>NC_069399.1:107977294-107992294 GCF_026875155.1 Cherax quadricarinatus
TTTTGGTCCCAAATTACACTAGTATACTTGTAT
The DNA here is from genome assembly GCF_026875155.1 of Cherax quadricarinatus. Classification (NCBI taxonomy): domain Eukaryota; kingdom Metazoa; phylum Arthropoda; class Malacostraca; order Decapoda; family Parastacidae; genus Cherax; species Cherax quadricarinatus. The sequence goes on from NC_069399.1 coordinate 107,977,328, forward strand.
TTATGTGTACCTGTGAGACAGAAATAGACAGAGACAGATAGAGATAGACAGAGACAGATAGACAAAGACAGACAGAGACAGACAGAGAGACAGATATAGACACAGACAAACAAACGGAGCCAGGCCACCAGCTGTCGGCCAGCCAGTCAATCAGCTAGTCAGGGAGCCAGCCAGCCAGCCAGCCAATCAGCCAGCCAGCCAGCCAATCAGCCAGTCAGCCAGCCTGCTGAACAAGTATTATGTTCCAGAATTGTTTCTCTTTACTTAGGGCATAAGTTATAAGACATTCTGAAAGGGTGTTGCACAAATGTTGCATGTGTGTTATTATCGAGGTTCTTTGATATTTCCTCGACCACTTATGACCACACCCAAATCAAAGCCACTAAATTTCGGGGTCAACATCACTTTCCTCTTAAAATGGGAGAGTTAATACTACACGAAATCAGTGAATTCCAGGTGTTTGCCACGCTGTTTGCTCTAGCTATGAACTGGTGCTCCCACAAGGTACTAAGTGGTCCCAAATTTTTTGTAATACAGTGCACACCGAGTGTTATGACCCATTCTATGCTGACAAGGCATCTCAGGCCAATCGTGCCTATCTGAAGGCAGGAAAAATAAAACGTTTATATACGTTTGGGGCACTAGCAGTAAGAACATGTATATATGTATATATATATATTATATATATATATTTATAATATAATATATATATATATATAATATATATATATATATATATATATATTATTTATTTTATATCACACCTGGCCGATTCCCACCAAGGCAGGGTGGCCCGAAAAAGAAAAACTTTCACCATCATTCACTCCATCACTGTCTTGCCAGAAGGGTGCTTTACACTACAGTTTTTAAACTGCAACATTAACACCCCTCCTTCAGAGTGCAGGCACCGTACTTCCCATCTCCAGACCAAGTCCGGCCTGCCGGTTTCCCTGAACCCCTTCATAAATGTTACTTTGCTCACACTCCAACAGCACGTCAAGTATTAAAAACCATTTGTCTCCATTCACTCCTATCAAACACGCTCATGCATACCTGCTGAAGTCCAAGCCCCTCGCACACAAGACCTCCTTTACCCCCTCTCTCCAACCTTTCCTAGGCTGACCCCTACCCCGCCTTCCTTCCACTACAGACTGATACACTCTTGAAGTCAGTCTGTTTCGCTCCATTCTCTCTACATGTCCGAACCACCTCAACAACCCTTCCTCATATATATATAAATAAATATATATATATATATATATATATATATATATATATATATATATATATATATATGTTATCAACAAATTTTGTTGAAAATAAGAAAAAGTTTTGGAGTGAGATTAACAAGTTAAGAAAGCCTAGAGAACAAATGGATTTGTCAGTTAAAAATAGGAGAGGAGAGTTATTAAATGGAGAGTTAGAGGTATTGGGAAGATGGAAGGAATATTTTGAGGAATTGTTAAATGTTGATGAAGATAGGGAAGCTGTGATTTCGTGTATAGGGCAAGGAGGAATAACATCTTGTAGGAGTGAGGAAGAGTCAGTTTGTGAGTGTGGGGAAGTTCGTGAGGCAGTAGGTAAAATGAAAGGGGTAAGGCAGCCGGGATTGATGGGATAAAGATAGAAATGTTAAAAGCAGGTGGGGATATAGTTTTGGAGTGGTTGGTGCAATTAATTTAATAAATGTATGGAAGAGGGTAAGGTACCTAGGGATTGGCAGAGAGCATGCATAGTTCCTTTGTATAAAGGCAAAGGGGATAAAAGAGAGTGCAAAAATTATAGGGGGATAAGTCTGTTGAGTGTACCTGGTAAAGTGTATGGTAGAGTTATAACTGAAAGAATTAAGAGTAAGACGGAGAATAGGATAGCAGATGAACAAGGAGGCTTTAGGAAAGGTAGGGGGTGTGTGGACCAGGTGTTTACAGTGAAACATATAAGTGAACAGTATTAGATAAGGCTAAAGAGGTCTTTGTGGCATTTATGGATTTGGAAAAGGCGTATGACAGGGTGGATAGGGGGCAATGTGGCAGATGTTGCAAGTGTATGGTGTAGGAGGTAGGTTACTGAAAGCAGTGAAGAGTTTTTACGAGGATAGTGAGGCTCAAGTTAGAGTATGTAGGAAAGAGGGGAATTTTTTCCCAGTAAAAGTAGCCTAGACAAGATGTGTGATGTCACCGTGGTTGTTTAATATATTTATAGATGGGGGTGTAAGAGAAGTAAATGCGAGGGTCTTGGCAAGAGGCGTGGAGTTAAAAGATAAAGAATCACACACAAAGTGGGAGTTGTCACAGCTGCTCTTTGCTGATGACACTGTGCCTTGGGAGATTCTGAAGAGAAGTTTGCAGAGATTGTGGATGAATTTGGTAGGGTGTGCAAAAGAAGAAAATTAAAGGTGAATACAGGAAAGAGTAAGGTTATGAGGATAACAAAAAGATTAGGTGATGAAAGATTGAATATCAGATTGGAGGGAGAGAGTATGGAGGAGGTGAACGTATTCAGATATTTGGGAGTGGACGTGTCAGCGGATGGGTCTATGAAAAGATGAGGTGAATCATAGAATTGATGAGGAAAAAGAGTGAGTGGTGCACTTAGGAGTCTGTGGAGACAAAGAACTTTGTCCTTGGAGGCAAAGAGGGAATGTATGAGAGTATAGTTTTACCAACGCTCTTATATGGGGTGTGAAGCGTGGGTGATGAATGTTGCAGCGAGGAGAAGGCTGGAGGCAGTGGAGATGTCATGTCTGAGGGCAATGTGTGGTGTGAATATAATGCAGAGAATTTCGTAGTTTGGAAGTTAAAGGAGGAGGTGCGGGATTACCAAAACTGGGTTTTTCCCAAGGGCTGAGGAAGGGTTTTTGAGGTGGTTCGGACATGTAGAGAGAATGGAGCGAACAGAATGACTTCAAGAGTGTATCAGTCTGTAGTGGAAGGAAGGCGGGGGAGGGTCGGCCTAGGAAGGGTTGGAGGGAGGGGGTAAAGGAGGTTTTGTGTGCGAGGGGCTTGGCTTTCCCGCAGGCATTTCGTGAGCGTGTTTGATAGGAGTGAATGGAGACAAAGGTTTTTTTAAAACTTGACGTGCTGTTGGAGTGTGAGCAAAGTAACAATTTTTGAAGGGGTTTTAGGGGAAAACCGGCAGGGCCGGAAATTGAGTCCTGGGGATGGGAAGTACAGTGCCTGCACTCTGAAGGAGGGGGTGGGTTTAAAGTTGCAGTTTAAAAAACTGTAGTTGTAAAGCACCCTTCTGGCAAGACGTGATGGAGTGAATGATGGTGAAAGTTTTTCTTTTTCGGGCCACCCTGCCTTGGTGGGAATCGGCCGGTGTGATAATAAATATAAAATAAATATATATATATATAATATATATATATATATATATATATATATATATTATATATATATATATATATATATATATATAATAATACATATATATATGTTTGGACCGTTTACGAGTTAAACATGAAAACCGAGGGTCCGCTGTATTATTATTATTATTATTATTATTGTTATCATCATTATTAATAGTTTTTTAAGCCAATTCATCTTCTGTAATGTTTCCCACAATACAGAAATAAAATTTATGCTTTGTCTTTTTCTGAACACCTGTTCATTATGAACTAATAAGTCTTGAGAGTTTTTCTGCTCTTGGAGCCCGGTCTTGAGCCAGGCACGTCAGGTGCTTCAATACTTTTAGGAGTAAAATAAATGCAAAATGATTTGTGTTGGAGGAAATCTGAAATAATTTTGCTTGAATTATAGGGCGAAATGTTTCTCCCTTGGAAGCCGTGGCTAATACAAGCTTAGTTCAGCTTTCTGTACAAGACCCTTCAGGTGCAAGTGAGGAAGAAGGGATAGAATGCAAATTGGTTTGTAAAAGTAAACGGATGGGAAATATTGATAAAATTAAATAAACAAGCATCTTCACCAATATCAAGGTACACCTTGATGCTGGTGAATATCAGATCCAGCTGTGAAAATGAAAATATAATATTTTACGGAAGTGAGAATGTTGCAGTCTGGATGGTCACGTGAACTGTAGTAACTGTGTACTTTTATTAAGACTTTTTTTGAGTAAATGGAGGGTATGTAAATCTGTGGTGAAGGGAATGTAGGGTAGGGGGGGCCCCATAGGAAAGATTGGAGGTTTTGTATACAAGGGGTTTGGACATCCAGCAGTTGTGTGAGAGAATTTTAGAAAGGAGTGATTTGAGGCAAGTGGTTTTTATGACTTGACATACTGTTGGAGTATAAGCACGGTAACATTTGTGAATGGATTCAGAGAAACCGGTTAACAGGACTTGAGTCCTGGAAATGGGAAGTACATTGCCTGCACTCTGAAGGAGGGGTGGTGATATTCATAGTTTGGAGGGGCATCTGAATTGTAGTACTGGCACACCTCTGGCAAGACAGTGATGGAGCGAGTGATGGTAAAAGTGTTTCTTCTCTTTTTCAAGTCACACTGCCTCGGTGGGAGACAACCAGTATGTTATAAAACTTTAACTTGTCCTTAAGAGTTTATTCATATTATCAAGTACTACAGTGGTACCCCGAGTTTCGAACTTATTTCATTCCAGAATGCTGCTCGAGTGCCAATACCGAACGAATTTGTTCCCATAGGGAACAATGTAAATTAGATTAGTCCATTTCAGACCCCCAAAAATACACTTACAAATGCACTTACATAACTGTTCGAGTTGCAAGCAGTTCGAAACTTGGGGTACCACTGTACTTAAAATTTAATGTATAAACATAGTTGCTGAAATATGTGGGTAGAATATTTTTGAAGAAAATACAATGCTGAAAGTACAACATTGTATTTTTTACAGCAGACTCAAAGCATTTCACATTCAAATAAGAAATATGTCTTATTTACATTCAAGTTAAAAATGTGTCATATTCACATTCCCATTAAAAATTGTTTTATTCTCATTAAAATTAAAAAATTCTTATTCATATTCAAGTTAAAAAAATGTGTCTTATTCACATTTATATTAGAAATAAATGTCTCATTCAACTGCCTGGCTATGCATAAAGACTGCAATTAACTTACCTAGGTATAACCTCCAGAGGTGAACATGGTAAGAGAAAAATGCAGAGAGTGCCTGAGTGAGAGGTTGGTTTAGTTTAAGACCTGCAGGCACACCGCTCAGCCACTCTAAGAGACCATGAACACTGCCAGCCAACAACTGTTGAGTATGACACATTGTTATGTAAATATTTATGTATTATTGTAATGAATGTAAAGTAAATATAAAATAATACAGGTTCGCCATTACAAATCCATCAATCAGTTATTTGGTTCCTTCAGTTATTCGGCACTAATTTTGGCTAGTATAATTTCAAATTTCCAGGGTCGCCACACTAACCTGCTGGTACTGTTTGGTGGCGTTACTTGCTGCATAAGTCATTCCAATTTATTTTTCTCCATTTATTGTTTTAACCTGCTTACTTTTAGCCCTAGCCATGGTTCCAATGAATAAAAGAAATGCTTCTCATTATGTAAATCACCTACACAGTACATTATCCATTAAAGATAAGATGGCTTTGAAGCCACTGTCAGTTGCTATGAGCTCAGTCTCATGATGCAGGAGAATATGCTTTATTATTAAGCTAATATCAACACTACAGCTTATTTGCCTATCACAATTGATCTAATATGACATAAGAAACAATATAAATTACATAAAACATTTAAATATACTCCAGAATGAATAATATTTGGCATAAACACGAGCAGTTCGACAGAGTTATGAAGAGGATATGGTTGTTATGGGGCTATAGGACCCAACATGTATTTATAAGTAACAGTTACTCTGGAATACCTAATTATATTGAATTGATGGGGACTTTGCTCTAAATGTCAGAAGGACTGATCAACCTATGACTGAGGCAGCTGGGTCAAGCCTATTTTTCTCAATATAATAGGTTATACTATAGACACATAAACACACAAATTTAAATAAGTAGTTTATAAAGTTGTATTTCCTTTTGTAGAAGTAAAATTAAGGTGTGGTAGAATTGTGGTAACTGGAGAATTGTGCTTGGCAACAGTCTTTTGTTTTGGTGGGAGGAGCTTAGCCTCTTTCTCTCTCTCCCTCGCACTGACTCGGTCTCTCTGTGGCTGGCTTTCAACCTGGCAGGATCTCTGGGTCCTTCTTCTATCTTTTGGGGCATTATGTGTGCTCCAGGGGTGAGTTTTTTTTATAATTTAAGTTGTGACCACCATACCCAGGGTGACTAAAGTGTGTCAAAACACTGGTTAGCCCAGAGTTATGTCAAGGAGAGAGAGGACTAAAGTTGTTGAGATATACCATGTGGGAGAACAGCTATGCAGTGTGTAGATCGTTGTTTTGAAAATGTGAGGCTGTAATTGTATATTCTGTACATATCTATTGAGAATACAGTTATATTTTTATAGTAGTAGTTTACATAACCTGTGAAGAGGGCTGGTGAAAGGGTATCAGAGACACTCAGGATGATCAGCCATGATGTAAGTATTACCCCTAGACAAATAAGACCATTAAGTAAAAGCTACCCCACACTAGAACATGTAGTGAGAACCTTACTATCAAAGTAATAAGGGACAACCAACGTAACATGGGAGCTTGACCGGGAGAGTTATTTGACTGCTAAAATAACTCAAAACATTCTTTGAACTATATGTGCTGGTATGGGGTAATAACAGTTGCATGTTTCTGGTAGAAGATTTACCAAGGTGGGGTCAGTGGAAGTGTTGTTTCATATATTAGTTTACAGGTTGTTTTTCTCCTAAGGTGGGAGAAAGGTTGAGTAACACATTTTTTGTTGTGGTTATGGTAAGTGCTATGTGCATAGTTACATTCAATTTGTGTTATTTTATGTGCCTGTGGGAACTTTGTCCACTGATACTGTAAGAGGGAAACAAGTGTTTAAAGATAAAATTATGTCAGAAGCTGAGTCTTCAGATTTTTTAGGCTTCAGGGAAGAAGGTAATAATTCATCAGTAAACATGCCTGTTAATAGTGAAGATGAGGAATCACCTACTCCAGGTGATATGGAAATGGAGAGAATGAGACTTAAATTAGCAGTACTAGAGGCTCAGATGAACTTAATGAAAGCTAAGGAGGAAGAACGTCAAAGGTTAGGAGGTTCAGAACAAGAGCCTGAGCAGTACTTTAACATAACTAAAGCTGCAAATTTTGTCCCTAAGTTTACAGAGAGTGACCCAGATAGATATTTTTCTTTCTTTGAGAAGACTGCTTTGGAGCAAGGTTGGCCCAAACAGAAGTGGGCTACCCTAGTTCGCACACAACTTGTGGGTAAAGGGTTCCAGAGAGTAGAGACTCTGGAGGGGCAAAATTTTTCTGATTATGATAAGATTAAAGAGGAAGTATTGCTTGCATACCAAATGATACCTGAGAAATATAGACAAAAGTTCAGAAATAAAAAATTTCGGGATGGGCAGACCTTAACTGAGTTTGGGAATGAGAAACTGTTCCTTTTTAAGAAATGGGTTTGTTCTAAAGGAGTTAATAAAGACTATAACAAATTAGTAGATCTGATGGTTCATGAGGAATTGTACAATACAATCCCTGTTGACCTCAGAGAATATTTAGAGGACAAAAACCCAGATAATCTTTCTGAGGCACTGGATCTAGGTGACCGATTCTTGGCTCGCAGGGAATTGGTAAGTAAAAACAGTTATGCTCCTTCTGAAAATTTCCCCACTCGTTCTAAACCTTATTCCAAGTCCTATGGTCATAAAGGTAAATGGGACAAGAATTTTCAGGGACAAATGAAGGCTGAGGCACCCTCTAAAATAGAAAGAAAAGGTAAGTCAGCTGGAGCTCAAAGTTTACCTAGACAATCAGATAATATTTCAGGTCCTCGAGTAAACAGTACCAGTCCTACACCAAATGGTAAAAATACCTTTAAGAGCTATGCCTGTTACTACTGTAACAAAACTGGACACACACAAAAGTTTTGCTGGTCAAGGCAGCGAGATCAGGAAAGGGAGGAACCACCCCAGAGGACTCTAACTGCAGACACACATCCAGTTGCCTGTATTTGGTCTTCAAAGCAAGGTGAGGAGGTACCTTTGGGTCTAGACCCCAGGATGCAGGTATTTTCTAGTAAGTCCACAGTTGCTTTGCATAAGGATGTGGGTAGGGTTGAGAATATAGTGTCCTTGAGAGATGGATGTGTAGCACCTACTCCTTGCTACGTGCTGGAGTGTTGCCAATGTCTAAGGATACCTATACTGGAGTAGATGTATTATTGAAGGGTATTACGGGTTCAACCATAAGGACACCAGTACACAAATTATGGGTAGAATCTGCATACCAAGTTGGCTATCTCCCTGTAGGTATCTCAGATGAAATTCCCTTCGAAGGGGTCGACCTCTTATTAGGGAATAATGTTATGGGCCTGTTAGACAGTGAAGAACCACTAGTATGGGGGCAACCAGGCCCCAAAGTTTGGGAGAAGAAGGCTAGGGAGACCCTGCCAGACCTTTTTCCTGTTGGTGCCATCACACGAAGTATGTCTCGTGACCAGGATACCAAGGGTAATCCTTATATTTCTCGTGAGGATGGTGAGGACTTAGGTTTGGAAACTCTATTTTCTGATGTTGAACTGCAGTCAACTAAAGAAAAGGACACCACAACCCGAGTTGAGTCTAATCGGTGCAGAGATCAAGGTAGTAGTGTGAGGGAGATTGGGCCTACTATGATGCAGCTAATTGCTGCACAGGGGTGTGATGACACACTTAAGTCGATCAGAGCCTCGGCTGTGACTGAGGAGGAATCTTTACGTTTAAATAAATGCTTCTATTTCAGGAAAGGTATACTCATGAAGAAGGCGCCTTCGGTTGCAGTACCAGTAGAAGGAGAGCCAAGTTTTTGTCACCAGGTCGTGGTGCCTGAGCCTTAATAGAAACCATGTTCTTAGCTTAGTGCATGACACACCTCTAGGTGGACACCTAGGTATTGCTAAAACAGTATCCAGGGTTTCCAGGCACTTCTTCTGGCCTCGGCTGTGGGAGACGGTGGGAGATTATATAAAGACCTGTCATGCCTGCCAAATTATAGGAAACCTAATCAAAGCATTAAACCTGTTCCCTTCAGCCGATTTCAGCACACAGGTGAACCCTTCAGCAAGCTGGTAGTGGATGTCGTTGGCCCACTCCCAAGGACCAGAATGGGAAATAATTATTTACTAACAATAATTTGCTCCACTACCAGGTACCCAGAAGCAATCCCTCTACGCAAGATAACCGCTCGAGTGGTCTTAAGGGCTTTGATGAAGTTCTTTTCCCATGTTGGCTTTCCTCGGGAGGTACAAACAGATCAAGGGTCTAACTTTACCTCGAAATTATTTAGGAATGTGTTAAAGGGGTTAGATGTACAGCCCAAATTTTCAACTGCCTATCACCCTCAGTCTCAGGGAGTGATAGAGAGATTTCATCAAACACTTAAGACAATGATGCGAGCTTATTGTATGAATAACACTAGTGATTGGGATGAGGGTATCCCTTTTCTCTTGTTTGCCGTGCGGGAAAGCACCCAAGAATCTCTCAGTTTCAGCCCTTTCGAGCTTGTCTATGGTCATCCAGTGAGGGGACCACTGACTATTCTCAAGGAGCATTGGCTGGGTGGTGAAAATGAGGCTTCCCCGCCGGAAGATGTTCTCTTTTTCAGGAAACGATTGGACCAGGCGAGACAGATGGCAGCAGACAACCTCAAAGCTAGTCAGAGGGCCATGAAGCAGCGGTACGACCAAAGGGCAGCCCCTCGCTCCTTCAGTGTTGGAGAGGAAGTGTTAGCTTTGGAGCCGGTTCCGGGGACATGCCTTGGCTGCACGATTTGATGGACCCTTTGTCATCACAGGCAGGTCTGGGCCCAATTATGTAATTAAGATGCCTGGCCGTCGCAAATCAGAAAGGACTGTGCACATTAACAGGTTGAAGAAATACCATTCTAGGGCAGGAGCTGCCGCTATTCAAGTTGAGAGTGACGATACTGAAAAACTTCCTGTAACAACAGAAGTAAGGCTGTGCAATTCAGCCATCTTGCAAAATCCCTTGGCACACATGAAGGGACTCAGTGTACAGGGAGCCTGTGACTTGGTTCAGTTACTCCAAAAATTTCCAGATTTGTTTGGGATGTACCCAAAGTAAGTAAATTGCCTCCCCATGACGTGGATGTCGGGGAAGCTGTTCCAATAAAGCAGGCTCCTTACCGCATGAACCCAACAAAACAACTTCACATGGAGGAAGAAGTGAAATTCCTCCTTCAAAACCAGTTTGTAGTGCCTAGCGAGAGTCAGTGGGCATCTCCATGCCTGATGGTTCCCAAACCTGATGGATCTATGCGTATGTGCACTGACTATCGCAGAGTAAATGAAGTAACGAAGGCTGACGGTTACCCTTTGCCACGTATGGATGATGTGATTGATGCTGTGGGAGGGGCAAAGTTTGTGAGCAAACTGGACTTACTTAAAGGGTATTATCAGATACCCCTCACCCAGCGAGCCAAGAAATTTCAGCCTTCGTCACTCCAGATGGGTATTTCAATATAATGTTCTTCCTTTTGGGTTAAAAAATGCTCCTGCCACCTTCCAGCGTCGTATAAATACTGTCATAAGGGGGTTGGATGGTGTGCGGGCCTATCTAGATGATATTGTGGTATTCAGTAACCAGTGGGAAACTCACTTGGTAAGATTGCAAAAGTTGTTTGAAATGTCTATCCAAGCCAATCTAACATCAATTTGAGCAAAAGTGAGTTTGGCCAAGCCAGTGTACAATTCTTAGGATATGTAGTTGGTCAGGGAAAAGTTGCCCCAATTCATGCTAAGGTGGAGGCCATTATAAATTTTCCTAGACCACAGAATCGGAAGGCAGTGATGAGGTTCCTGGGCATGGTGGGTTATTACAGACGTTTCTGCCCCAACCTCTCCCAGGTAACGTCACCACTGACAACTTTGACCAGTCCCAAAGTTCAATTCAACTGGGACAGCAAGTGTGACAGGGCTTTTGAAAATGTGAAAATGTTATTAGGGAATGCTCCTATCTTGAAAAGTCCTGAGTTTGAATGCCCCTTCTCTCTACAAGTGGATGCTAGTGATGTAGGGGTAGGTGCAGTGTTGTTGCAGGGTGATGAGAGAGATAGCCTTCAGCCAGTTTGTTACCATTCAGCCAAATTAAAAAAGCATCAACGTGGTTATGCAACTGTAGAGAAGGAGGCTTTGGCTTTGGTGTTTAGCTGTGCAGAAATTTGAAGTTTATATCAGTGCTTCCCCACATCCTGTAATAGTGTATAGTGACCATAACCCTCTGAGGTTTTTTGCAAAGATGAGAAACCACAATCAAAGACTCTTAAGATGGGCTTTGTTCTACAGCCTTTTAATTTGAAAGTTAAATATATAAAAGGCTCAGAGAATGTGGTTGCTGATGCTCTCTCTAGATGTTTCATGTAAGATGCATGGTGCATACTTTGTACATAGTGTTTGTCATGTGCTGACCTTGTTGTTTTTGCAGTGGTGAACTCTCGGCGAGCCTGAGTACTCTCTACCAGCCGTCTGACTGTAAAGGAGTTGAGTCGGAGCCAAAAGTGTGACGAGGGTCAGGGTGTACGTGAATGTGAGTTGAGGCAGTGGTTGAAACCTTCGTAACATGAGACGTTCAGGAAGGTATGTGATGTTGTGTCTTGGTGTGCTCTATGTACAAACGGCCCGACGATTTGCCTTGTGGTCCCTTGGACCCCTCCATGTTCTATGACAGCCTCCTCTTAATTAAGTTTGGAGGATCTGTGTGGAGTGGGACCTCGGAAGATGGGCTTAAGTGCCTGACCATGTTAAGGATCGTGAGTGTTGACTGGAAGTCTCACTGTTTGGTTCGGCCACCAAGTGAGAGACACCTTGACATGTTTTGTGAAGTTTCCTGCCTGGGGTACACCTGACTGCTCTGGGTTTGGCTCTACTCTCGTCTCCTGATCAGGAAGATGCCACCTGGAGTACCAGTTGCTTGCTGGATTACCGTAGCAGAGCACAGGCCTGTTGGTGCGGGCTTTCACAGTGGGCATTGTGTGCAAAATTTTTGCATTGTAATGTGTATTGTTTAAAAGTCACTAAAATTGTAAATAGTTACACACTTGAGTATTATGGGTATGGTTAAATTGCTTTTCTAAAAATTCTGCAATCTCTTGTAAATAACAGTAAAAGTGAAGAGTAGTTATGGTGCTGGGAAAATGTAGCATTTCTAGTAGTCTTGTTTACCGCCTTCAGACTTAAGCAATATACTTTTACTAGCCGTATCCTGAGGGACACAGCTAGCTTTTGTGAGACTTCGTCTGGAGGTGGGGGTGTTATGGGGGCTATAGGACCCAACATGTATTTTATAAGTAACAGTTACTCTGAATACCTAATTATATTGAATTGATGGGGACTTTGCTCTAAATGTCAGAAGGACTGATCAACCTTATGACTGAGGCAGCTGGGTCAAGCCTATTTATCTCAATATAATAGGTTATACTATAGACACATAAACACACAAATTTAAATAAGTAGTTTATAAAGTTGTATTTCCTTTTGTAGAAGTAAAAGTAAGGTGTGGTAGAATTGTGGTAACTGGAGAATTGTGCTTGGCAACAGTCTTTTGTTTTGGTGGGAGGAGCTTAGCCTCTTTCTCTCTCTCCCTCGCACTGACTCGGTCTCTCTGTGGCTGGCTTTCAACCTGGCAGGATCTCTGGGTCCTTCTTCTATCTTTTGGGGCATTATGTGTGCTCCAGGGGTGAGTTTTTTTATAATTTAAGTTGTGACCACCATACCCAGGGTGACTAAAGTGTGTCAAAACACTGGTTAGCCCAGAGTTATGTCAAGGAGAGAGAGGACTAAAGTTGTTGAGATATACCATGTGGGAGAACAGCTATGCAGTGTGTAGATCGTTGTTTTGAAAATGTGAGGCTGTAATTGTATATTCTGTACATATCTATTGAGAATACAGTTATATTTTTATAGTAGTAGTTTACATAACCTGTGAAGAGGGCTGGTGAAAGGGTATCAGAGACACTCAGGATGATCAGCCATGATGTAAGTATTACCCCTAGACAAATAAGACCATTAAGTAAAAGCTACCCCACACTAGAACATGTAGTGAGAACCTTACTATCAAAGTAATAAGGGACAACCAACGTAACAATGGTAAACAAATACCATTCTCCTATCCTTGTCTTGGGGGCTTATATTAGAGAAAACAGAGTATAGCACAGGGCTAACTATGATATACACTCGTACTCCACTATAAACTTGAAACAAAAAAGTTATTTTCTCTCTATAGATTATCACACATAGCAGCATATGTGTAGAGAACCTAGGATAACCCCAAAAAAGTCAATGTGGCTTATTTTTAGTACCTGGCTTGGGTTAGCCATATATGATTTTTCGCAAATATTCGATTCCCAGCCAGTGTAGAAACATTAGGCGTGTTTCTTTGCACCTGTTGTCTATGTTTACCCATCAGTAAATGGGTACCTGGGTGTTAGTCAACTAGTGTGGGTGTTATCCTGGGACACTGACCTAATTTTCTTGAAATACTCGGTATAACAAGTGCCTTTCTATACAGTAGTATGTCACTGATGTCAGCTAGGCCTGTATACCTTGTACATGTACGTGTAGTAAATAAAGATATTATTATTATTCTTATTATTATTATTATTATTATTATTATTATTATTATTATTATTATTATTATTATTTTCTAAGTTGTTTGTTGGGTTATCTTATTCAAACTTGGGCAATGTATGATGGGAAGATACTTCTTCACGTACACCAAAAATGAAAGAAATCAGACCATAAATAGCGGAGTTCACTTCTCAGCCATTAGCGGCCGCCTAGCGGTATATTTTTGTATGGTTGTTATGGTTATACTATTCTCATTTTTTCGGTCTCATTTGATAGAATGAAAGATATATTACAGAAATAGATATGATTTTGATTGCTTTCATGACGAAAAGTACCTTGAAATTGCGCTCACAGAAGCGAAAATGTTCTACTCTTTAGCGAAGCTCAAGAGTAAACAAATGACGTCACCGTCCAATACCTGTCCGCCTGCCAGTCTAAATTCCAGTACGGAGTCAAGAATGGATTGACATTATTTATACAATTATTAACCCTTTGAGGGTCGACAGGCCCTCTCCGAAACTCGTTCTCAGGGTTCGGCCAAATTTCAAAAAAAAAAAAATTATTTTTTCTTATGAAAAAATAGTTTTTTTTTCTAAACATTATAGGATAAACAAAAAAAATTTACCATCAATACTTACGGAGATATGGATGCATGAAGTTTGCAGAAAATGAGCCGCGTATGGCAACAGCGGGGACTGCCGCTCACCCCGGTAAACTTTAGTTTACTTGTATTTGAAGGTTTGTTGTTTTTTTCACTATTTTATTTTTTACATAAAATTATGTGGCCCATGAGACCAAAGTAAGGTGCAATGTACATATATACACTCGTTGTATACAACACCAAAAAGCACACAAACATAATTATCAAATATATTGTTTTTCAAAACTTGTTTACAAAAACAAACAATACAAAACATTGTTTATTATTATTGTTCTATAATATATATACCAATATACAGTCACTGAAAAAAAAATTCCTATTAGTTTTGCAGCTTGTGGAACTCTGAAAAAATGGTGTCATTTCACAATGGTTTTTTTATCTTTCTCCCTCATTCTATCTCTTTCAATCTGTCTCTCTCTTTCTATCTGTCTGTCTATCTCTGTCTCACAGGTACACATAAATACAAGTATACATAGTATAAATTTCCTAGGATAACCCAAGAAATCCAGACAAAGTGCTATACTCTGCTTGAAGATGTGAGTAAAAGTGATGACAGTCTTGTGGCTCTCTGAGACAGAGAGCTAGACGGATAGACAGATAGACAGGGAGCTTGACAGACAGACAAATAGACAGACAGAAATGTTAGTG
>NC_069399.1:107997294-108054794 GCF_026875155.1 Cherax quadricarinatus
ATTTCAACTACTCAATAAAATGATGAGAAATTGGTAATTTGGCCAATTTCATACACAATTCAAGTAAGGCCAATTTCAAAATAGGGTTCAGAACTAACAATACAAACATTCCCAGCACTAAAATAACATTTTCTCTGTTCATCAGTCATGTCTCTAGGCCCCTCTCATATTACGCTTGCTTTCCATTTTGAATTTTTATTCACACAAAAAATAGATTTACTGTTATGCAGGCTACTGCATTATTGTAAAAAATTATATAAATAATATCAGCGCATTTGTGAAAGCATATTAGTCCCACCAGCTGATGTGTATTGGACACGTGACGTGATTTGTTTATTCTTGAACTTCAGCAAAAATCGAACATTTCTGCTACTTTGAGCTCAATTTCAAGGTACTTTTAGTCTGTAAACCATTCAAAATCATCTCTACTTTTGTAATGTATCTTCCACTCTATCAAATGAGACCAAGAAAACAGGAATACAACAATAAATATCATATGAAAATACACCACAAAGTTGGCATTTTAACCCTTTGACTGTCGCGGCCATATATATACGTTTACGAGGTACCGTGTTTGACGTATATACACTCATAAATTCTAGCGGCTTCAAATCAGGCAGGAGAAAGCTGGTAGGCCCACATGTGAGAGAATGGGTCTGTGTGGTCAGTGTGCACCATATAAAAAAAAATCCTGGAGCATGCAGTGCATAATGAGAAAAAAAAAAACTCCGACCGTTTTTTTAATTAAAATGCTGACTTTGTGGTCTATTTTCGTATAGTATTTGTGGTTGTATTCTCGTTTTCTTGGTCTCATTTGATAGAATGGAAACTATATTATAGAAATAGAGGTGATTTTGATTAATTTTACTATAAAAAGAACCTGGAAATGGAGCACAAAGTACAGGAAATGTTTGATTTTTGCCGATGTTTAAAAGTAAACAAATGATGTCATTGTCCAATAAATGTCCAAATAGCCATTCTAATATGCAGTCATGAATGGGGTGACATTATTTATACAATTATTACAGTATTGCAGTAGTCTGCATAACAGCAAATCTTCTATTTTTTGTTTGAATAAAATTTCAAAATAAAAAGCAAGAGTAATATCAGAGGGGCCTGGATAAATGACTGATGAACAAAGAAAATGTTATTTTAGAGCCAGGAATGTCTGCATTGTTCATTCTGGTCCTTATTTTGAAATTGTCATATTTTTTAATTTTCGTGAAATTGGCCAAATTGCAAATTTCCGACCATGTTATTGGGTAGTTGAAATCGGTAAATGGGCAGTTTCTTGCACTCAATCGATGGAAAAAATGGAGTTCTGAAGAAATAGCTATGAGTTTGGTTGACTGGAATAATGGAATTAGCCGAAAATAGGGCTCAGAGTGGGCGAAATCGCCGATTTGTAAATATCGCCGAGGTCGCTAACTTCGCGAGAGCGTAATTCCGTCATTTTTACATCAAATTTCGTTTTTTTTTTGGTGTCTTTACAATCGGGAAAAGATTCTCTATCATTTCATAAGAAAAAATATTTTTTGTTTTTTTTTGAAATTTTGCGACACCAGGAGACACCTCAGGATTCAGGGTTGCGACAGTCAAAGGGTTAAACCAAAAACACATTTTTTTTTTTTTCTCATTATGCACTGTGTACTTCAGGATTGTTTTTATACTGCGCACACTGACCACTCAGACCCATTCTCTCATATGTAGGCCTACAGCTTTCTCCTACAAGACTGGAAGCAGCTACAATTTTGGCATAATATTAACTCCTTGACTGTTTTGGTCGTACATGTATATATTTGTCTTACAAGCCACCGTTTTTGACGTATATACAGTGGTCCCTCGTTTATCATAATTAATCCGGTCCTGGAAGTGTGACTATTATCGAAATTTACGATTTTCGAATCAATTTTCCCCATAAGAAATAATGTAAATACAATTAATCTGTTCCTGACACCCAGAAGTACTAAAACAAACAATTTTTTTACATGAAAAATAAATGAGTCTAAACAATAAATGGAACTGATGATAAAATTAACAGCATAACATTACCTTTACGGGTGATTTTCTTGTGTAGGGAAGACGGAGGAGGAGACAGTTTTGCAGTAGTTACTCTTTGGGGGGGAATCCCCTTTCATCAACCCCTCAGGCACCAAGTGCTTTCGGGGGGTTACTTCCTTCTCTGTTTTTTAAATCCACTAGGGCCCCCTTAAGTCCCGGAGCCCTGTCTAGCAAAAAAACTGTCCAAGAGCTCGGGCGTCTCTTTAACCCCTCCCAAAATGGCCAAGACTTTGTCACTGTACAATTCCCAACATGGCTTGAAAACGCCTTGCAGGGTGATTTTCTCCATAAACCTTCCATCTTAACCCACTTTTCAAAAATTCCCTTTTTCTGCAAAAGGCAACTTCTTCCTCTTTTTTCCCTCCTCCTCGCAGAAGATTTGATCTCGTCTATTGCTCTTCCTCGAAGCTTTGCAGCCCCTCGTGGTGAGCTCTTTGTTTGGGGCTTTTTCCCCAACTTTCCCATCCCCCAAACTCACATCCAACCCCCTGGAACTCCCCAGTGTCACAATGGATTTAACAACTGACATAGGCTCATCAGGGTCAGCCCCAAACCCTTCAATATCTCTCTTGTGCACACAATATGGCCACAATTTTCTCCAAGCAGAGTTCGAAGTCCTGGTAGTCACTCCCTCCCAAGCCTTACCTGTAAGGCTTATGCAATGGAGGATGCTGAAGTGTTCTTTCCAAAAATCTCTTAGGGTCAAGTGAGTGTCTGAGGTTACATTAAAGCACCTTTGAAACATTGCTTTGGTGTAGAGTTTTTTAAAGTTTGCAATGACCTGCTGGTCCATGGGCTGGAGGAGAAGAGTGGTATTCGGGGGCAAGAACTTTACTGTGATGAACCCAAACTCCTCCAAAATTAGGTCATCCAAGTTTGGAGGATGAGCAGGTGCATGGTCCATTACTAGGAGGCACTTGAGATCCAATTTCTTTTCCAGGAGGTAATTCTTCACACTAGGGCCAAACACTCGACGAAAATTTCCCTCGTGACCCATGCCTTACTATTAGATTTCCAAAACACACACAATTTACTCTTCATAACATTGTTTTTCCTGAACACTCTGGGATTTTCAGAATGGTACACTAGTAATGTCTTCGCTCTGAAATCCCCACTAGCATTAGCACAGAACATGAGCGTCAGCCTGTCTTTCATAGGCTTGTGTACTGGCAGTCCCCTTTCCTCCTGAGTAATGTAGGTCCTCTTTGGCATTTTCTTCCAAAAGAGGCCTGTTTTGTCACAATTGAACACTTGTTCAGGTTTCAGTCCTTCAGCCTCTATGTACTCCTTGAATTCATGCACATATTTTTCAGCCGCTTTTTGGTCCGAACTGGCAGCCTCACCATGCCTTACCACACTGTGTATGCCACTACGGTTCCTAAATCTCTCAAACCAACCTTTGCTGGCCTTAAATTCACAAATATCAGTGCTTGTTGCAAGCAATTTCTTTACCAGATCGTCGTGCAACTGCCTAGCCTTTTCACAAATAATTGGCGTCATAAGACTATCTCCTGCTAATTGTTTCTCATTTATCCACACCAATAGTAACTTCTCAACCTCTTTGAGTACTGGTGATCTCATTTTTGTCAGCATATTTATCCCCTTTGTAACAACAGCTTCCTTGATTTCCTTTTTCTTGGCCACGATGGAAGCTATGGTTGTATGGGGTTTGTTATACATCTTGGCCAGTTCGGCCATACGTACACCACTTTCATATTGTTAAATGTTTTTCTTAAATTCAATTGTATTTCTCACCTTCTTTGCCAAAGGCTTGGCACTAGGAGCTTTCTTTGGAACCATGGCAGCTTATTCAGTAGTTGCAAGCACTAAAATGAATGGAATATTATGAAATATTTCGTATGAGCAAGTGAGGGGACCGTCGCTCACTGGTAAACAATGGCACACTGGCTGGGAAGGAAGGCCAGGGCGGCTTAGAGCGTGAGTACGCGTCCCAGATGAATGACTATTCGTAAGTCAAACTACGATTAGCGAGCCAATGTTTTGACGAAAATATTGTTACGATTTTCGAAAATTACGACTATCGAGCCTCACGATTATCGAGGAACCACTGTATACTCATAAATTCTAGCAGCTTCAAATCAAGAAGGAGAAAGCTGGTAGGCCCACATGTGAGAGAATGGATCCGTGTGGTCAGTGTGCACCAATTAAAAAACAATCCTGCAGCACGCAGTGCATAATGAGAAAAAAAACACCAACCGTTTTTTTTTTAATTAAAATGCCGACTTTGTGGTCTATTTTCATATAGCATTTATGGTTGGATTCTCGTTTTCTTGGTCTCATTTATTTATTTATTTATTTATTTATTTATTTATTTCTTTATTTAATAATTTGAACATACATACAGAGGTACAAAAAATACAGGTAAGAGCAGCATGCCAAAGCCACTTGTGAGAAACATTTAAGATATACAATTTATAAGGTTCAGTTATTCAGTATTTATTTGGTTTTGGGTGAGTAAGTGATCTTTGAGAAGAGACTTGAATTTATAAACAGGTAGTGTTTCTTTTATATTTACAGGTAATGAATTCCAGATTTTAGGGCCTTTTATGTGCACTGAGTTTTTGCATAGTGTGAGATGGACACGAGGAACATCAAAGAGTGATCTGTGCCTTGTGTTGTGGTCATGTGTTCTGTTGAGGTTGGCAAGGAGATGTTTGAGGGGAGGGTTAATATCAGAGTTAAGTGTTCCATGTATGTAATAGGAGCAGTAATAAGTATGGATGTTCCGTATGGTGAGTAGGTTTAGTGTTTTTAATATTGGTGGAGTGTGCTGCCTGTAGTGGGAATTTGTTATTCTGACTGCAGTCTTTTGTTGGGTAATTAGTGGTCTGAGATGGTTAATTGTTGTTGAGCCCCATGCACAAATTCCATAGGTGAGATAGGGGTAAATAAGAGAGTGATATAGGGCCAGGAGGGCTGACTGTGGAACACAGTACCGTATCTTCGATAGTATGCCTACGGTCTTGGAAATTTTCTTAGAAATTTGTTGTACATGTGCATGAAATTTGAGTCTATTATCAAGGTGGATTCCTAAGAATTTTCCCTCTGTTAGCTTTGTGATAGGTGATCCGTTTATCATTATGTTAAGAGGGACATTTGTAGCTCTGTTACCAAACTGAATGAAGTAGGTTTTGTCAATGTTTAGTGCAAGTTTGTTAGTCCTCATCCAGGTAGATATTTTCTGTAATTCGGTATTTACAGTATTGGCTAGCATGACTGGGCTCGGGTGAGAGTAGATGTATGTAGTGTCATCTGCAAATAGTGTGGGTTTGAGTAATTGCGAAGCATTTGGTAGGTCATTTATGTATAGGAGAAAGAGAAGAGTTTGCCCCATTTGTGTACACATATTGGCTTCTGTTGCTGAGGTATGAGTTGAGGTAGTTGAGGGAGTGGTAGTTGAGGGAATGGAAAACATATTATAGAAATAGAAGTGATTTTGATTGGTTTTACTATGAAAAGAACCTTGAAATGGAGCTCAAAGTAGGGGAAATGTTTGATTTTTGCCGATGTTCAAAAGTAAACAAATGATGTCATTTTCCAATAAATGTCCAAGTAGCCATTCTAATATGCAGTCATGAATGGGTTGACATTATTTATACAATTATTACAATATTGCAGTAGTCTGCATAACAGTAAATCTTCTATTTTTTGTTTGAATAAAAATTCAAAATAAAAAGCAAGAGTAATATCAGAAGGGCCTGGATACGTGACTGATGAACAAAGAAAACGTTATTTTAGAGCCAGGAATATCTTCACTGTTCATTCTAGACCCTATTTTGAAATTGTCATATTTTTTAATTTTTGTGAAATTGGCCAAATTGCAAATTTCTGACCATGTTATTAGGTAGTTGAAATCGGTAAATGGGCAGTTTCTTGTACTCAATTGATAGAAAAAATGGAGTTTTAAAGAAATCGCCATGAGTTTGGTCGACTGTAACAATGGAATTAGCTGAAAATAGGGCTCAAAGTGGGCGAAATCGCCGATTCGTAAATATCGCCGAGGTCGCTAACTTCGCGAGAGCGTAATTCTGTCAGTTTTCCATCAAATTTTGTTCTTTTGGTGTCATTACAATCGGGAAAAGATTCTCTATCATTTCACAAGAATAAATAATTTTTTTTTTTTTTTGGAAATTTTGCGACACCAAGAGACATCTCAGGATTTGGGGTTGCGACAGTCAAGGGGTTAAGAGACCGATATTGGCTTGCAAGCCATAATATTATGGGACTGACAATGAAAGTGTTAAGAATATTTCAAGAACAAGTAAAAAGTTGCTGTTTACAAGGGTGGCCATATGTACATTGTGAGTGATAAGTCTCATGGGCCACAAAAGTTACTGATAAATGTAAAATATCAGAAAACCCCCAGAAAAAATACACTAGATAAAATAATAAGGTGTAGGCAACAATCATTGATGTTGCCATCAATGGGGCATCAACCATCAATTCTTATCTCGATAATTACTGATGGGAATTTGTTTTTCTTCATTACCATCACAAAAAATGTGCACTATAAAAAAAAAAAAGCTGAGATTTTGAGACTTCTGAATGAAGAAGTTAAGAGAGCAGGCACTGTACTTCATATCTTCAGAACTCAAGTCCAGCTAACTGTTTTCCTTTATTCTCTTCATAAATATTTTCTTGCTCACAGTACAAGAGAAAGTTAAAAAGTACTTGTCTACACTCACTGGTCACTGGTACTGAAAACCTCTATTACCCCCTCCCTCCAACCCTTCTTGGGATGACCCCTGCTGTTAATATGGTGACCAACCACCGGATTGAGGTAGCAGTTCTCCAGTGATCACTGAATTATGCAATATTTTGTTAGGTTGAATAATACTACTGGCAGCAAAAATAATCAACTGTCAAATAAGCAACAATTTAGTGCACCTCATGTAGACAAAAAAAGGCAATAAAATCAGATGAGATAACATCAAGGATCTTCCAAGAATATTCAGACAACTATGTTAGCCATTCAAAAAATTTTGGGATTTCACTACAAGCAGGTGAACTAGTGAACAAGTGGATAATGGTACAATGTGTTGATATTAAAAAAAAAAAAATGGGAAAATCTTTTATACTATAGGCCAGTTATGTTGACATGCATTGTTGTGAAAATACTGGAAGAAAAATTACTTTAAATTCTGTTTAAAAACTACAAACTAGAATTAACACTAAAAACATACCTTCGTCCAACTACAAAAGTAAGTGTATATGTCATTCACTGATGCATAATTGCTGATTATACATGCTACAGCAACTCCAATCAATATATCCACTATTATCATGGTGACCAGGCGACCCAACAGTAAGGTTCTTTTCTTGGCTTTTAATTCTTGTTGCAGCTTCTCAAACTGGGAGATCCTCAGTAGCAACTGCTGCAGGGCGCTACTTGAATAATCAAACTTCACCACTAATACTGAATGAAGGTTTTCCAGAGCAAATTTTGGAATCCACGACAAAATAAGAAGTAACTTGATTATTAACTGCATTAATGCGATGAAACCCTCATTCAGCTTTGATGTTTCTCTTTCTTGATAATTCTCTTTGACACAATGAACAAAATATGGCACAATGTTCTTTGTATGGTCCTTATCTTCCTCAAAGAAATACTTTTTACAAATGAGCTCAGACTCCCATATTTCTTGAGAGTCATAAAGAACGAGATTTACTTCACTAAGAGAAACATTCTTGTCTGGTATTCTTAGAGAATGAAGCATAAGAGAAGGTTCAGTCTGAAGTTCAACCCACACACTCCTGCTGCTTCTTCTTCTTCCACACTGATATCTATTATTATTGATGTAGCCAATAGGTGAGGGGAGTTGCGAACCTGAGGATATCACTACCACAACATACGATCTCTCATCAGTTTCACCACTAACTGAAAAAATAATAAAAACATTTTTTCTAAAATAAAATGTAGAAAAATTTAGTTAAAATTTCTCAAAGCAGCAGACGCTAAGAAAGGTACACTGTACCTCATAACTATTTTAACCCAAACTCCAAAAAACATCATTTTATAGTACAGTGGACCCCCGCATAACAATTACCTCCGAATGCGACCAATTATGTAAGTGCATTTGTACATGTATGTTTGGGGGTCTGAAATTACCTGGATTACCTGGAGAGAGTTCCGGGGGTCAACGCCCCCGCGGCCCGGTCTGTGACCAGGCCTCCTTAGGTCAGTGTCCCAGGATGCGACCCACACCAGTCGACTAACACCCAGGTACCCATTTTACTGATGGGGAACATAGACAACAGGTTTAAAGAAACACGTCCAATGTTTCTACTCTGGCTGGGAATCGAACCCAGGCCCTCGCCGTGTGAAGCGAGAGCGTTAACCACCAGGCCACCAGGAACAAATTCGGTCAGTACTGGCACCTGAACATACTTCTGGAGTGAAAAAATATCGTTAACCGGGGGTCCACTGTACAGTGGACCCCCGACATTCGATGGCATCGACATTCGATAAATCCGACATTCAATGCATTTTAACTAAAAAATTTCGCCTCGACATTCGATGGAAAACCCGACATTCGATACAATTCGTACGAGACGTGTCCACGTGTGGCCTGAACTGCCCCGTGTGTGCCAGTGTTTACAAGCATGCCAGTGTGCGTGCATCTAAGGATACATTCGGTACATTCCATATTATCACTGTTTTTGGTGCTAGTTTTGGCAAAATAAGTAACCATGGGCCCCAAGAAAGCTTCTAGTGCCAACCCTTCGAGAAAAAAGGCACTAATAACTATTGAAATGAAGAAAGAGATAATTGTAAAGTACAAAAGTGGAGTGCGTGTGTCGGAGCGGGCCAGGTTGTATAGTAAACCCCAATCAACCATCTCTTCTATAGTGAGCAGGAAAACGGCAATCAAGGAAGCTGTTCTTGCAAAAGGTGCAACTTTGTTTTCGAAACAGAGATCGCTAGTGTTAGAAGATGTTGAGAAACTGTTATTGGTGTGGATAAATGAAAAACAGATAGCAGGAGATAGCATCTCTCAAGCGATCATTTGTGAAAAGGCTAGGAAGTTGCATGACGATTTAATTAGAAAAATGCCTGCAACTAGTGGTGATGTGAGTGAATTTAAGGCCAGCAAAGGTTGGTTTGAAAGATTTAAGAATCGTAGTGGCATACATAGTGTGATTAGGCATGGTGAGGCTGCCAGTTCAGACCAAAAAGCAGCTGAAAAATATGTGCATGAATTCAAGGAGTACATAGAGGCTGAAGGATTGAAACCTGAACAAGTGTTTAATTGTGACAAAACAGGCCTGTTTTGGAAGAAATTGCCAAGCAGGACCTACATTACTGAGGAGGAAAAGGCACTCCCAGGACATAAGCCTATGAAAGACAGGCTTACTCTTCTCATGTGTGCCAATGCTAGTGGTGATTGCAAAGTGAAGCCTTAATTGGTGCATCACTCAGAAACTCCCAGAGCATTCAGGCAAAAGAATATCCTCAAGGCTAATTTGTGTGTGCTGTGGAGGGCAAACACTAAGGCAAGGGTCACTAGGGACTTTTTCTATGACTGGTTACACCATGCATTTGCCCCCACTGTGAAAAATTACCTAATTGAAAAGAAATTAGACCTTAAGTGCCTCCTAGTATTAGACAATGCCCCTCATCATCCTACAGACTTGGCAGAGCGACTTTCTAGGGACAAGAGCTTCATTAAGGTCAAGTTTTTGCCTCCTAATGCCACTCCTCTCCTGCAGCCCATGGACCAGCAGGTCATTTCCAACTTCAAGAAACTATACATAAAATCTATGTTTCAAAAGTGCTTTGTAGTGACCACAGAAACTCAAATGACTCTAAAAGAGTTTTAGAAGGATCACTTTAATATCCTGAATTGTATAAACCTTATAGCTAAGGCTTGGGAGGAAGTGACTAAGA
The DNA here is from genome assembly GCF_026875155.1 of Cherax quadricarinatus. NCBI lineage: Eukaryota > Metazoa > Arthropoda > Malacostraca > Decapoda > Parastacidae > Cherax > Cherax quadricarinatus. Next base: position 108,007,265 of record NC_069399.1, read on the forward strand.
GGACCTTGAACTCTTCTTGGAAAAAACTGTGGCCAGAATGTGTAGACAAAAGGGATTTTGAAGGGTTTGAGGCTAACCCTGAGAATCCTATGCCAGTTGAGGAATCCATTGTGGCATTGGGGAAGTCCTTGGGGTTGGAGGTTAGTGGGGAGGATGTGGAAGAGTTGGTGGAGGAGGACAATGACGAACTAACCACTGATGAGCTGCTAGATCATCTTCATCAGCATGAGGCCAGACCTGAGGAAACTGCTTTGGAGGAGGGGAGAGAGAAATTGAAGAAGTTGCCTACTTCAAAGATTAAGGAAATGTGTGCAAAGTGGCTTGAAGTGCAAACCTTTTTTGATGACAATCACCCTAACACAGCTATTGCAAGCCATGCTGGTGACTATTACACTGACAATGTTGTGAACCATTTTAGGAAAGTCATAAAGGAACGAGAGGTACAGGCCTCTATGGACAGATATGGTGTGCGACGTAAGTCCAGTGACTCTGAAGCTGGTCCTAGTGGCATTAAAAGAAGAAGGGAAGTAACCCCGGAAAAGGACTTGCTACCTCAAGTCCTAATGGAAGGGGATTCCCCGTCTAAACACTAACACCATCCACACTCTCCCCTCCTCCCATCCCATCAACATCACCAGATCTTCATTAAAGGTAAGTGTTAATTATTCTATTGTTATTAATCTATTGTTATTGTTGTTATTCTAATTATTCTATTGCATTAAACTTAATATCTCATGTGGTAAAAATTTTTTTTTCATACTTTTGGGTGTCTTGCGTGGATTAATTTGATTTCCATTATTTCTTATGGGAAAAATTAATTTGACTTTCGATATTTTCGACATTCGATAGCTCTCAGGAACGGATTAGTATCGAATGTCGAGGGTCAACTGTAATTTATTCCAAGAAGACACAAGACACCCAACCTGATCCTGATACTTTATGTTGTTTAAACACTCTGGTGTCAACACTACCAACTTGATCCTGATACTTTATGTTGTTTAAACGCTCTGGTGTCAACACTACCAACTTGATCCTGATACTTTATGTTGTTTAAACACTCTGGTGTTTTTTGAGTGATAAACAGGCGCAGGCTTTTTCAGCCTGAAATATCCAGAGGCATTGGCATGACAGGGCAGGGAAGAGCAGGGCAGAACAGGCCAGAGGAGTGATGGACTGAACACATCGATTCCAGGCTGAGGGACTGATTACCTCATACTCCTTCTCTCCTTACCGATTTCTACTTTGTATTCGACTGATGAAGCCACTGTGTAGCGAAACGTTTCTTCAATAAAGATTCCCATATGTTGCATAAGTGTCTCAATTCTTCAACTTGTTGGTTTTCAAACCATTCATCACATGGTTATTGAGGCTGAAACCTTGGGTAGTTTCAAATTTGTGTTGGATAAATACACGAGTGAGAGGGGTTGGATGTGAGTGGGACATGCACATGAGTAAATAGAATTATCAAAGCTTATTGCTTGGGTAGCATTGAAAATTGAGTTGGGCAAATATTCTGTTAGTGGGATGGATTGTGAAGGACCTGCCTAGTATGGGCCAACAGGTCTGCTGCAGTGTATTATTATTAGTACATTTGTAATAATAATAATAATTATTATATTAATATTATTATTACAGTGGACCCCCGCATAACGATATTAATCCGTTCCTGAGAGCTCATTGTTACGCGAAATTATTGTTATGCGAATGAATTTTCCCCATAAGAAATAATGGAAATCAAATTCATCCGTGCAAGACACCCCAAAGTATGAAAAAAAAAATTTTACCACATGAAACATTAATTTTAATACACAAAAACTGAAAAAGACATGCACAGTTACCTGACACTTACCTTTATTGAAGATCTGGTGATGACTGACGGGATGGGAGGAGGAGAGTCTTAGTGTTTAGAAGGGGAATCCCCTTCCATTAAGACTTGAGGTGTCAAGTTCTTTTCCGGGATTACTTCCCTTCTTCTTTTAATGCCACTAGGACCAGCTTCAGAGTCACTGGACTTACGTCGCACAACATATCTGTCCATAGAGGCCTGTACCTCCCGTTCCTTTATGACTTTCCTAAAGTGGTTCACAACATTGTCAGTGTAATAGTCACCAGCATGGCTTGCAATAGCTGTGTTAGGGTGATTGTCATCAAAAAAAAGTTTGCACTTTAAGTCACATTGCACACATTTCCTTAATCTTTGAAGTAGGCAACTTCTTCAATTTCTCTCTCCCCTCCTCCGAAGCAGTTTCCTCAGGTCTGGCCTCATGCTGATGAAGATGATCTAGCAGCTCATCAGTGGTTAGTTCTTCATTGTCCTCCTCCACCAACTCTTCCACATCATCCCCACTAACCTCCAACCCCAAGGACTTTCCCAATGCCACAATGGATTCCTCAACTGGTATAGGATTCCCAGGGTTAGCCTCAAACCCTTAAAATTCCCTTTGGTCTACACATTCTGGCCACAGTTTCTTAACATAAGAACATAAGAAAGGAGGAACACTGCAGGAGGTCTGTAGGCCCATACTAGGCAGGTCCTTTACAATTCATCCCACTAACAAACATTTGCCCACCCCAATTTTCAATGCCACCCAAGAAATAAGCTCTGATGTGAAAGTCCCACTTAAATCCAGCCCCTCCCATTCATGTACTTATCCAACCTAAATTTGAAACTACCCAAAGTCCCAGCCTCAATAACCCAACTAGGTAGACTGTTCCACTCATCAACTACCCTATTTCCAAACCAATACTTTCCTATGTCCTTTCTAAATCTAAACTTATCTAATTTAAATCCATTACTGCGGGTTCTCTCTTGGAGAGACATCCTCAAGACCTTATTAATATCCCCTTTATTAATACCTATCTTCCACTTATACACTTCGATCAGGTCTCCCCTCATTCTTCGTCTAACAAGTGAATGTAACTTAAGAGTCTTCAGTCTTTCTTCATAAGGAAGATTTCTAATGCTATGTATTAATTTAGTCATCCTACGCTGAATGTTTTCTAAGGAATTTATGTCCATTCTGTAATATGGAGACCAGAACTGAGCTGCATAATCTAGGTGAGGCCTTACTAATGATGTATAAAGCTGCAGTATGACCTCTGGACTTCTGTTGCTTACACTTCTTGATATAAATCCCAGCAATCTATTTGCCTTATTACGTACGCTTAGGCATTGCTGTCTTGGTTTAAGGTTGCTGCTCACCATAACCCCCAAGTCCTTTTCACAATCTGTAAGGCTAAGTTCTACATCATTTAACTTATAAGTACTAGGGTTATGGGCACTCCCAAGCTTCAGAACCTTGCATTTATCTACATTGAACTGCATCTGCCACTTTTCTGACCAAGAATAGAGTTTGTTTAAATCCTCCTGAAGTTCCATAACTCTACGTTTGAATCAATTATCCTACCTATCTTTGTGTCATCGGCGAATTTGCTCATATCACTAGTAATTCCCTCATCAAGATCATTGATATATATTATAAACAACAACGGGCCCAAGGCTGATCCCTGTGGAACGCCACTTGTTACAGATCCCCACTCGGATTTAACCCCATTTATGGACACTCTCTGCTTCCTGTCAGTGAGCGATGACTCGATCCACGAGAGCACTTTTCCCCCAATGCCATGAGCTGCCACTTTCTTTAACAGTCTATGGTGCGGAACTCTATCAAAAGCCTTACTAAATCTAAGTAAATAATATCAAATTCTTTATCGTGGTCAACAGCCTAAAAGCTTTACTGAAGAAGTTAATCATTAGTTAGACAAGACCGGCCTCTTGTGAATTCCATGCTGAGTATCATTAATCAAGCTATGCTTTCGAGATAGCTTTTTTATAATCCCAGCTATAATTGCCCTAGTAATTTGCCTACAATTGAGGTCAGGCTTATTGGGCGGGGTAATTGATGGTAACGACTTGTCCCCTGTTTTGAAAATAGGAATTACATTAGCCATCTTCCACATATCAGACACTACACCTATTTGAAGACATAAATTAAAAATATTAGTTAATGGTTCACAGAGTTCCATTTTGAATTCCTTAAGAACCCTTGAAAAAAACTCATCAGGACCCAGCGACTTATTTTGCTTCAGTCTGTCTATCTGCTTCACAACCATTTCACTAGTGACTGTGATGTTACATAATTTATCTTCTTCTAGCCCACTATAAAAATTAATTACTGGAATATTGTTAGTGCCTTCCTGTGTAAAAACTGAGAGAAAATAATTATTTAAAATTGAGCACATTTCATTCTCTTTGTCAGTAAGGTGCCCATAGTTATTTTTAAGGGGACCTATCTTATCTCTAACTTTTGTTCTATAGACCTGGAAAAAACTTTTTGGGTTAGTTTTAGAATCCCTAGTAACTTTAATTTCATAGTCCCTTTTAGCTTTTCTTATCCCCCTTTTTTAAAGTCCCCCTTAATGTCAATATACTGTTCATAAGATGACCCTCACTCTTTGATACGCCTATAAATTCCTTTCTTTTTGCCCTAGTAGATATGTGAGCCTATTATTCAAACTATTTTGGGTCATTTCTATTTGATCTAATTTCTTTATATGGGATAAAACGTTCTTTGGGGCAGCAAAGTATAGTGTTCAGAAAACTGTTATATTGATAGCTCTTTCGTTACCCCAGTCAACAGATGATAAGTGTTCTCTAAGCCCCTCGTAATCTGCTAGGCGAAAATCTGGGACTGTTACTGAGTTATTGCTACTATGTTACTTCCATTTTAATGCTAAATGTAATTGATTTGTGGTCGCTAGCACCCCGTTCCTCTGAAATTTCTAAATTATTAACGAGGGATTCATTGTTTGCCATAACTAAGTCAAGCAGGTTATTTCCCCTTGTAGGTTCTGTTACAAACTGCTTCAAAAAACAATCCTGAACTACTTCTAAGAAGTCGTATGATTCTAAATTCCCAGTCAAGAAATTCCAATCAATATGACTAAAGTTAAAGTCTCCTAGAATTACTACATTATCGTGCCTTGTGGCCTTAACAATTTCCTCCCATAGTAGTCTCCCTTGGTCCCTATCTAAGTTTGGGGGACGGTATATCACTCCTAAAATCAGTTTTCATGCCCCTCTGAAAATTCTATCCAAACAGACTCTGTATGTGTTACTTCAGACTTAATACCCGTTTTTATGCAAACAGTTCAAGCGATCTCGGACATACAATGCCACCCCACCCCCTTCCCGATACTTCTATCTACTTGGAACAATTTAAAACCCTGAATATGACATTCTGCAGGCATGTCCCGACTTTTTGAATTAAACCACGTCTCAGTTAAGGCAAATACATCAATGTTACCTGCACTAGCAACTAATCTCAACTCGTCCATCTTATTCCTAGCACTACGGCAATTAGCATAATAAACATGAAAGACTCTCCTTTCTCTTTAACCTTCCTGCTCATTTCTGTTTTTCTACTAAACCTATTACTGTCCTTATCACCAAAGTCCCTGGCTTTTCAATATCTACCTCGTTCTGCTTATTACTAGTTCCCCTAGAACTCGTAATATTACTACACTGGGACTTCACTGTTTTCCTGCCAAAACCCATGCCACTAACTATTCCTAGTTTAAAGTCCTAACTGCTCCCTCCACTGCAGTTGCCAGTGCTACCACCCCAGACCTAGATAAGTGAACCCCATCCCTGGCATACATGTCACTTCTGCCATAGAAGAGGTCCCAGTTGTCAATGAATGTTACCGCATTTTCTTTACAGTATTTGTCCAGCCAGCAATTGACACCAATTGCCCTGGACAACCATTCATTTCCAACTCCTCTCCTTGGCAAAATACCACATATGACAGGGTTCCCACCCTTACTCCTAATTATTTCTACTGCTGACCTATACCTGCTAATCAGGTCTTCACTCCTACGTCTGCCAACATCGTTGCCTCCAGCACTGAGACAGATAATAGGATTGCTCCCATTACCTCTCATGATGTCATCCAGACGGCTAACAATATCCTCCATCCCAGCCCCAGGAAAGCAAACTCTCTGTCTCCTACTCCTGTCCTTCAAGCAGAACGCCCTATCCATATACCTAACTTGGCTATCCCAATAACACATAATATTTTTACCCTTCCTTAATGTCTTTCGTCGTGACGTTCCCAGTAGTCGACTCACATTCGTCGGGTAGCACTGAGAATGTATTAGATGTTTCCACAACAGTTTCCACGGCAGTCTCTTTCTTCTTCATCGTTTCTACCTTTCCATTCATCTTCTTGATCGTCAACTTCGTTCCCTGCTGTCCAGCCACTGACCAGTTTCCCTTCTTGACCTGAGGACTCAAAACAGGAGGACTACTACGAATCTTCTTGTTTTCCTCGGTCAGTAGCTGAATTTCCATCTTCGCCATCCTCAATTCTTCCTTAAGCTGTTGGTAAAGTTGCTCGATGGAGGGCATCTTGCTTCAATTCGTAGAGAGCGCACAAACAGGTCTTCACAGAGCTAAGTACACGTCACCACTGCGCAAAAGCCAACTCAATCAGGAGCTACTGCGCAGCACGTCCGCACGGCCCAATAGTGATGCGAACACGCCCAATAGCGATGCGAACTCTTGAACTCATCCAAGCAGAGTTCAAGGTCCTCTTAGTCACTCCCTCCCAAGCCTTACCTATAAGGTTTACACAATTGAGGATATTAAAGTGCTCTCTCCAAAACTCTCTTAGAGTCAATTGAGTTTCTGAGGTCACTACAAAGCACCTTTCAAACAGAGCTTTTGTGTACAGTTTTTTGAAGTTTGCAATAACCTGCTGGTCCATGGGCTGCAGGAGAGGAGTGGTATAAGGAGGCAAAAACTTCACCTTAATGAAGCTCATGTCCCCATAAAGTCGCTCTGCCACGTCTGTAGGATGACCAGGGGCATTGTCTAACACCAGGAGGCACTTAAGGTCTAATTTCTTTTCATTTAGGTAATTTTTCACATTGGGGGCAAATGCTTGGTGTAACCAGTCATAGAAAAAGTCCCTAGTGACTCATGCCTTACTGTTTGCCCTCCACAGCACACACAAATTAGCCTTGAGGATGTTCTTTTGCCTGAACGCTCTGGGAGTTTCAGAGTGATACACTAATAAAGGCTTCACTTTGCAATCACCACTAGCATTGGGAAAACACATCAACAGAGTAAGCGTGTCTTTCATAGGCTTATGTCCTGGGAGTGCCTTTTCCTCCTCAGTAATGTAGGTCCTGCTTGGCATTTTCGTCCAAAACAGGCCTGTTTCATCACAATTAAACACTTGTTCAGGTTTCAGTCCTTCACTGTCTATGTACTCCTTGAATTCCTGCACATATTTTTCCGCTGCTTTGTGGTCCGAACTGGCAGCCTCACCATGCCTTATCACACTATGTATGCCACTACGCTTCTTAAATCTCTCAAACCAACCATTGCTGGCCTTAAATTCACTCACATCATCACTAGTTGCAGGCATTTTTTTAATTAAATCCTCATGCAACTTCCTAGCCTTTTCACTTATGATCACTTGAGAGATGCTATCTCCTGCTATCTGTTTTTCCTTTATCCACACCAATAAGAGTCTCTCAACATCTTCTATCACTTGCGATCTCTGTTTCGAAAACACAGTTGAACCTTTGGCAAGAACAGCTTCCTTGATTGCCGTTTTCTTGGACACAATAGTAGCGATGGTTGATTGGGGTTTACTATACAACCTGGCCAGCTCGGAGACACGCACTCCACTTTCATACTTAGCAATGATCTCTTTCTTCATCTCTATAGTAATTCTCACCCTTATTCCTGTAGGGTTGGCAATAGAAGCTTTCTTGGGGCCCATGGTCATTTATTTTGCAGATAAAATCACCAATAACACTGTAATAATAAGAAATGTTCCGATTGTATGCTTGGATGTTACTGCGGAGGCTGGCTGGTAAACAATGCCACCGGTGGAACATGTGAGGCTGGCTCAGGCCGCACATTAGATGCGTCTCGGACGAATAGCGTTGAGCAGGTTTTTGGGCGGTATGCGAGGCAAAATCTTAGCGATAAAATGTATCGGTATGCGGATTTAATGTTATGTGATGCCAACGGTATGCGGGGGTCCACTGTATTATTAATTTAGGGAAGTGGAGCACAAATCCAGTTTCCTTGATAAAGAGCCCCTCACCAAGGAACCTCCCTTGAGGGGAAAGTTCGCTTCCTGAAATTTCGTTCATATCCAGAAGCGAAAAATCGATCGAGTGACTGTTCGTATCCTGAAAAATACACATGGTGGGGCATTCGTAAGCCGAGTTTCCACTGAATATGCAATCATAGTAAAACAAATAAATACAACTGTGAGGTATGGTAGCCGGGAGGGCTACCATACCCAACTTCCTGCAATTAACCCTTTGACTGTTTTTGTCGTATATATACGTCTTACAAGCCACCATTTTTTATGTACATATACTCATAAATTCTAGCGGCTTCAAATCAAGCAGGAGAAAGCTGGTAGGCCCGCATGTGAGAGAATGGGTCTGTGTGGTCAGTGTGCACCATATAAAAAAAATCCTGGAGCACGCAGTGCATAATGAGAAAAAAAAAACTCCAACCGTTTTTTTTAATTAACCCCTTGACTATCGCAACCCCCAATCCTGAAGTGTCTCCTGGTATGGCAAAATTTAAAAAAAAAAAATTATTTTTTCTTATGAAATGATAGAGAATCTTTTTGCGATTGTAATGACACCAAAAACAAGAAATTTGATGAAAACTGACAGAATTGCACTCTCGCAAAGTTAGCGACCTCGGCGGTATTCACAAATCAGCGATTTTGTCCAGTTTGAGCCCTATTTTCGGCTAATTCCATTGTTCCAGTCAACCAAACTTATAGCTATTTCTTTAGAACTCCATTTTTTCTATCAACTGAGTACAAGAAACTGCCCATTTACTGATTTCAACTACCCAATAACGCGGTCAGAAATTTGTAATTTGGACAATTTCACGAAAATTAAAAAATACGACAATTTCAAAATAAGGTCCAGAATGAACAATGCAGACATTCCTGGCTCTAAAATATCATTTTCTTTGCTCATCAGTCACATCCCCAAGCCCCTCTGATATTACTCTTGCTTTCTATTTTGAATTTTTATTCAAACAAAAAATAGAAGATTTACTGTTATGCAGACTACTGCAATGCTATAATAATTGTATAAATAACATCAACCCATTCGTGACTGCATATTAGAATGGCTACTTGGACATTTATTGGACAATGACATAATTTGTTTACTTTTGAACATCGGCAAAAATCAAACATTTCCCCTAATTTGAGCTCTATTTCTAGGTTCTTTTTATAGTAAAATCAATCAAAATCACATCTATTTCTATAATGTTTTCCATTCTATCAAATGAGACCAAGAAAACGAGAATACAACCATAAATACTATAGGAAAATAGACCACAAAGTCGGCATTTTAATTAAAAAAAAATGGTCAGTTTTTTTTCTCATTATGCACTGCATGCTCCAGGACTTTTTTTATATGGTGCACACTGACCACACAGACCCACTCTCTCACATGTGGGCCTACCAGCTTTCTCCTGCTTGATTTGAAGCCGCTAGAATTTATGAGTATATATACGTCAAATACGGTACCTCGTAAGACATATATAGTATACAACCTCGACAGTCAAAGGGTTAAAATGCTGACTTTGTGGTCTATTTTCGTATAGTATTTATGGTTGTATTCTCGTTTTCGTGGCCTCATTTGATAGAATGGAAAACATGTTATAGAAATAGAGGTGATTTTGATTGGTTTTACTATGAAAAGAACCTTGAAATGGAGCTCAAATTAGGGAAAATGTTTGATTTTTGCCGATGTTCAAAAGTAAACAAATGATGTCATTTTCCAATAAATATCCAAGTAGCCATTCTAATATGCAGTCATGAATGGGTTGACATTATTTTTTACAATTATTACAATATTGCAGTAGTCTGCTTAACAGTAAATCTTCTATTTTTTGTTTGAATAAAAATTAAAAATAGAAAGCAAGAGTAATATCAGAGGGGCCTGGAGACATGACTGATGAACAAAGAAAATGTTATTTTAGAGCCAGGAATGTCTGCATTGTTCATTCTGGACCCTATTTTGAAATTGCCATATTTTTTAATTTTCATAATATTGGCCAAATTGCAAATTTCTGACCACATTATTGGGTAGTTGAAATCAGCAAATGGGCAGTTTCTTGTACTCAATCGATAGAAAAAATAGACTTCTAAAGAATGGAACAATGGAATTTGCCGAAAATAGGGCTCAAAATGGGCGAAATCGCCAATTCATAAATATTGCCAAGGTCGCTAACTTCGCGAGAGTGTAATTCCATCAGTTTTCCATCAAATTTTGTTCTTTTGCGTCATTATATTCGGGAAAAGATTCTCTTTCATTTCATAATAATTTTTTTTTTTTTTTTTTGGAAATTGTGCAACATCAAGATTTGGGGTTGCGACAGTCAAGGGGTTAATATAACTTACCTCTCACCCTACATTAAGACTACAAATATTTTAAGGTAAGTAATGAGTGTACTGTATGTGCATTTTACTTTGTTCTTTTATGCCTAGTTCTACTGTTAATTTAATATACGATAGTGTAAATTTAATATACGATAGTGTAAACATGTTATGAGGCATTTATATGCATTTAACCCTTTCAGGGTCGACAGGCCCTCTCAGAGACTTGTTCTCAGGATCGGCCAAATTAAAAAAAAAAAAAAAAACTTATGAAAAGACAGAGAATCTTTTCACAATCATAATGACACCAAAAGTATGAAATTTGGTGGAAAACTTACGGAATTATGCTCTCGCAAATTTAGCGGTCTCAACGATGTTTACGCATCGGCGATTTTGCCCACTTTGAGCCCTATTTTTGACCAATTCCATTGTATTTGTCGACAAAAATCATAGCTATTTCGCTAGAACTCCATTTTTTCTATTGAATGAGTACAAGAAACCACCCATTTACCGATTTCAACTATCCAATACAGTGGTCAGAATTTAGCAATTTTGCCAATTTCACACAAATTTCAAAAGATGCCAATTTCCAAATAGGGTCCAGAATAAACAAGAAAGACATTCCTGGCACTAAAATAACATTTCCTCTGTTCATTAGTTACATCCCCATGCCCCATCCCCATTCATTTGCTTTCCACTTTGAATTTTTATTCTCACAAAAAAATAGAAGATTTACTGTTAGGCAGACTACTGCATTGGTGTAGAAATGGTATAAATAATATCAGCACACTTGTGAAAGAATATTAGACTCACCAGTTGACGTGTATTGGACGCATAGCGTGATTTGTTTACTTTCGAACTTTGTTAAAAATCGAACATTTCTGTTACTTTGAGCTCAATTTCCAGGTACTTTTCTTTGTAAAACCAATCAAAATCATCTGAATTTCTGTAATATGTCTTCCATTCTATAAAATGAGACCAGGAAAACTAGAATACAACCATAAATACCATACGAAAATACTGTGCAAAGTCGCTGTTTTAATCCAAAAACACGGTCAAAGTTTTTTTTTCTCATTACACACTGTGTGCTGCAGGATTTTTTTTTACGCCACGCACACTGACCACATAGACCCATTCTCTCATATGTAGGCCTACCAGCTTTCTCTCACTAGATTTGAGGGCGCTAGAATTTAGGCATACTAGTAAGTCAAAAACCCTGGCGTGTATGCCGTACTAGTACGGCCGAAACCCTGAAAGGGTTAAAAGTACAAGAAAGGTGATTCACTTTACGGCAATTTCCACTTTACAGCGGCAGCCTGGAACCCATTTTGCCTTCCTGTATGCTGTTTCATTTTGTGGAAGCACAATTTTGAAACAAAACTACAAACATTACAGAAGATTCTAAAACCCAGTTTGCTTCATTATACAGTGGACACTCATTTTTCATAAGCATCAGAAGATGTAATTTTTGAAAATCGTAACTTTTTTTCATCAAAATACAGTGGACCCTCGACCAACGGCTTTAATCCGTTCCAGAGAGCTAGCCTTTAGTCAATTTAGCCGTTAGTCAAATTAACTTTCCCCATAAGAAATAATGGAAATAGAATTAATCCGTTCCAGACACCCAAAACTATTAACCCTTTCAGGGACGAGAGGCCCTCTCCTAAACTTGTTCTCAGGGTCGAAAATTTTTCAGAAAAAAAAAAGTATTTTTTCTTATGATATGATAGAGAATCTTTTCCCAATCATAATGACACCAAAAGTATGAAATTTGATGGAAAACTTATGGAATTATGCTCTCGCGAAGTTAGCGGTCTCGGCGATGTTTACGCATCGGCGATTTCACCCACTTTGAGCCCTATTTTCGGCCAATTCCTGTGTACTAGTCGACACAAATCATATTTATTTTCCTAGAACTCCATTTTTTCTATCGAAGGAGTACAAGAAACCACCCATTTACAAATTCAACTATCCAATACAGTGGTTAGAAATTGGCAATTTTGCCAATTTCACACAAACTTCAGAAGATGCCAATTTCCAAATAGGGTCCAGAATAAACAAGACAGACATTCCTGGCACTAAACTAACAGTTATCTGTTCATTAGTCATGTCCCTAGGCCCCTCTTATATTTCTTTTGCTTTCCACTTTGAATTTTTATTCTTACAAAAAATAGAACATTTACTGTTATGCAGACTACTGCGTTAGTGTAAAAATGATATAAATAATATCAGCGCACTTGTGAAAGAATATTAGACTCACCAGTTGATGTGTATTGGATGCTTGGCATTATTTGTTTACTTTTGAACTTTGGTAAGAATTGAACATTTCTGCTATTTTGAGCTCAATTTCAAGGTACTTTTCATTGTGAAACCAATCAAAATCATCTCAACTTTTGTAATATGTCTTTCATTCTATAAAATGAGACCAGGAAAACTAGAATACAGCCATAAATACCATACGAAAATACAGTGTACAGTCGCTATTTTAATCCAAAAACACGGTCAGTTTTTTTTTTCTCATTACGCACTGTGTGCTGCAGGATTCTTTTTATACTGAGCACACTGACCACATAGACCCATTCTTTCATATGTAGGCCTACCAGCTTTCTCTCGCTAGATATGAAGGTGCTAGAATTTAGGCGTTCTAGTACGTCAATAACCCTGGTGCGTAAGCCATACTAGTACGTCGAAAGCCCTGAAAGGGTTAAACAAATTTTTTTTTATATGAAATATACATTTCCCTACACAGAAACGAATGGTACATGCAAAATAAACAATAATTATATGCCACTTACCTTTATTGTATAATTGTTGATGAGTGATGTGCCAGCAGCAGGGAAGATTCAGGTTTTCTATTGTTTGGAAGGGGAATCCCCATCCATAAAGACTTCAGGTAACAAGTCCTTTTCTGGGATTACCTCCATTGTTTTTTTAATGCCACTAGGACCAGCTTGAGAGTCACTGGACCCCTGTCGCACAAAATATCTGTCCAGAGAGCTCTGTTTCTCACGTGCACTTAGGATTTCCCTAAAACGGGACACAGGAGTGTCATTATACATGTTACTTCTAGGGCCTACAACAACTGTGACAGGATAAAATTCATCCATAAATGCTTGTACCTTTGTAAACATTGTACACATTTCCTTAATCCTTGATGAAGGCAACTTCCTCCGTCTCTGTTCCTCCTGCTCTGAAGCACATTCCTGAGCTGTGATCTGTTGCTGTTGCACCTCAAACTCTTGCAAGTCTGCAGTGGTTAGTTCTTCATCGTCATTCTGCACCAACTCTTCCACATCCTCGCCACAAGCCTCCAAACCCGTGGACTTTCCCAATGACACAATAGCTTCCACAACTGGCATAGGCTCCTCAGGGTTAGCCCCAAACCCTTCAAAATCCCTCTCTTGTACACATTGTGGCCACAGTTTCCTCCAAGTAGAGTTCAGAGTCCTGCAAGTCACTCCCTCCCAAGCCTTACCTATGAGATTTATGCAACTGAGGATATCGAAGTAATCTTTCCAAAACTCTCTTAAGGTCAATTCAGTGTCTGAGGTCACTTCAAAGCACTTTTGAAACAATGCTTTTGTGTAGAGTTTTTGAAATTTGAAATGACCTGCTAGTCCAAGGGCAGGAGGAGAGGAGTTGTATTAGGAGGCAAAAACTTCACTTTAATGAAGCTAAACTCCCCTGCAATTTGCTCTTGCAAGTCATGAGGATGAGCAGGAGCATTGTCCATCACCAGGAGGCACTTGAGTGACAATTTCTTTTCCAGGAGGTAATTTTTCACAGTGGGGCCAAACACACCATAAAACCAGTCCATGAAAATTTCCCTAGTGACCCATGCCTTATTGTTTGATCTCCACAGCACACAAATTACCAATGATGATATTGTTTTTCTTGAAAACTCTGGGAGTTTCAGAGTGATACACCAATAAAGGCTTCACTTTGCAATCACCACTAGTATTACTATGCAACATTAATGTCAGCCTGTCTTTCATAGGCTTATGTCCTGGGAGTGCCTTTTCCTCCTGAGTAATGTAGGTCTTGTTTGGCATTATCTTCCAAAACAGGCCTGTTTCGTCACAATTAAACACTCATTCAGGTTTTAAGTTTTCAGTCTCTATGTACTCCTTAACCCTTTCAGGGTTTCGGCCGTACTAGTACGGCTTACGCACCAGGGTTTTTGACGTACTAGTACGCCTAAATTCTAGTGCCCTCAAATCTAGTGAGAGAAAGCTGATAGGCCTACATATGAAAAAATGGGTCTATGTGGTCATTGTGCGCAGTATAAAAAAATCCTGCAGCACACAGTGTGTAATGAGAAAAAAACTTTGACCGTGTTTTTGGATTAAAACAGCGACTTTGCACTGTATTTTCGTATAGTATTTAATGATGTATTCTAGTTTTCCTGGTCTCATTTTATAGAATGGAAGACATATTACAGAAATTGAGATGATTTTGACTGGTTTTACAAAGAAAAGTACCTGGAAATTGAGCTCAAAGTAGCAGAAATGTTTGATTTTTACCAAAGTTCAAAAGTAAACAAATCATGCTATGCATCCAATACACGTCAACTGGTGAGTATAATATTCTTTCACAAGTGCGCTGATATTATTTATACCATTTCTACACTAATGCAGTAGTCTGCCTAACAGTAAATCTTCTATTTTTTTGTGAGAATAAAAATTCAAAGTGGAAAGCAAAAGAATGTAAGAGGGGCGTGGGGATGTGAATAATGAACAGAGGAAATGTTATTTTAGTGCCAGGAATGTCTTTCTTGTTTATTCTGGATCCTATTCGAAAACTGGCATCTTTTGAAATTTGTGTGAAATTGGCAAAACTGCTAAATTCTGACCACTGTATTGGATAGTTGAAATCAGTAAATGGGTGGCTTCTTGTACTCACTCGATAGAAAAAATGGAGTTCTAGCAAAACAGTTATGATTTTTGTCGACTAGTACACTGGAATTGGCCAAAAATAGGGCTCAAACTGGGCAAAATCGCCGATGCATAAACATTGTCAAGACTGCTAACTTCGCGAGAGCGTAATTCCGTAAGTTTTCCATCAAATTTCATACTTTTGGTGTCATTATGATCGGGAAAAGATTCTCTATCTTTTCATAAGAAAATATATTTTTTTTTTAAATTTGTCGACCCTGAGAACACGTCTGGAAGAGGGCCTGTCGACCCTGAAAGGGTTAATTACCATTACTTGCTAAAAAAAATTTTTAAATACCACATTAACTATCAGTCCATTCTACTTTATACAATTAATCTCTATATTCTCTTAGTGTAGTTCCTTACTTTTAAATACTTTGTACTGCCTAATAAGTAGTATTGAATCCAAATAGTTGTTCATAAAAATTTAATACTTGTAATAGAATTTTTTTTTCTTTTTTAAATTTTTAATTAACCCTTTCAGGGTTTCTGACGTACTAGTACAGCTTACACGCCAGGGTTATTGACGTACTAGTACTCATAAATTCTAGCACCTTCAAACTGAGCAGGAGAGAGGATAAGCGTACATGTGATAGACTGGGTCTATGTGGTAAGTGTGCACAGTAGGAAAAAAATCTATGCACCCGCATTGCATTGTGGGAGTGGTAATTGAGTGCACCTTTGCAACTAAGCCAAGCGTAAGGAATACCTCACTCTCCAGCAGTCTGGGTGGTGGGGATAGGCAGTAAGGGGGGTGGGAGGCAGTGGGAGTAGTAGGGAAGTGAGCTGGCTTGCTGGCTGACTGGCTAACTGGCTGGCCAACTGGCTGGCTGGCTCTGTATGTGTGTGTGTGTGTGTGTGCCTGTGTGCCTGTCTGTCTGTCTGTCTGTCTGTCTGTCTGTCTGTCTCTGTCTGTCTGTCTGTCTCTCTCTCTCTCTCTCTCTCTCTCTTTTACACAGGGTTTGACAAGGTTAAGGATGCCTAGCTTTATTGACAAGCTATTTACAGGTTAAGGATTCCTAACTTTATTGACAAGCTAAGAGCTGTTACCTATATCAGCTCATTTGAAAGCATTTTTATTGTTATGAGACATACAAGTAGGGAACAGGATGAAGTTGGAGCCATCTGTGGGCCAGCATTTTCATTTGATCAACTGACTTTATCTCGTTGACATCATTATGCTGTACGAATGTGTTCCATACTCGAGTCATCCTGGGTATATATGATCTCAGATGGAGTGATGTTCTGGAGAAGGGTACAGCCAGAGTGAAGTTGCTGCTTTCTGCCCATCTTGTGGCATAAAAGCTTGTTTCATGTTGTCCTCGAAGTGGATCCAAGTGTGGTACTTTGACAATATTGGCCTTGTACATAACAGTAAGGCCACCCACATCCCTCCAGTGTTGAAGGCTCTGCTGAAATGACAGATCTATCCAGGATGGGTCCAGGCAAGAGATAAGACGTCTTGCTCTGTTCTCTACTCTGTCAAGCAGTCGAAGATGAGAGGGGGGGGCAGGCAAACCAAGAAAGTGGAGCATACTCAAGGTGTGAGCGTACTTGTGCCTCATACAGAATCTTGCAACCCCTACTGTCAAGCAGATGCGAGATACGGTGAAGTGCTGTAAGCTTCCTGGCTGCCTTGTTTGCAAGATTTACAACATGGTTCTACATGGTTAGTTTGGAGTCAAATTTCACCCAAAGGATATCAACTTCTTCTCCAGGTGCCAACACTCTCCCATTCATCCTTACTACTGCACCAGTATTACCATCATGGTGCCTAGAGGGAATTACTAGTGATATGAGCAAATTCGCCGATGACACAAAGTTTAGGTAGGATAATTGATTCAAACATAGATGTTATGGAACTTCAGGAGGATTTAAACAAATTCTATTCTTGGTCAGAAAAGTGGCAGATGCAGTTCAATGTAGATAAATGCAAGGTTCTGAAGCTTGGGAGTGCCCATAACCCTAGTACTTATAAGTTAAATGATGTAGAACTTAGCCATACAGATTGCGAAAAGGACTTGGGGGTTATGGTGAGCAGCAACCTTAAACCAAGACAGCAATGCCTAAGCGTACGTAATAAGGCAAATAGATTACTGGGATTTATATCAAGAAGTGTAAGCAACAGAAGTCCAGAGGTCATACTGCAGCTTTATACATCATTAGTAAGGCCTCACCTAGATTATGCAGCTCAGTTCTGGTCTCCATATTACAGAATGGACATAAATTCGTTAGAAAACATTCAGCGTAGGATGACTAAATTAATACATAGCATTAGAAATCTTCCTTATGAAGAAAGATTGAAGACTCTTAAGTTACATTCACTTGTTAAACGAAGAATGAGGGGAGACCTGATCGAAGTGTATAAGTGGAAGATAGGTATCAATAAAGGGGATATTAATAAGGTCTTGAGGATGTCTCTCCAAGAGAGAACCCGCAGTAATGGATTTAAATTAGATAAGTTTAGATTTAGAAAGGACATAGGAAAGTATTGGTTTGGAAATAGGGTAGTAGATGAGTGGAACAGTCTACCTAGTTGGGTTATTGAGGATGTGACTTTGGGTAGTTTCAAATTTAGGTTGGATAAGTACATGAGTGGGAGGGGTTGGATTTGAGTGGGACTTTCACATCAGAGCTTATTTCTTGGGTGGAATTGAAAATTGGGTTGGGCAAATGTTCTGTTAGTGGGATGAATTGTAAAGGACCTGCCTAGTATGGGCCAACAGGCCTCCTGCAGTGTTCCTCCTTTCTTATGTTCTTATGTAGAGACCATCATCATTTGCATTTTCTCAGGTGCAAATGTTACTTGCCATCTATTTCCCCAAGCTGATATAGCTCTTAGCTGGTGATTGATGCAGCTTAGAGCAGCTGGCATTTCTTCTCTTGGATAAGTGAATGTCAGTGTACAGTCATTTGCATATGCATGGGATTCTGGGATGAGATGAAGAAGGTCGTTGAAGTAGACATTCCATAACAATGGTCCCAGCATGCTTCCTTGTGGAACACTTGCCCCTATAGGATGTCTTGCTCATTCTGTTCCATTGAGAACTACCCTTAGAGATCTACCATGAAGGTAATCACTGAGGAGACATAGTGTAGAGCCTGCAATTCCCAGTGCTTGAAGTTTTGCTAAGAGGCCCTGGTGCCACACCCGGTCGAAAGCACCAGCAATGTCCAGTGCTACCACACAGCTGACTTTGGATTCATCCAGTGACTGGTGCCACTTAGTGGAGAGGTTTAACAGCAGATCAGCAGCAGAATAACCCTTCCTGAAGCAATATTGACGATCACAAAGTAGTGAGTGGTAGTCAAAAAACTGTCATTTGTCTTGAGATTTTTGTCTCAAGGATCTTACCAGTGATTGACAGGAGTGACACTGGTCTGTAGTTGCTGATTTCTGCTCTGCTCTTCTTTTTGTGAACAGGAACTACATTTGCCTCTTTCCACAGAGAGGGCCATTTACACTGTACTAGGCAGTGCTGAAAGATGCGAGTTAGAGGTGTTGTTACCTGGTCTGCACATCTTCTCAGCAATCTTGGGCTCAACTTGTCTGGGTCCACAGCCTTTTCTTGGTCAAGCGATTTAAGAAGGAAATGCACCTCCTCCTGCCTTATTGTCACCACTGACAGTTTTGACACAGTTCTTGCAGCTAGCCAAGGATGGTCCCTTGCTGGATCAGGAACTTGCATTTTGGTAGCAAAGTGTTCGGCAAAGAGGTCCGCCTTCTCTTGACTACTAGTAGAGGTGGTCCCATCCTGTCGATTTAGAGGTGGAATGAGTTCATCAGGCAGATAACCTTGTCTGTCCTTGACCAGGGACCACCAGGTATGGAAGCCTACCCTACCTGATGCTAGCTTTCTTTTTGTGTCCACCTCCCATTTAACAATGGCCCACTTTTGAACGTCACCCATATGCCTACAGGCTTGCCTGTGCAAGTTCTTGTTATAGGTGGTAGGATGTCTCTTATACCTTTGCCATGCTTTGTACTTAGCAGTAGCAGCCTCTCTACAATGAAAGCCAAACCAAGGCTGATCTGTAGGCTTCATCACATATTGCCAATGAGGAATGTGTTCTTGTTGTAGATTAAGGATGTGTTCAGTGAAGGCTTTCATTTGGTTGTCAACATCCCCTTGGAGAAGAGCATTCCAATCGATGGTGGCGAGCTCAGAGCAAAGGGCTGGCCAATTACCTCTTTCCTATAGCCAGGTTGTGCGTGTGGACTCCTCACCTCGGTCTGTTGGGATCTTAAGTGTCGTGAAAACAGCCTAGTGGTCAGATGATCCAACATAGCCGAGGGGTTGACAAGTGACTATACCTTCTGCCAGATCACTCACTACTGGGTCAAGGGAGGAGCCAGAGATGTGAGTACGGAAATCAACGAAGTTTCTCATGTCAAATACTGCAAGAAGGTTATCAAAGTCCCTCTGTATAAGGTGTTGGTTGAGGTCACCAACAATTATGATATGTTGACAGCTGTGTTGTAGCAGAAGGGAGTCCATATTTTCCATTAGGAAGTTGATGGGGTCTGCATGTTGCCACTGAGGTCTGTACATTGCACATGATAGTACAGAGGTACTAGTGTTTATGCAGAGCTTGAAGAACATCATTTCAAGATGAGTAGGGGTGGCAACATCAATGTGCTAGGCATGAACACTTTTTGAGAAGCACACAGCAACACCTCCTCCTTGCCCTTGCCTGTCTCTTCTCATCCATGAGATGTAGCCAGCAATTCTTGCAAAATTTTCTGGAGTCCTGTCGTCCAAAAATGTTTCAACAACAGCTATCATGTTCAGACGTCGAGTGTTCAGAAAGCTATGTGGGAGCTCTCCAACATTAGTAATGAAACCTCTAATGTTGGCCGACAGGATGCTAACAGACTGGCTCCTCATGATGTATTCAGCTTGAGGTGGTGGGTGTGTAAGGCATGTAAGGTGCCTGCCCTTGAGAGAGGTAGGGTACTGAGGCAACTGCAGGGATGTAGGTCAGTGGTCTAAGTTGTATAAGGCACAATACCACCTGCTGGGCTGAGATAGGAGTAGCTGAGTGGGTGACGTGTGAGTGTGTTCACCAGTTCAGAGATCCTGCTGGTTTGTTCCGAGAACAGGTCTCTAAACAGGTGGTCCTGTCTGTCAAGTTCCCTTTTCTTCCAACACTGGTCCTCCTGATGTCCTTTCTTGTAGCAGTAATTGCACCTGGTATCTCGCAGGCAGTTGTTGGCGGCGTGCCCCTTCCGGTGACAGCGAGAGCAGAGCCTAGGTGCCTGGGAGGGTGGACTATGATTTGCTGCACCTCCTGTGTTTTGCTGATTTGTCCTCAGGTTCTGCCGCTGGGACTGTGTTAGTGGAAGGTGAGACGGCTGTAGATGTCTTCCTACTCCACGTCCTCTTCCACGTCCTCTACCCCATCCTCTACCAGTTCTGACAGATGTGTCCCTGATGTTCGTACAGTGGACCCCCGCATAGCGACTTTAATCCGTGCAAGAGGGCTGATTGTTATGCGAAATGTTCGGTATGCGAATGAATTTTCCCCATAAGAAATAATGGAAATCAAATTAATCCGTGCAAGACACCCAAAAGTATGAAAAAAAAAAATTTTACCACATGAAATGTTAATTTTAATACACACAAACTGAAAAAGGCATGCACAATTACATGACACTTACTTTTATTGAAGATCTGGTGATGACTGATGGGATGGGAGGAGGGGAGAGAGAGTGTTAGTGTTTAGAAGGGGAATCCCCTTCCATTAAGACTTGAGGTGTCGAGTCCTTTTCTGGGGTTACTTCCCTTCTTCTTTTAATGCCACTAGGACCAGCTTCAGAGTCACTGGACTTCTTTCGCACAACATATCCGTCCACAGTGGCCTGTACCTCTCGCTATTGGGCCGTGCGGACGTGCTGCGCAGTAGCTCCTGATTGAGTTGGCATTTGCGCAGTGTTGACGTGTACTTGGCTCTGTGAAGACCTGTTTGCGCGCTCTCTAGAATTGAAGCAAGATGCCCTCCATCGAGCA
This sequence comes from Cherax quadricarinatus, assembly GCF_026875155.1. NCBI lineage: Eukaryota > Metazoa > Arthropoda > Malacostraca > Decapoda > Parastacidae > Cherax > Cherax quadricarinatus. Next base: position 108,028,649 of record NC_069399.1, read on the forward strand.
ACTTTACCAACAGCTTAAGGAAGAATTGAGGTTGGCGAATTTGGAAATTCGGCGATTGACCGAGGAGAACAAGAAGATTCGTAGTAGTCCTCCTGTTTTGAGTCCTCAGGTCAAGAAGGGAAACTGGTCAGTGGCTGGACAGCAGGGAAAGAAGTTTGACGATCAAGAAGACGAATGGAAAGGTAGAAACGATGAAGAAGAAAGAGACTGCCGTGGAAACTGTTGTGGAAACATCCAATACATTCTCAGTGCTACCCGACGAATGTGAGTTGACTACTGGGAACGACACGACGAAAGACATTAAGGAAGGTAAGAATATTGTTGTTGTTGGGGATAGCCAAGTTAGGTATATGGATAGGGCGTTCTGCTTGAAGGACAGGAGTAGGAGACAGAGAGTTTGCTTTCCGGGGGCTGGGATGGAGGATATTGTTAGCCGTCTGGATGACATCATGAGAGGTAATGGGAGCAATCCTATTATCTGTCTCAGTGCTGGAGGCAACGAGTTGGCAGACGTAGGAGTGAGGACCTGATTAGCAGGTATAGGTCAGCAATAGAAATAATTAGAAGTAAGGGTGGGAACCCTCTCATATGTGGTATTTGCCAAGGAGGGGAGTTGGAAGTGAATGGTTGTCCAGGGCAATTTTGGTGTCAATGCTGGCTGGACAAATACTGTAAGGAAAATGCGGTAACATTCATTGACAACTGGGACCTCTTCTATGGCAGAAATGACATGTATGCTAGGATGGGGTTCACTTATCTAGGTGTGGGGTGGGAGCACTGGCAACTGCAGTGGAGGGAGCAGTTAGGACTTTAAACTAGGAATAGTTAGTGTATGGGTTTTGGCAGGAAAACAGTGAAGTCCCAGTGTAGTAAATATTACGAGTTCTAGGGGAACTAGTAATAATAAGAACGAGATAGATATTGAAAAGCCGGGGACCTTGGGGTGATAAAGACGGTAATAGGTTTAGTAGAAAAATAGAAATGAGCAGGAAGGGTAAAGAGAAAGGAGAGTCTTTCAATGTTTATTATGCTAATTGCCGTAGTGCTAGAATAAGATGGACGAGTTGAGATTAGTTGCTAGTGTAGGTAACATTGATGTATTTGCCTTAACTGAGACGTGGTTTAATTCAAAAAGTCGGGACAATGCCTGCGGAATGTCATATTCAGGGTTTTAAATTGTTCAAGAAGATAGAAGTATTGGGAGGGGGGTGGGGTGGCATTGTACGTCCGAGATCGCTTGAACTGTTGCATAAAAACGGGTATTAAGTCTGAAGTAACACATACAGAGTCTGTTTGGATAGAATTTTCAGAGGGCATGAAAAAACTGATTTTAGGAGTGATATACCGTCCCCCTAACTTAGATAGGGACCAAGGGAAACTACTATGGGAGGAAATTGTTAAGGCCACAAGGCACGATAATGTAGTAATTCTAGGAGACTTTAACTTTAGTTCATGTTGATTGGAATTTCTTGACTGGGAATTTAGAATCGTACGACTTCTTAGAAGTATTTCAGGATTGTTTTTTGAAGCAGTTTGTGACAGAACCTACAAGGGGAAATAACCTGCTTGACTTAGTTATGGCAAACAATGAATCCCTTGTTAATAATTTAGAAATTTCAGAGGAACTGGGTGCTAGCGACCACAAATCAATTACATTTAGCATTGAATGGAAGTACGATAGTAGCGATAACTCAGTAACAGTCCCAGATTTTCGCTTAGCAGATTACGATGGGCTTAAAGAACACTTATCATCTGTTGACTGGGGTAACGAAGAGAGCTATCAATATGACAGTTATTCTGAACACTATACATGCTGCTCAAAGAGCGTTTATCCCATATAAAGAAATTAGATCAAATAGAAATGACCCAAAATGGATGAATAATAGGCTCAAATATCTACTAGGGCATAAAAAAGGGAATTTATAGGCGTATCAAAAGAGGTGAGGGTCATCTTATGAATCAGTATATTGACATTAAGAGGGACATTAAAAAGGGGATAAGAAAAGCTAAAAGGGACTATGAAATTAAAGTTGCTAGGGATTCTAAAACTAACCCAAAAAGTTTTTTCCAGGTCTATAGAACAAAAGTTAGAGATAAGATAGGTCCCCTTAAAAATAACTATGGGCACCTTACTGACAATGAGAATGAAATGTGCTTGATTTTAAATAATTATTTTCTCTCAGTTTTTACACAGGAAGACACTAACAATATTCCAGTAATTAATTTTTACAGTGGGCTAGAAGAAGATAAATTATGTAACATCACAGTCACTAGTGAGATGGTTGTGAGGCAGATAGACAGACTGAAGCAAAATAAGTCGCCGGGTCCTGATGAGGTTTTTTTTAAGGGTTCTTAAGGAATTTCAAAATGGAACTCTGTGAACCATTAACTAATATTTTTAATTTATCTCTTCAAACAGGTGTAGTGTCTGATATGTGGAAGATGGCTAATGTAACTCCTATTTTTAAAACAGGGGACAAGTCCCTTACCGTCAAATTACCGCCCAATAAGCCTGACCTCAATTGTAGGCAAATTACTAGAGTCAATTATAGCTGAGATTATAAGAAGCCATCTCGATAAGCATAGCTTGATTAATGATACTCAGCATGGATTCACAAGAGGCCGGTCTTGTCTAACTAATTTATTAACTTTCTTCAGTAAAGCTTTGAGGCTGTTGACCACATAAAGAATTTGATATTATTTACTTAGATTTTAGTAAGGCTTTTGATAGAGTTCCGCACCATAGACTGTTAAAGAAAGTGGCAGCCCATGGCATTGGGGAAAAGTGCTCTCGTGGATCGAGTCATGGCTCACTGACAGGAAGCAGAGAGTGGGCCATAAATGGGGGTTAAATCCGAGTGGGGATCTGTAACAAGTGGCGTTTTCCCCAGGGATCAAATCTTGGGCCCGTTGTTGTTTATAATATATATCAATGATCTTGATGAGGGATTACTAGTGATATGAGCAAATTCGCCGATGAACACAAAGATAGGTAGGATAATTGATTCAAACGTAGATGTTAGGGAACTTCAGGAGGACTTAAACAAACTCTATTCTTGGTCAGAAAAGTGGCAGATGCAGTTCAATGTAGATAAGTGCAAGGTTCTGAAGCTTGGGAGTGCCCATAACCCTAGTACTTATAAATTAAATGATGTAGAACTTAGCCATACAGATTGCGAAAAGGACTTGGGGGTTATGGTGAGCAGCAACCTTGAACCAAGACAGCAATGCCTAAGCGTACGTAATAAGGCAAATAGATTACTGGGATTTATATCAAGAAGTGTAAGCAACAGAAGTCCAGAGGTCATACTGCAGCTTTATACATCATTAGTAAGGCCTCACCTTGATTATGCAGCTCAGTTTCTGGTCTCCGTATTACAAAATGGGCATAAATTCGTTAGAAAACAATCAGCGTAGGATGACTAAATTAATACATAGCATCAGAAATCTTCCTTATGAAGAAAGATTGAAGACTCTTAAGTTACATTCACTTGTTAGACGAAGAATGAGGGGAGACCTGATTTGAAGTGTATAAGTGGAAGATAGGTATTAATAAAGGGGATATTAATAAGGTCTTGAGGATGTCTCTCCAAGAGAGAACCCGCAGTAATGGATTTTTAAAATTTGATAAGTTTAGATTTAGAAAAAGGGCATAGGAAAGTATTGGTTTGGAAATAGGGTAGTTGAAAGAGTGGAACAGTCTACCTAGTTGGGTTATTGAGGCTAGGACTTTGGGTAGTTTCAAATCTAGGTTGGATAAGTACATGAGTGGGAAGGGTTGGATTTGAGTGGGACTTTCACATCAGAGCTTATTTCTTGGGTAGCATTGAAAATTGGGTTGGGTAAATGTTTTGTTAGTGGGATGAATTGTAAAGGACCTGCCTAGTATGGGCCAGCAGGCCTCCTGCAGTGTTCCTCCTTTCTTATGTTCTTATGTTCTTATGACTTCCCTAAAGTGTTTCACAACATTGTCAGTGTACAGGTTGCAAACACGGCTTGCAATAGCTGTGTGAGGGTGATTTTCATAAAAAAAGGTTTGCACTTCAAGCCACTTTGCACACATTTCCTTAATCTTTGTAGTAGGCAATTTCTTCAATTTCTCTCTCCCCTCCTTCGAACCAGTTTCCTCAGGTCTGGCCTCTTGCTGTTGAAGTTGATCTATCAGCTCATCAGTGGTTAGTTCTTCATTGTCCTCCTCCACCAACTCTTCCACATCCTCCCCACTAACCTCCAACCCCAAGGACTTTCCCAATGCCACAATGGATTCCTCAACTGGCATAATCCTCTCAGGGTTAGCCTCAAACCCTTCAAAATCCCTTTTGTCTACACATTCTGGCCACAGTTTCTTCCAAGCAGAATTCAAGGTCTTCTTAGTCACTCCCTCCCAAGCCTTACCTATAAGGTTTACACAATTGAGGATATTAAAGTGCTCTCTCCAAAACTCTCTTAGAGTCAGTTGAGTTTCTGAGGTCACTACAAAGCACCTTTCAAACAGAGCTTTTGTGTACAGTTTTTTGAAGTTTGCAATAACCTGCTGGTCCATGGGCTGCAGGAGAGGATGGTATTAGGAGGCAAAAACTTCACCTTAATGAATTTCATGTCCCCATAAAGTCGCTCTGCCACGTCTGTAGGATGACCAGGGGCATTGTCTAACACCAGGAGGCACTTAAGTTCTAATTTCTTTTCAGTTAGGTAATCTTTCACATTGGAGGCAAATGCATGGTGTAACCAGTCATAGAAAAAGTCCCTAGTGACCCATGCCTTACTGTTTGCCCTCCACATCACACACAAATTCTCCTTGAGGACATTCTTTTGCCTGAACGGTCTGGGAGTTTCAGAGTGATACACTAATAAAGGCTTAACTTTGCAATCACCACTAGCATTGGAACACATCAACAAAGTAAGCCTGTCTTTCATAGGCTTATGCCTGGGAGTGCCTTTTCCTCCTCAGTAATGTAGGTCCTGCTTGGCATTTTCTTCCAAAACAGGCCTGTTTCATCACAATTAAACACTTGTTCAGGTTTCAGTCCTTCACTGTCTATGTACTCCTTGAATTCCTGCACATATTTTCAGCTGCTTTGTGGTCCGAACTGGCAGCCTCACCATGCCTTATCACACTATGTATGCCATACGCTTCTTAAATCTCTCAAACCAACCTTTGCGGCCTTAAATTCACTCACATCATCACTAGTTGCAGGCATTTTTTTAATTTAAATCCTCATGCAACTTCCTAGCCTTTTCGCTTATGATCGCTTGAGAGACGCTATCTCCTGCTACCTGTTTTTCATTTATCCACACCAATAAGTCTCTCTCAACATCTTCCATCACTTGCGATCTCTGTTTCGAAAACACAGTTAAACCTTTGGCAAGAACAGCTTCCTTGATTGCCTTTCTGTTGCCCACAATAGTAGCAATGGTTGATTTGGGTTTCTTGTACAAAACCCGCCAGGTCGGCGACACGCACTCCACTTTCATACTTATCAATGATCTCTTTCTTCATCTCTATAGTAATTCTCACCCTTATTCCTGTAAGGTTGGCACTAGAAGCTTTCTTGGGGCCCATGGTCACTTATTTTCCAGATAAATCACCGAAAACACTGTAATAATACGAAATGTTCCGATTGTATGCTTGGATGTTACCGCGGAGGCTGGCTGGTAAACAATGCCACCGGCGGCACATGTGAGGCTGGCTAAGGGCGCACATTGGACGCGTCTCGGACGAAGAGCGGTGAGCGGGTTTTTGGGCGGTATGCAAGGCAAAATTTTTGCGAAAAAAGCGAGCGGTATGCAGATTGTACGGTATGCGATGCGTACGGTATGCGGGAGTCCACTGTACTTTGGCGCAGTAAGTGATCAGGTGATCTATCTATATCTATATCTATTTATAACTATCTATATCTATCTATATCTATTAAATTTTTTTATTAGCACACTGGCCGATTCCCACAAAGGCAGGGTGGCCCAAAAAAGAAAAACTTTCACTATAAGTGGATAAGTGTAAGGTACTTGCCCTTGGTAATGAAAATAACCCTCGAAGCTTTTAATCTAGGTTTAACTAGAGCTTGGTCATACAGAATGTGAAAAAGACTTGGGAGTCATGGTAAGCAGAAAATCTAAAGCCAAGACAGCAGTGCCCTTTGTGTGCGCAACAAGGCCAACAGATTACTTGGATTTATCTCAAGAAGTATAAGTAAAAGAAGTCCAAAAGTTATTTTACAGCTCTATACATCTCTAGTGAGGCCTCATTTAGATTATGCTGCTCAGTTTTGGTCCCCTTACTACAGGATGGAATGGACATAGACTCATTAGAGAACATACAGAGAAGAATGACTAAAATGATTTACTGTGTAAGGAACCTCCCGTATGAAGATAGACTTAAAGCCTTAAATCTCCACTCTCTGGAGAGGCGTAGAATAAGGGGAGATATCATTGAAGTGTATAAGTGGATGACGGGCATAAACAAGGGAGACATTAATAAAGTACTGAGGGTGTCGAAGCAGGTAAGAACCAGGAATAATGGATTTAAGTTGGATAAATTTAGATTTAGAAAGGACATAGGTAAGTACTGGTTTTCTAACAGAGTTGTAGATGCGTGGAACAGTCTTCCCAGTGGGGTGATAGAGGCTAGGACCTTGGGTAGCTTTAAGAAGAGACTGGACAAATATATGAGTGGGAGGGGCTGGGTTTGATTGGTGTTAAGGGGTACGGGAGTTATTTCTTGAGTAGCTTTAGGTAGATGTCGTTTTGATAAGGACCTGCCTCGTATGGGCCAGTAGGCCTTCTGCAGTGTTCCTACATTCTTATGTTCTTATGTTCTTATCATTCACTCCATCACTGTCTTGCCAGAAAGGTGCTTTACACTACAGTTTTTAAACTGCAACATTAACGCCCCTCCTTCAGAGTGCAGGCACTGTACTTCCCATCTCCAGGACTCAAGTCCGGCCTGCCGGTTTTCCCTAAATCCCCCTTTATAAATGTTACTTTGCTCACACTCCAACAGCACGTCAAATATTAAAAACCATTTGTCTCCATTCACTCCTATCAAATACGCTCACGCATGCCCAGTGGAAGTCCAAGCCCCTCGCACACATAACCTCCTTTACCCCCTCCCTCCAACATTTCCTAGGTCAACCCCTACCCCACCTTCCTTCCACTACAGACTGATACACTCTTGAAGTCATTCTGTTTCGCTCCATTCTCTCTACATGTCTGAACCACCTCAACAACCCTTCCTCAGCCCTCTGGACTACAGTTTTGGCAATCCTGCACCTCCTAACTTCCAAACTACGAATTCTCTGCATTATATTCACACCACACATTGTCCTCAGACATGACATCTCCACTGCCTCCAGCCTTCTCCTCGCTGCAACATTCATCACCCATGCTTCACACCCATGTAAGAGTGTTGGTAAAACTATACTCTCATACATTCCCCTCTTTGTCTCCAAGGACAAAGTTCTTTGTCCTTGGAGGCACCGCTCACCCTTTTCCCCTCATCAATTCTATGATTCACCTCATCTTTCATAGACCCATCCGCTGACATGTCCACTCCCAAACATCTGAATACATTCACCTCCTCCATACTCTCTCCCTCCAATCTGATATCCAGTCTTTCATCACCTAATCTTTTTGTTATCCTCATAACCATACTCTTTCCTGTATTCACTTTTAATTTTCTTCTTTTACATATCCTACCAAATTCATCCACCAACCTCTGCAACTTCTCTTCAGAATCTCCCAAGAGCACAGTGTCATCAGCAAAGAGCAACTGTGACAACTCCCACTTTATGTGATTCTTTATCTTTTAACTCCACGCCTCTTGCCAAGACCCTCGCATTTACATCTCTTACAACCCCATCTATAAATATATTAACCCTTTCATGGTCCAAGGCCAAAATCTGAAGTGGTGCCCCAGTGTCCAAGAAATTTTGAAAACAAAAAAAAATTATTTTTTCTTACAGAATTAAAGATAATATTTTTGTGAAGGTAATAAAACAACAAAAAAAATTTTCTGATCAGTACTTACCGAGATACAGTGGTGAGAAGTTGACCCAAAATGACCCGGTGGCGGCAACATCAGTGACTTCCGCAAAATCACATTTTTTTATTTTACGTTTTTTATACTTTTTTTCTTTTCTTTTCTAATTTTTTCTTTTTCTAGTAACACTTGTGACCTGTGAGACCAATGTAATGCATATTGTATAAATGTACACTCATTGTATTCAACACAATAACTGCACTAATTTGTTTATCATTATATTGCTTACAAAACTTGTTTACAAGTTTATTGTAAACGAAATGATGAAAATATTAGTGTGGTTATTGTGTTGAATACAACAGTACCATATAGTACCATATGGTACAAAGGTGCCATAGGGTGCAATGGTACCACATGTTACAATGGTACCATATGGTACAATGGTACCATATGGTACAATGGCACCATGTTACAATGGTACCATATGATACAATGGTACCATATGATACAATGGCACCATATGGTAGAATATGGTACAATGGCACCATGTTACAATGGTACCATATGGTACAATGGCACCATATGGTACAATGGCACCATGTTACAATGGTATATGATACAATGGTACCATATGGTGCAATGGTACCCTATGGTACAATGGTACCCTATGGTACCATATGGTACCATATGGTGCAATGGTACCATATGGTGCAACGGTACCCTATGGAACAATGTACCATACAGTACAGTGATATATGGTTCATTGTACCATATGGTGCTATATGGTACTGTTGTATTCAACACAATAAACACTAGTACAGTGGACCCCCGGTTAACGAACTTTTTTCATTCCAGTAGTATGTTCAGGTGCCAGTACTGACCGAATTTTTTCCCATAAGGAATATTGTGAAGTAGATTAGTCCATTTCAGACCCCCAAACATACACGTACAAATGCACTTACATAAATACACTTACATAATTGGTCGCATTTGGAGGTGATCGTTAAGCGGGGGTCCACTGTATTTTCATCATTATTTTGTTTACAATAATTGTTTACAACAAAAATATGCAAAAATGTTGTATATTAGTAATGTTCTATTATATATTTACAAATGTACAGGAACTCGACACCTTACTTGAGGTGGATGACAGAGCGCTTTGTCTTGGAAACTGCTGAGTCAGTAGCTAGCTTGCGTCTCCACTCACTCAGTCTTGACTGGTCTCTCCTGCCACCAACACCTATTGACCATATGGTACATATCATATGGTACAGGGTACCATATGGTGCAGAGTACCATATGGTGCAGGGTACCATATGGTGCAGAGTACCATGTGGTACAGGACACCATATGGCACAGTTACAGGGATCCCTATGGAAATAAATCACCCCGACTTTTTTGGGTTATCCAAGGATTTTATACATATGCTGCTATGTACGATAATCTATGTAACTGTATTAGTGTACACCTGAATAAACTTACTCAAGCGCATGTGGCATCATAAGTAAGTTTATTTAGGTATAAACAAATAAAGTTACATAGAATATCATACTTAGCAGCATATGTTTGGAGAACCTAGGATAACCAAAAAAGTCGGACAGACTTATTTCCATTAGGGTCCCTGTACTATATGGTACAATATACCATATGTTATAATGTACCATATGGTATAATGTACCATATGGTACAATGTACCATATGGTACAATGTACCATATGGCACATTGTACCATATGATACCATTGCATGACATGGCACCATTGTACCACATGGTACCATTGTACCATATGGTACAAAGGTACCATATGGTTCAAAACCATAGAATTCCTCTTCAGCTCCACTTCCATCAGTCTTAGAACTGTAAGTTGTGAAGAGGAGAGTCAGAATTCGCCCGGAGAGTGAGTGGGGAGTGAGAGCTTCCTTGCCACCAGGCATTATGAACAAAGCTACTTTGGCGGTGTTCCCACAATGCCATGTGGGCATCAAGATTTTTTCTATGGTGTGCACACTGACCACCCAGACCCCTTCTCACAGATGTAGGCCTACCAGCCTTCTCGCACTAAATTTGACGCCGCTAGAATTTTGGTGAAGATCTACAGTTTGGACCCTGAATGTAAAGCCGTAGATCTATGGGACAGACCCTGAAAGCATTAAACAACCACGTTGACATCACACATCCTAGTCTAAGGCCTACTTTTACTGGGAAATAATCTCCCTCTTTCCTACATACTCTAACTTGAGCCTCACTATCCTCATAAAAACTCTTCACTGCTTTCAGTAACCTACCTCCTATACCATACACCTGCAACATCTGCCACATTGCCCCCTATCCACCCTGTCATACGCCTTTTCCAAATCCATAAATGCCACAAAAACCTCTTGAGCCTTTTCTAAATACTGTTCACTTATATGTTTCACTGTAAACACCTGGTCCACACACACCCTACCTTTCCTAAAGCCTCCTTGTTCATCTGCTATCCCATTCTCCGTCTTACTCTTAATTCTTTCAATAATAACTCGACCATACACTTTACCAGGTATACTCAACAGACTTATCCCCCTATAATTTTTGCACTCTCTTTTGTCCCTTTTGCCTTTATACAAAGGAACTATGCATGCTCTCTGCCAATCCCTAGGTACCTTACCCTCTTCCATACATTTATTAAATAATAGCACCAACCACTCCAAAACTATATCCCCACCTGCTTTTACATTTCTATCCTTATCCCATCAATCCCAGCTGCCTTACCCCCTTTCATTTTACTACTGCCTCAAAAACTTCCCCCACACTCAAAAGTGGCTCTTCCTCACTCCTACAAGATGTTATTCCTCCTTGCCCTATACATGAAATCAGCTTCCCTATTTCATCAACTTTATATATATAATTATATAATATATATATTATTATATTTTTTATTTTATATATATATTTTTATATACAGGGGCCCCCCCATTGCGAAACTTAATCCGTGAAGGGGCTGGGCGTTTGCGAAATGTTCGCTATGCGAATTTAAATTTTTCCCCCTAAGAAAAAATGGAAATAAAATTAATCCCTGCAAAGCACCCAAAAGTATAAAAAAAAATTTTTTTTACCACAAAAAAATTTTTAATTTTAGAAACACAAACTAAAAAAAGGCATGCCAATTACATGCCTTACTTTTATTGAAGTTTCGGGGTGTGATTTTTGGGGGGGGAGGAGGGGAGGGGGGAGTTTTTTGTGTTTAGAAGGGGAACCCCCTTTCCCTTAGGGACTTGAGGTAGCAAGCCCTTTTTTGGGGTTTTAATTTCCCTTCTTTTTTTTTAATGCCACTAGGACCAGCTTCAGGTCATGGATTCTTTCGCAAAACCATATCTGTCCATAGTGGCCTGTCCCTCTCGTTCCTTTTTGATTTGTCTAAAGTGGTTCAAACAGTGTCTTTGAAAACAGTCCCCCAGCACGGTTGCAATAGCTTTTTGTGAGGGTGATTTTCATAAAAAAAGGGTTTTTGCACTTCAAGCCATTTTGAAACACTTTTCCCTTAATCTTTAAAAGTGGGCCCAATTCCTTAATTTCTCCCCTCCCCTCCTTTAAAACCATTTCCCCCAGGTCTGGCCCCCTTGCTCTTAAAAGTTGTTCTATCAGTCATCAGTGGTTGTTTTCATTGTCCTCCTCCACCAACTCTTCCACCCCTCCCCACAACCCTCCAACCCCAAGGATTTCCCCAAATTTTCCACAATTAAATTCCTCAAGGGTTATATTACCCCCTCCAGGGTTAGCCTCAAACCCTTAAAAAATCCCTTTTTTTCTACACATTTGGCCCACAGTTTTTCCCAAAGCGGGTTTTCAAGGTTCTCTTTGTCACTCCCCCCCCAAGGGCCTTTCCTAAAAGGTTTTCCCACAATTAGGATATTAAAGTGACCCTTCCCCAAAAACTCTTTTAGAGTAAATCGAGTTTTCTGTGGTCACTTCAATGCATTTTTAAAAAACGAGCTTTTGTGTAATTTTTCTTAAAGTGGAAATGACTGTGGTCCATGGGCTGCAGGAGAGGAGTGGTTTTTGGGGAGGCAAAAATTCCCCTTAAAATAAACTCTTTTTCCCCTTTAAAGCCCGCTCTGAAAGTCTGTAGGATGACAGGGGCATTGTCAAAACACCAGGAGGCATTTTAAGGTCTAATTTCTTTTTTAGTTAGGAAATTCTTTCACTTTGGGGGGGCAAAATGCGGTTAACCAGTTATAAAAAATTTTTTCCCTAGTGCCCCTCCCTTAAATGTTTCCCCTTCCACAGCACAAAAAATTTTCCTTGAGGACTTTCCCTTTTCCCCGGACCGTTTGGGGGAGTTTCGGTGATACACTAAAAAAGGGGCTTAACTTTGAAATTCACCACTACATTGGCCCCACATAAACAAAGTAAGCCTGTTTTTTTCTTTAGGCTTTTGCCCTGGGAGTGCCTTTTCCTCCTGAGAAAATTTTAGGCCTGCTTGGCATTTTCTTCCAGAAACGGGGCCTGTTTTCAAAATTTAAAAAACATTTGTTGGGTTTTCCAGCCCTTTCAGTTTCAAATTAATCCTTGAATTCCGGGCACATATTTTTCAGCCGCTTTGTGGTCCGAACGGGCAGCCTCACCATGCCGTATCCCCACTTTGGATCCCCATTTAACGTTTCCCTTAAAATTCTCTAAAACCCAAACCTTTTGCTGGCCTTAAATTCACTCACACATCATAGTTCGGGGCCTTTTTTTTTAATTTAAAATGGTCATGAAAATTTCCCTTTAGCCTTTTCACATAGGGATCGCTTGAGAGACGCTTTTCCTGCTTTTTTTCCCATTTATCACACCTTTTAAGGTCTTCAACTTTTTTCCAAATAAATTGCGATCTTTGTTTGGGAAAACACTTTTAAAACCCTTTGGGCAAAAACAGTTTCCCTTTGTTTGGGGTTTTTCCCCAAAAAAATAGAAGGGGATGGTTGATTTTGGTTTCTTGTAAAACCCTGACCGGTCGGTGAAAACGTACCCCAAATTTCTTTACTTATCAATGTTTCTCTTTCTTCTTTTCCCAATTGGTATTTTTTCCCCTTTGGGGGTGTAGGGTTTGGCACTAAAAAGGGCTTTTTGGGGCCCATGGTCACTTATTTTCCCCCAAACAGCACCGAAACCACTGAAAATAATACAAAAATTATTCCGAGTGTTTTGCTTGAATTTTACCGGGGAGGCGGGTGGAAAACCCATGGGACGGGCGGCACATGTGAGGCGGGGCTGAGGGGTATTGGAGCGTCTGGGAAAGGGAAGTTCGCAGAGCGGGTTTTGCCCAAATTGGGGGCGGCAAAATTTTGCGAACAAAGCGTTGCTATGGGTTTGTTCGCTTTGAAGGCGTTCGCTATGGGGGGTCCACTTTTATATATATTTTTTTTATATATACGAAATATATATATAAGGGACCCCCGGTTCCTGTTGCTATCGTATCGATAAATCGGGGTGGGTCGAAGCATTTGATCGAAAAAAAATTTGCCTCGCTTCCCGAGGCAAAACCCCGGTTTTGCGAAAAAAATTTTCGTACGAGACGTTTTTCCAGTTTTTAAACAACCCGGGCCCAGTGCGCGCGCATTTAAGGAAACTTTTCGGTATATTCTATATTACCCATATTATCCTGTTTTTGATGTTGTTTCGCAAAAAAAAGTCACCAGGGGCCCAAAAGAAAGCTTTTTGTCCCAAAACCCCTTCAAGCCCAAAGGGTGCTAAGGGATAATGAATATAAGAAAGAGAAAATTTGCAAAGTAGGGAAAGTGGATTTGGTGTATCGGGAAGCTGCTCAGGTTGTATAGAAAAACCCCAAATAAAACCTTTCTCTACTTTTGTGAGGGGGGAAAAGGAATAAAGGAAGCTTTTTCTTGCAAAAGATGAAAACTGTGATTACAAACGTGCCCACAAGTGTTAGAAAATGTTGAGGGGGATGTTTTTGGTGTGGATAAATGAAAACAGATAGGAGGAGAAAGCATCTTCAAGCGTCATTTTTTGGAAGGGTAGGCGTTCCCATGCGGACTTGGTAAAGAAATTGCCTGCAACTAAGTGGTGATGTGGGGGAATTTAAGGCCGGGAAAAGGTTTGGGGTTTGAAAGTTTTAAAGAATGTAGGGGTCCCAAGTGTGATTGGGCATGGTGAGGCTGCCGTTCAGACCACAAAGCGGCTGAAAAAATATGTGCATGAATTCAAAGGGGTACATAGAGGCTGAAAGAAATTGGGAAAACCTGAACAAGTTTTTGTGACCAAAAACAGGCCTGTTTTGGAAGAAATTGAAAACAGGACTACATTACTCAGGGGAAAAAACTACCTCAATCTAAAGGAGGGGGGTTTTCCCCTTTTAAACAATAGGTTCAACACACTCCCCCTCCCCTTTCCCCTCAATCATCACCAGATCTTTTTTAAAAGGGAAAGTGTCAATTTTTTCTATTGTTATTATTTTTTTGTTATTGTTGTTTTTGTAATTATTTTATTGCATTTAAAAAAAATTTTATTTCATGTTTTTTTGGGAAAATTTTTTTTTTTTTTCATACCCTTTTTGGGTTTTCTTCCATGGATTAATTTTATTTCCCCTTATTTCTTATGGGGGAAAAATTTATTCGCCCTTTTCCCTAATTTTTTGGGTTTTCGATTTTGGGTCTCAGGGAAAAAGATTAATATCCGGGGAAAGGGGGTCCTGTATATATTTACCCGTGGACCCCGCCCTTTCCCTATGCATCGCTACCCTATGCATCCATAACCCTTTTTAATCTTTCATACCCCTCGTTTTATCGCAAAAATTTTGCCTGCCCCTACCCCCCCAAAAACCCCCTCACCGCACTTTGTCCCAGGGCGCGTCCAATGTGCGCCCCTTTGCCGCCTCAAAATTTTGCCCCCGGTGGGGATTGGGTTTTCCAGCCAGCCTCCGCGGAAAAAATCAAGATTTCAATCGGAAACATTTTGTAAATTTTTACAGTGTTTTTGGTGATTTTTTTTTTTTTGGGAAAAAAAGTGGGCCCGGGGGCCCCCAAAGGGAAAACTTCTTTGTGCCAACCCTCAGCAAAAAAGGGTGGAATTATATAGGGGTTTAAGAAAAAGGGTCATTGATAAGAATGGGAAAATGGGGGTGCGTTTTCTCCCAGCTGGCCAGGTTGTATAAAAAAACCCCAAAAAAACCATCCCCTTTTTATTGGTGGTTGCTGCTGCTGTGTTGTTTCCCCCGTCAGCTGCTGTGCTGCTGTAGTACCATCTGCTGTGCTGTAGCATCGTCTGCTTTTGCTGTAGAAACGTTGCTGTTTCTGTAGCACTTGTCCCGCTGCTTTTGCTGTTTTTACCACCCTAAGCTGGGTGCTGTAGTACCCTCTGTGCTGCTGTTGCATCGTCTTGCTGCTGTAGCATGTCTGTGCTGCTGTAGCACTGTCAGTGCTGCTGCTGCTGCTGCTGCTGTGCGGGTGCTGCCCGTAGCACCCTTTTTTGGTGTGGCTTTAAAAAAAAAATTAAAATTTTTTTTTGGGGGTTTTTTTTTAAATTTTTTTTAAAATTTTTTATTTTTTTTGGTTCCGGGGCAAAAACCCCAAGGGGTTTTTCCAAAACCCCGGTAACCCAAAAAAGGGGCAGTGTCATAGGTGTTAAACCCCTTTTGGGGGTTTAAAAATTTGGCTCCCAGGGGGGTAAACCCCAAGTCCAAAAACCACCCCGGGGAACAGGGGAAAAAAAAGCCGGGAAATGTTCCCTTTAGATTGGTGGAAATTTAAAAAAAAAGGAAGGTTGTTTTTTTTTAGAGATTTAAGAAAAAAATTTTTTGTGGATTTTCCACATTTTGATAAAACCCCCTTTTTTTGGAAGAAAAATGAAACAGGGTAAAATTTTTTTTAAAGGGGGGGGGAAAAGGACTTTCCCAACCCAGGGGAAAATTTATTGCTCCCTTTTTTTCCTTAAAAAAAGGTTTGTGGATTTAAATTTTTTATTTGGGGGGTAACCCGAAAAATATAAGTTAAGGACCACTTTCTACTAAAAGGCAATGCTTTCCTTTTTTGGTTTAGGAAAAGGGTTTTTATGGGGGTTTTTTTTTTTTCCCCTTAAATTTTGGGTTTCCTTTTTGGTTTTTAATTTGATTTTTTTTTTTTATTTTTATGGGGAAAAATTAATTCCAACGTCATTTCCATTTAAAAACCAAACCCTTTTTTGGGACATTAAAGTCCTTTTTTTTCCGGGGGTCCACTTTTATTTTATTAAAAAAAGATTTTGGGCCCCTTTAAAAGGGAATAAAATTAAACCAAAAAAAATTTGTAAAAAGGCAACTCCCCCAATTGGCCCCCAAAACCCCCTTTTTTTTTACCCTTTTCTTTTTTGACCAATTTTTTCCCCGGGAAACTTTCCAAAATTTAAGTTTTTTTAAGTTTAAAGCTTATTTTAATGTATTGATAATTATCTTATGTGACCTGTACCTAAATTATTCCCTGTGCTGGTGTGAGGTACACAAAAAAGCTAAGCTCTCTTTCATGATGGGCACCAAATGTTTATTTTACATAAATATGGGGCATTTTCTTAATCCATCTATGATTTTTCCCTAAAAAATTTGTTATAAAAAACCCTTAATGCTATAAAAATGATAATAACTCAGAAAAAAAATTGATGTAAATTGGTAAAACCTTTAAACCCATAGTATTGTGAAACCCTTACCTGTTTTTGTAATATCATTTGTGCTTGTTATCTGTTTACAATAATTTTTTCCCACTGAAAACTTATTTCTTAGTTAATTTAAGTTAATTTAAGCCTGCCCTATGTATGCATTAAGTGGCTTGGCATGCTGATTTAAAAATGTATTCTTTCGTTTTCTTCCTTTTTTCATGTTCAAAAAAATAAATAATAAATAAATAAAAAATAAATAAATAAATAAAAATGAGATTTGTTTTTAAAACGTGTGTAGGTCGTGTCAGAAGAATTCGTTTTCTTAGTCAACACTGGGGGGTAACTGTAGAAAAATAATCTTTTCGTATGCCCTTTTTTCTATATATAGCAAATTTACGACCCTTTTGGGTTTAGTGCTTTTTATAATAAAAAATAATAAAAAAAATTTTTCAGTAGTGTACCCGTTCCTAGTAACCGTGTACCAGTGGACTCGCTACCAACCGTTCTGCGTAAACACTGTCTGTCTTGCTGCTGACCCCAGCAGATTTAAAAAACACCCCCCCATAGGGGTAGGGGGTTAGTCAGTTTCAGTGAGGAAAAGGAGGCGGTCACGGGTTTGGCGCTTCCCACACTATCGTAATTTACGTATTCCGCCTCGTGAGTATTTCTTTACCCTTTCCCGTTTCGAACCCCACAGAAAAATGGTGGCAACGGTGTGGGAGGTGGATTTAGCTTTTTAAGGGTATTTCAAGACGTTAGAAGAGTTTGTGAGTAGTGGCGGGTCAAAGGTGAACCGTTCCCCCATCCCCAGCTACTGCTCCCTAAAACCCTCCCCCCTGTAGCCTGTTGCAGCCTTTTTTAAAGTTTCCCTGGCTTAGTTGTTGTAATTGCTTAATCTCCAAGGGGTTGACCGGATTTTCAATTAGCCAGTCGTAACCCAGCGTGGAAAGAAAAACCCCCCAGTCAGCCTTTCACAGCCGTCTCCTTCTCCCCCTGCCCCTTCTGCTGTGGCTCTTTACCGTTTCCCAGTCCCATTCCGGGGAAAAAGCCAGTCAGCCAAACCCCAGCTTCAACCCCAGCTGAGGAGAGGTAAGCCAGAAAGTTCTTGAAGTATTGTTTATGTATGCTTTGTGCCCCCAGGGAGCTAAGAGTGTTCTTTACCCCCCTGTGGCATAGGGGCTTAAAAGCCACCTTCGTGAGGGGTGAGAAGTGCGTGGCAGTGAGAGGCACGGGGCCCGTTCTGTTGCCCCCCACCACCCGCCCCAGATCCCAGCCCCCCACCTCATCACCTGTGGGGTTGCCCCTTGTACGGGCCTAATATGTTTTGGCCAATTAATTGGCCAAAGTTGGTAGTGACCCCACGATAAAGCCAGTTATGTGAGTTCCCGAGAAAGGCATTTTCTTCCGAAAACGTGGGTGTAGGGGGCGTCGGTCTCACCACCAGGAAAACCCTTGTGACCTCCCCTATCACCAGTCATCCGCTCCCACCCCAGCCTTCAGTGATAATTTTCTTTTTTGAGTCTTTTTCTTGCATTTAAAGACATTTGCGTGTGTGAGACATTTTAGTGAATTTCTTGGTACTTAGCCTTGTATTTTCGTGCAGACTCAGTGTTTCTTTGATCATTATTTTTTGAATATTTTTCAGTGTTGTCGTATTATATTTTTTTTTATCTGTGTTTTTTTTATGTTCTCTTGTCTGTAGTAAGTTTATTGTGTAGTGTACCCAGTAGTCATCCGTGTGAAGTGATTCATTTTTTTTTTTTGGGGTTTTCTTTGATTGTATTCCCCAGTACTTGTCATTGTATTCATGAAAGGGGATATTCCCCCGTTACAAATTATCCATTTATTTTATGTGTCCTTTTTTTCGTATGCCAGCGTGTCCATTTTTAAATTTTTTTTACGACTTGGTACCATTATTTTTGCCAGCAAATTTTTGTCGTATCGTACGAAGATTTTGTTGTAAAAATTACTAAAATAATGAATAAAAAAAAGGCCAATGCCGTGACTGGAACGATAACAAAAAACCCCGCAAAAAAAAGACAGAAGTTACGACGACTTTTCGGTCCAATTGGGACCATTGAAAAAGCACACTAACAGAGGAGGAGCGAACGGCTATATATAGCCGTTCTGTCCTCTTTTTAGTGTGACTTTGTCATGGCCCAATCGGACGAAACGTCGTGTAAGCTTCTGTTTTTTGTGGGGTTATTTGGGGTAAAAAAATGAATACTGATTAAGGTTTGGTGCCCGCCGTTTGTAAGTGTTACATTTCCCGTTTTGTTCCTTGTTTTATTTTTATTCAAAATTTTTTATTTTTTGAACAAATTCATCTTGTGTAATTTCAATTTTTTTTTTAACGAAAAGTGTTTTTCTTTTCTTTTTGGGTAAATTATTTTTCAAATTTACGTTAAGAGTTAAAGTGTCAATCGTTTTTTTTTCAAAATTTTCTTTTTTTTTATTTACCTGATTTTTCCCCAGGGGGAACTTTTTATTGCGGATTTTTTCACCTTTTTTGTTAAAACGTTCTGCAGTAAATTTTTTGTTGAATTTGTTCTGCAGAAAATTATTTGTTGACTTTTTGCAGTGAATTTTTTGTTGCACTTGTTCTGAGTGAATTTTTTTTTTTATTGATTTTTTTGCTTATTATTCTCATTTATTTTGCATCTTGTTTTTCTTTTTATTAATTTTCCCTGATGCATCTTTGATTATTTTTTATTTGTTTATGATTTTAGAAAATATTTAAATTTCCCAGTTTCTCTGTTGCATCCCAATTTAGAAATTTTTATTTTATATTTTTACTTTGATTTAAAATTTTATTATTTAATTCTTTTTGAAAAGGTAAAGACAGCCATTTTGCATTTAATTCGTCTCTGAAATTTTTTTACTTGTAAATTTCAATGTAATTTTTTTTTGGCCAACAGCCCTTTTACTTGGTTGCCCTTCCTCTTGCGGGTTTTCTTAGACATTTTTTTTTTTTCTTCTGCAGAATTAGTTGATCTCTTTTTTTCAATTTTGCCTTTGTATCATTTTTATTGTTCTTTTTTTTGCCTTTTTTGTTCTCGTGCAATTCTTTGCCTTATGTCTCCATACCGTAAGTGATATTTGTGAATGTCGACACTCGCCTCTCGGCTATGCGTATGTATCGTCCTCACATTTTCCTTTAGCGATGCGCCCGCCCCCAGACATGAGATACTATGTTTTATCGTTTCCCTTGAGCGTTCCTTTATTCAATGGCCATGTACATAGTCTTGAAGTGGTTTACTGCCATTGTTCTTGCGCAAAGCTCTAGTTGAAGGTCCTCCTTCAGAGGAAAGTCTTATCAAACTTGCTAAAGAAGCCTTTTCATCGATCCCCTGCTGCTGTTCCGTTGTTGTTCCCCCTTGATTGCGTGGACTTGGAATTTATAATGGTCCAATAGAGGAACTGATTCGTTTTTCTTTTCCCAGTAAAAAAAGTTTGCCCATATGTCGTTTTTAGGGAACTGTGAATGCTACCCCATGACTAATGATCGTTGGTGCCTTTCTGTTTAGTTTAGAAAAACTTTTTTCATTTTAATCAATGTGTCCGCCCCTCAGCTTTTGCCCCTGCGGGGTTTAAAACCTTTCACAAAACCCGTTTGTTTAAAAAAGGTTTTTGGAGCAATTAAAAAACTAATGCCCCTGCTTCCATGTGTGTTTGAGCTAATCCCAAACTGTGCGAGGGAACCACTTCACCCCAAATCAGTACTTCCTTGTGCCCCCAGGGTCTTTCCCATGTATAAAAGAAATTTCACACATATGCCCAGTCTGCACACTCTTGTTTGCCCCACGCGAAAAAATTGTGGTGTAAACCATCTCAAGATCCCCAAAGGGCCCATGTACGAGTCTTTAAACGTGTAGTTTCATAGAAATTTTCGAAACCATAGTCAGTGGATTGTTACAACTTGGTTTTCCCGTGGCCATATTCAATTTAAATTTGCCCTGATAGTTACCAAAAGAGGGCGTACTGTGATTGGTACCATTCACTGCCGTACTGTATTTCAAAAAAATGGAATCACACTCTGGTGCAATGCCCCCTAAAACCTTAATCTCTAGGTTTTCCGTGGCCGTTCCAACCACAGAACCCGTAGGGGGAAACAGATACGGGGTTTTAAAAATAACCGAACCAGGCTCTTTTTTCCATTCTCAAAATAACCAAAACCGGTTTTCATTCTTCCAATTCGGGGGAAATTCGAGCCCCCCAGTAAAACCGTTCCGTGGTGCATAGGTGATAAGAGTACACCACCCCCGTTCAAAATTTCCCTTTAAACCCTTTAAAGCATTTCCGAAAATGACAACCCTGCTGAGATGTGCTTCCATGTCTCTGACATAGATGTTTTTGGGGATGGTGGAACAAGTCTTTTCTGAGACAATCCCCTTTTTGTTTGCACTAATTCCAAATGCAACCATGGCCCCTATGTGCAAGCATTGTTCATAATGCCCCCGTTCATTTGTTCATGGACCTGGTGGGGCAAGTCAATATTATTAGGTTAGTTTTTTAAGGTAAGCATTTTGACATGTCCTTCTCGTAGAAACCGACTCATGGTCCCCCCTTAGTGGGGTAGCTGGTTCTCACCTGCGTGTCCGAGGTCGGGGGTTCCCCTAAATTTTTCTACCAAAAGGGAGGACTTCATGCTTCCTTCCTTGTTGTCGACCCGATTTTCTTTTCCCTGGTGACCTTCTCTGGGATTTGCTTCCCTGCGGTTACGCATGGCTCGACCCCTTTTCGATGGCATGCCCAAATTGATGACTTTATCGTCCATTTTGGGGGGTTCCCCTTGGTCCGAGATTGCCATACTGCCCCGAGTATGACTTGAATTAAGTCCTTTTCAGGCCAGGATTTTCCGTGCATACCCCGCGGTCAGGCATGATGATCCTGTCACTCTGCGTGTTCCTGCAACTTCGATTGAAAAATAGTGTCCCGTTACCCCCAAGTGTCCCAGGACGCTCTGCTACCTTAGTGCTGAGCCTATCCCTGCAATGTCTGCTAGTTCAAGTGAGTTTCTCCCCAGGGGAGCCCCTTTTCGGGGAAAAAAATTTTTTGAATAATAATCCCCTCTTTGTTGATGTCACATGCCCTCTCAGAAAGCGTTTCTGTGCAGCTATTTCCCTCACTAAGTTTTTTGTTGTTCCCGTGTTCCGATGGTGATAATCCAGTTGGGCAGTGATTCCCGAAAGTAAAAGGTCTATTTTTGAACCATCCTTACTGTTGTAAAGGGTATAAGATCCCTTTTTTCCTTGCTAACACTTTGGTCACCGGTTCGTTCGAGCCAATACCAATCTTTTTGACCTTGTTCCATCCTTTTTTTTTCCCTGTTAGGAGGGATGATTTTCACCTGACAGTGGGTCGGGGCTATTTCTACCGGGGGGGACCTCATCCATTTCCGGATCAATTGTTCCACCGTTGGGGGAAGAAAGACTTTTCTCCCCGACTTCCAGATGGGTCAAGCGTTTTTTGATTGGTTGAAAAACGTCGTAAAGCCATTTCCTTACCAGGTGAGAAGATGGGTTAACGAATTATTTCCATCGTATTCCCTTGAACCCGGGACAGGGCCCTTTTACATACCTGCGTCAGAATGCCATTCACAAATTGCTGTCGCAGAAGAATTTATCAATCAAATGCTTGATGTGGGTTTTTCACCTAGCAATTCACCTTGGAATGCCCCTTGATCCCGTACCTAAGAAGGGTGGTTTGGCGCCCCCGTGATTGACTTTGGAAATTAAATGCGAAAACTATTCCCGATTGCTTCCCCCTCCTGTACTGGGTGACTTTTAGTAAACCCTCGGAGATAACAAAGTCTTTTCAACCTGGTTTGTTACAAGGGTTTTTGGAAGTCCCTCTTCCGAGGGGAGCAAGGCTAACTGCATTTTTCCACTCCTACAGGTATTATACTTCCTCCGTATGGCGTTTGGATTACGATCCTCCCCCATATGTTTTCAGGTCATGACTATATCTTTAAGGGGCTATAGGTAATGCACTTTGGGTTTTTACTTAGAGACGTAATCGTCATGTCTAAAACTGGATACCACTTGAAAAAACTTGATGTAGTACTTGGTAAGCTTTTAAAAAGCCATTTAAAGATCAAATGTTTAATGTCAATTTTTAGATCGAAATTAAATTTCTTGGTCACGTAGTCACTCCCAGGGGTTAGATGACCCAAAATAAAATAACTGCGTACTAAATTTTTCCCAAATCCCAAAACTGCTGAGCCGTAAGGGTCCCCTTTTGGGCTTAGCGGTTTTTTTAGATCTTTCATTTCCAATTTTTTTTCCATAGCTTCCTCTAATAGGTGTAAGAAAGATTTCCTTTTGTTTGACCCCTTCCCTCAAGAAAAAAACATTCCAAAAATCTAAAAAGAAAAGCTAAAAATCTGCCCCCAATTTTGAAATTTTTTAGATTTTTCTAAGCCCCTTTATTGAAATGATGCTAGTTCATTTTGGGATAGGTGCCTTTTCTAGCTGAAGGGCCCTGGCAAGTACAACGCGTTGCATTTGTGCCGGTCCTTCGAAGCTGAACGTAATTATCAGTAAAGAGCAAGAAGCTTTGCAATAGTTGGTCTTTAAAGCCCCTTTCCCAGACATTTTTTTTCAGTACTTGTCCATGTCTTGACGACCCTGTCCCCTGATACCCTTTTTTCCAGAACAACAACCCACTGGAAGGGTTTGCCAGAGGGGCCTTGACTATCCAAGAGTTCAAACCCACCCTTTTAACCTTATGGCAAGTAAAAAGTAGTCGCCGATGCCTTATCGCGACATGTTGTATAGTAATGCAGACCCTCCCTTTTGTGCTAGGATGTAAAAAAATGCAACGAACAGATCCCCTGTGTTGGTGTGATTCGATTCCCGCTCCAGGAAAATCTTATTCTGACTGTGAAGCCACCACCCATATGACTTTGCTTTAACCAAAAATTACGTATCGAACAGCCCGGGTTTGGGGACTTAGCAGAAAAAGGATACCGTTAGTAATTCCACTCATAGTGAATGAGCCTTACAGTAGTTCACGATTTTTCCCGGTGTTGCACACCCCGGTATGGTCGTTCAGTAAAACAAGCCCGATTGAAATACTTTTGGCCCGTTTGGCAATGATATACTGGAGTTAAGAAATGTGTGCTGCATGCAAAAAAAGGTAAGCAATGGCCCTAATCCAATCCAAATGTATCCAACTATAGGCCCTGGGAAAAAGTTGCGAGATTTGTTAACTAATTTCCAAGTTCCCTCCCAAAGGGAACAAAACATCTGTGTGTTATGGTAGACCATTTCACCAGATATTGGAGTTAGTTCTATTGCAGATAAGATGCCCGGGCAGTAGCTAAAGCGTTTAAAAAAAGCATTATCTGCAGGCATACCACCGTAATGAGATTCTTGAAATTTTTGCCCTTGTACAAGATCTTAAACCACCTTTTTTTTCCCCTTTATCCCGCCCGCAATGGGTTAGGGAACGAACCAATAAGAAAGTCTTGTGTCTTTAGAGCCCCTATCAAACCCAACAGTGAAACTTGGGAGAAGTTATACCCGTTTTTGGGAGTGTGCTATAAAATTTGCTTACAATGTTTTATGGTGACACTCACATTATGATTGTTTTGGTGTAGATAAACGTTTTCCCTTTTGAGTTTTTATTCTAATCCGAAACCAAATTCAACCCTGATGATTTTATAGCAACTTACCCGCTTAGCTCAAAGTGTTTTTAGAAGAATCCCTGAAAACTTATAAATCAACAGCGAAATTTACAAGGTCGCAAAACTCGACAAAACCATCCCAAAACAAAGTAGGTTTGGGGTTATGCTGCTAATTTAACAAAACGTCTGCAATGCCAAAATTGACAAAAGTTTGTTTGGGCCTTATCGAGTAGTTGAAAAATATAGGAATAAGTATAGGTTGAGAAATTAATGGTCAGTTACAGTGGGCCCCCGCTTACGTACCTCCAAATGGACCAATTTTGTAAGTGTTTTTTTGTAGTTGGTTTGTATTTTGTTTGGGGGTCGAAAAGGAAATTACTTCAAATATTTTTTAAAAAAAATTCTCAACTGGGCCCTAAAACCCACACTAATAAAAATTCTTCGGGGGCCCCCCCTTAAAAAATGCCCCTTTAACATAGAAATTAGTAAATATAATTTTCCAACCCACTATTACCCCGCTCTGACAATCCTCCCCGATCCGTCCCCCTTTTTCCCTTAAGCGCGATCAACCGAAGTCGTTATTCCTTACGTACAGAAGGATTGAGAATCCCAAATTCTTTGTAACTTCAATTGATTTGCCTAAAAAGCAAAGTTAGCCAATGCCAACGAGTTTGTTCCCAGAGTTAACCCCATTCGATTGTCAATCTTACCCCAGAAGGGGTTTGGGGTTTTTTTAATTAAATCCCCGTTAGATGAATAATTACAGTATAAAATTATCAGTATTCAAAAATTTTTTTTTTTTGTTTCACGTTTTCCAATTCTGGGTTAACAGTCTAAGTTTTAGGCAACGAATCTTCTTTCTGTTAAAAATTCTTTCTTTTTATTTTCCTTCCCAGAATCCCCTAGACACGAATAAGATCGACGATCAAAAAATTTTTTTTTATCACTTTTTATTGGAATTTCAACGTGAGTTTCATTCGTTGAGTTTCTTGATGGTTGTGCTATTTTTACCTTGTATTGCATTAAGTTTCAGTTACGTAAGTTCCATTCCCTGTTCTACTTTGTTGTTTTAATGTTCAATTTTTGGACTTTGACATTGTATGAATCAGCCCAAAGGCCGTATACTGCCATCTTGTTTGTTTCGTTTTATGTCGGGCGACATACGTTTTGCATCGCCGGTTCGTAGTAGTCTTCCCATAACCCGTTACCCGTAACCAGTGTCCAGTGATGACTCGCTACCAAGTCTCTGCCGTGTCATGTTGTTTTTGGGTTGGGCCCCGCAGTTTTTCAAAAAACCCCCTCAAAAATTGGGTACTGGGGTTGCAGTCTTTCGGGAGAGCAAGGAGGCAGGTACGGCTGTTTTGGGACTTCCCACATATCCGTAAAATACGTACTTCCCGCTCGTGATATTTTTTACCCCCTTTCCCGTGTTCGAACCCCCCTGATAATTTTTTTTTTTTTTATTATTATTATTATTAAACTATTATTATTATTTTAATTTAATAATAATAATAATATTTTTATTATTTTATTTTATTTTATTTTATTATATTATTATTATTATTTTATTATTAAAATTATTATCTTAAATTTATCTAAAAAAGGTTGTTGGGTGTTGTTTTTTTGAACTAACTTGTACACAAGTAAGTATTTGTATTGTGAGGTAAAAATTTTTATAATAAAAAAATATTGAGGTAAATGTTTTACAAACTCTTACAAATGGACGAGAATGACTAGAAGTAGAACATATTAATACGCATTTATTTCACCTGACCAAGTGATCGTCCACTACCTGTTCAGTTTGTGTTCTTACACTGTCTCA
Source organism: Cherax quadricarinatus (assembly GCF_026875155.1). NCBI lineage: Eukaryota > Metazoa > Arthropoda > Malacostraca > Decapoda > Parastacidae > Cherax > Cherax quadricarinatus. Next base: position 108,054,680 of record NC_069399.1, read on the forward strand.
ACTCTGTATCTCGTTCTCTCTCTCGTTTACTCTTTCGTTAACTAGTTGGCTCTCATTGACGATGGCGTCTAAGGTTTAGCTGTAATAAAAAGAGAAGTCGTAAGCCTCTTGCTTA
>NC_069399.1:108057294-108068953 GCF_026875155.1 Cherax quadricarinatus
TGTTTCAGTTATGATGTGGGAGTACATAGGTGAGTAAAATGTGTAACTGAGTATTTGAAATTTAGTCTAGGATGATTACCCTTTATAAATAACAAAAAGGCACAATCCCGTGACTGGAACGATACACAAATAAACCGCACATAAAAGACAGAAGCTTACGACGACATTTCGGTCCGACTTGGACCATTGACAAAGTACACTAACAGAGGTGGAGCAGGAGGCTATTATAGGCAGGAAGAGGTGGAGGTAGTATTGGTGGTAGTAGTAGTAGTAGTAGTAGTAGTAGTACTACTTCTACTACTACTACCACACTACTACCTCCACCTCTTCCTGCCTATTATAGCCATTCCTGCTCCACCTCTGTTAGTGTGACTTTGTCAATGGTCCAAGTCGGACCGAAACGTCGTCGTAAGTTCTGTCTTTTATGTGCGGGTTATTTGTGTATGATTAACCCTTTGACTGTTTCAGGCCCTTTCTGAAACTGTCATTCTATGTCATAAATTTAAAAAAAAAAAAATATTATTTTTTCTTATGAAAAAGATAGAGAATTTTTTTCCGATGGTAATGGACACCAAATTTTGAAATTTTGGCCGAAAAAATCATGGGAATTACACTCCTGCAAAGTTAACAGTTCAGCGACATATGCGTATCGGCGATTTCGCGACTATGAGCTCTATTTTCAGCAATTCCGTTTTTCCGTTGACCAACTCATAGCTATTTCTTTAGAACTCCATTTTATCTATCAGCTGAGTACAAGAAAACCGCCCCATTTACCAATTTGGACTACCCAATATTGTGGTCAGAAATTGACAATTTGGCCAATTTTACGCAAACTAAAAAAGGGTGCCAATTTCAAAATAGGGTCCAGAATAAACAAGGTAGGACATCTTGGCACTAAAATAACATATCCTCTGTTCATTAGTCACATCTCTAGGCCCCTTTTATATTATTATTGCTTTCTATTTTGATTTTTTTTCATACAAAAAATACAAAATTTACTGTTATGCAGACTACTGCATTATTGTAAAATGGTATAAATAATATCAGTGCATAGTGAAAGAATATTAGAAATCCCCAATTGACGTGTATTGGACGTGTGGTGTTGTGTTTTGTTTACTCCTGAACATTGGTAAAATCGAACATTCCGCTACTTTGAGCTCAGTTTCAAGGTCGTTTTCATCGTCAAAGTAATGAAAATCATCTCTATTTCTGTAATATGTTTTCCATTTTTCACCTAAGACCATGAAAATGCAAATACATCCATAAATATACGAAAATACACCTCAAAGTCGGCGTTTTAATCCAAAAAAACGATCAGTTTTTTTTTTCTCATTACGCACTGTGTGCTGTAGGATTTTTTTTATGTGGTGCACACTGACCACACAGACCCTTCTCTCACAGTGGGCCTACCAGCTTTCTTCCACTTGATTTGAAGCCACTAGAATTATTGAGTATATATACATCTGAAATACTGGCTCATAAGACGTATATATACGACCAAAACAGTCAAAGGGTTAAGTGGCTTTTGAGAAGTCTTAAATTGTTTTTCGGGGATGGGTTACTTTATTTTTTGGGTAATGAATTCCATATTTCGGGGCCCTTTTGTGCATAGTTTTTTTTACACAGGTGATTGGACAGGGGGGGGTATTCAAAAAGAATCTGTGTTTGTGTTTGGTATGTGCCCTGTTAGGTTGGTGGGGAAATTTGAGTGGGGGGTTTATATTTGCGTGTTTTTCTGGTATGTAGTAGGCCATGAAAAAGTATCGATGTTTTAAACCCCCTTTCAGGGTCCAAGGCCAAAATTGAGTGAGGGGCCCGTGCCCAAGAAATTTTGAAAAAAAAAAAAAAAATTTTTTTTACAGAATTAAAGAGCATACTTTTGTGACGGATAAAAAACAAAAAAAAAAAAGAACTGATCAGTACTTCCCGAGTACAGTGCCAAAAAGTTTAAAAAAAATGATGTGGGTGGCGGCAACATCGACGAATTCCACATCGGCATTATTTTTATTTTGGGGTTTTAAGTTGTTTTTTTCTTTTTTTTCCAATTTTTTTTTTTTCCTACAAATTTGGGGGCCCGAGAGACCAATACTGATATAAGTATTATATAAAAACTGTATTGAAAACAATAACCCCACTAAGTTTTATCATATTATTGTTTTCATGTTGTTTATTACAATAAAACATCAAAATTTTTGTATAATATAATGTTTATCATATATTTTCATATTTACAATCACTGGACGGTTTTAGAACTGTGGGGGTTGTGGAAACCCCTTTAAACAAGGCACCCTGCACAGAGGCACCTTTCATTTCCCCAAACAAAACCCAGTGTTTTGTGTCTTTTTTGCCGCGTTTTGTTTGGCACAGAAATGCATCTCTTTGAGAAATTTCTTTGAGTTGAAGGAATTTATTATGAAATGATCATCTTCTCCCCAAACCGTTGGTATATCCCGAGGAATTCGAGGAACTGTTGTATTGCAGGGGGTTGTTACCTGGTATTCATTTTGGTTGTCTGACAAACAGCAAACAAATTCACCCTTGGTGGTCGTTACCAGTTTTTTTGGTAATATTTTTTTGCATTGGCATTGAATGTCCATGAGATGGGAAAAGTTTAGTACCCCCTTGTAACTTTACGAAACAGTCAACAAAAACCCAAACTGATGCACACTTGTCAACCAAGCGTTGTTTTGTTTTTCAATCACTGACATGGGTTTTTGATACGTTTATTAGTCACTCGATAAATTTCCCCTGTTTGCATTTCATTCGGTGAATGGTTGAACAATGGACATCTCGTTTGTCATGCCCCCGTAATGCCATGATGTCATTGGCAGTAAAACCTGAGTCATCACCCGACACCTGCGTTGAGCCCGGGCAAAAAGTTTACGATTTGAAAGCACTGTGCCCCAAACATCTGTCTTGTTCACTCGCATGAAATCACTGAGTAATGTGCATGTGTACCATTATTGGATATAATGTATGCCCCTTACCAAGATAAGTGCCATCATGTTTCTCACTACGTCACCTGAGATACCCAATACATCTTGGTATCTTTCAATGTATTAACTACCAGTGTATCAACATATGCAACACCAGCCACTGTCACAATCACACGAGTACAAACAGTTTTTATACCAAAGCGTTTCCTCTTGCTCGGTAATATATTGCTTGACTGACAGTCCACCTTTGAACAACATAAAAGACTCGTCAATTACAAGATTCTTGAATGGATAAAAGTATATGCTGAACTTTTGTTTGAGATACATGAAAACATTTCTTGTATAACCTGTCACTTCTGTCAGGCCTGGTTTTGTCAGAGAAGTGCAACATACGTAAGAGTAAGATAAACCTGTTCACTGGTATGATTTCACTGAAGACCGGGGTAGAAATTAGCCGATCTGTGGACCAGTATGCTTTTATATTATGCTTATAGACGTGAGGCATAAGCATTATTGTTGCAAAAAGCAAATACATTTCTGCAACAGTCGTCTCTTTCCACCTGTGTAGTCTTGACTGTGGTGATGAGATCGTATTTGCCATGGTGTACTCAAAATACTTAGTACCTTCCCTGACAATAATTTCCATCAGTGGCTGGTCAAAGAATAATTCAAAGAATTCCAGTTCATTGGCCGTGGTTCCAAGGGGACAAGTAGGTAGAATTCCACTTTGAGAGTCATCAAAGTGGTGAGGCTTGGGAACGAAATTGGGATTTTGCTGCCAATCCCACATACGGTTTGCTGGTGGATACTGGACATCATAGGCTGGTTGTGCGGGTGGTTGTGGTTGTGGTGGGCTGGTGGCTGGCGCTCTGCTTTGTCCTTGAACTGACGAGTCAGCAGCGTTGGTCCCAGCGTGGCCTGGTGAGTCACGCATGGCGGTGCCACTACCATCACCACTAACACCATCCACTGATGCCTGTGGTCTATCCATTCCAAGTGTAGCCACATCATCCTCACTACCACTACCTAAAACTGGTGTTGGGCCACGGGATGTACTCCGAGATGTACTCCGTCCCCTGGGCACAGCATAGGGTACACTACCCAAGCGCATGCAGCAGCGAACATACCAACGCTTCACTGGTGAATATGATTCCTCGCTATCACTACTCGAATGATCTTCGAGCGCAATAAAATCACAGTCCTCGTCACTATCATCATCATTACTGAAGTCAGAGGCCTGGCCACGCGAAAATATTAGTTTTCTCTTGCGATGAGGAAGAACCGACCATGAGTCACGAGTGCCCACACCAGAGGTAGAAGGTTGAGGATCGTCAGGGTTTTCTGCACTATTATCGATATCCTGGTCATTCTTTTCGGTCACTAACTGATCAAAGCTGTAGAATTCGTCTTCATTTCCACTTCCATCAGTGTCAGAACTATCAGATAGGAAGAGGAGAGTCCCAATTTTCTGGGGAGTGAGAGCTGACTTGCGACAAGGTATGGTGAACAAGGGTAACTGAGCCGGCGTTCCCACAATGCTATGCGGGCGCCTAGATTTTTTGTTTATGGCGCACACCCACCACGCAGACCCGTTCTCTCACATGTAGGCCTATGAGCGTTTTCATGCTAAATTTGACGGCGCTAGAATTTTGGCGTAGATCTACGGTTTGGACACTCAACGTAAAGCCATTGATCTACGGGACGGACCCTGAAAGGGTTAAACATTAGCTGAATTGATACTTTCTCTGTCCATATTACTACCTCATATTTTTTTAAATACTATCAATTGATATTATTTACTAAAATTAATAATTACCATTTTTACTATAATTTCAATTTACTCTCAACATTTTTTACATTTAATAACCATTACTTGTCTAATTACCTTTATCTGTTTTAATACCACATTTACTATCTTAGAGTACTCTTATTTACCTTGTACTGCCAAATAACCTCAAGTATAACTACCATGAAAATATTAAAAGAAAAAAACATTATTTTTTCCCTTTTTTTTGAAACCCTTTAAATATTTTACAAAAAATTTTTTTAAACACCATTTTACCCCCCTTCCCTGCATTAAATTTTACTGAGACCGGCAAAAAACAGGACAAAATAATATCTACCCTTTTAACCGGGATACACGGGCAATCCAAAACGCAGACCATCCCAAAGGGGGGGTTGGGTATTAAAAAAAAAATCTATTACTCAAACCCAAATTTTATCTTGTACAGAAACCAATTGCTTTAGTGAAAAAAGGGGAGAATAAATTTTTGCAAATTTTACGGGGAAAAAAAACCTTAAAGACCCTATAACAATCGTGCCTTTTACCGGATCCCCCACACTAAAAACCCAAATTTTCATTTAAAAATTTAAAAGGCACTAAAAACAAACGAAAAATTTAAAAAAAGCCACCATCTCTTAGCTGGAGACTTAAACCCATCAACCTTGGCCTACAAAGAATCACCTGTAACTGTTTTCCATAAAACAATATAAAAAACCACATTCTCATACCAACAAAAACCCTAAACCAACCAGGCTCACAAAACCAAGAGAACCATAATAGTCCACATAGGGACCAATATACTACCCCCCAAAATTTCAGGGATAATCACAGATACACTACAGACCCCCTACCCTACCTTCCTCTTGACAAACAAGAAAACCCCCATTTTAAAATACAACAAATTTCCTCATTTAGACCCATAAGGGGCCCAATAAGGAAGTTCACAGCTGACCTAGAGACTGTTGACGGGCCTACAGAATTCCCCAAAGGGCCCAATGGTTTTTTGACGACTGGACAGACTTTTTTTCTTAACAAACAATTTAGACAATTCAGCAAACATTTTCCCTATAAAAACGAAACAATCAAAAACAAACGGCTTGGTTGCCCTGGCTAACCACACCATTCTGAAATCCATTGAAAGAAACACCAATTTGAAAAGCAATAAAGAAAAGGGTTTTAATACACAAAGAAAAATTCTTAAACCTTTTTTTCCATCAGTCCTCACCAAAGTAATAAAAAAGCCAAAAAAACCTATACACTCCATTTAAATTCACTGACAAAAAGGGAGATATAAAAAAGACCTAAAAAACTTTCTGTCAGTTTCTAGGCCCCCAAAAACCCTGAAAAAAAACAAGAATAATTCCAAACCCTAAACCAAATTTGAAACCCCACGCGAACCCCCGACACACCCTAACAAGATAAACGATTTCCTTCTAAACCCAAAGGGTTTTCTAATCTCGAAAAATAAAATCCCACGTCCCCAATGCCCATGCCGGGGACTACCTAGAGGGGAATTTTCCCCAAAATTTCCCTTCTATTTGCTCCAACAAAGCCCAGGGGAAGTCACCGAGTTTATAAAGCCCATTTAAAAAAAACCTCGGGAATCTGTCTCATTTCCCCCAAATATTTTACAAGAGATTGGGCCCCTGTCCCTCTCGCATACTATCTCATTGCTTTTTTTAAAAAGTCACTAGAAGCTAGCACCTTCCCCCAAACTACTCAAACCGGGAAGGGTTTTCACCAATACCTAAAGGTGGTGACCCTAAAAGATTTAAACAACTATAGGGCCCAAAATCAAACTTTTCATTGCTACCAAAATCTTTGAGAAAAACCCTGCACAGGGGAAATAAATTTTATTTTTTAAAATCACAAAACCTACTCGACCCCCCCAATTTGGATTCAGGAAAAAAAAAAGCACTAAACCCTGCAATTTTAAAACCGGGTAGACTGCTTTAAAACAGCATTGGGAAAAAAAGGAATATCCACTAGGAAAATTTTTTTGACCTAAGAAAAGCTTTTTTACAAAAGTAAACCACGGGATCCCCACTCCCCAAAAATTGGGCCATTATGGGATAAAAGGCCCTGCGCTTTCATATTTCAAAACTTAAAATTAATTTAATAGGTATCATAAAAACACCCAAAATTTAAAAAACAAAAGCATCAAAAAAAAAAACACACCACTTTATACTGGAGTTCCGTAGGGTGGGGTCCCCTTTTGGGCCCCGCCCCTTCCCCCATATACATCAATGTCTTCCAAAAGCAAACCGGCAACCCCGAACCCATTTCTTTTGCTGACGACCGACTTATGTATTTTCTCACCCTAATCTTGCAACCCTCAACACCCTTGTTAAAGAGGAGCTGGAAACCAAAAAAAACCCCACTTGGTGACAGCCAATAAACTTAAAGCTTAATGTTGACAAAACCGACTAAATTTTTTTGGGGAGCAAAAACAGGGGATGCCGCAAATTAACATTAAGGTCGACAAAAACCTAATTCCCCGGCCAAAAAGAGGGCAAATTCCTAGGCCTATACCTTGACAACAACCAAAATTTTACACCCATATCCCCAAAACATTAAACCAAAAAAAATAGCCAAAACGGGTTGGGTTCCCCCCAAGATACGATAAATACGTGCCGCAAACTGCCCCTTTTCACACTAACCATTCACAAAAATATCCCAAAACCCCTCCTATTCTATCGGGGCTTGGGGTTCAACTGCAGCAACACACCCAAAGCCAAAATAACCCCCCAAAAAGCCGCATAAAAATAATCACTAAATCCCATCCCTGGGAACACCCCCCCCCCTCTTCATAGATCTAAACTTAAATCCCCCGTTTATACCCTCCCCCACTTACACTGTCAATCTAAAATCACAGGCCTTAAATTTCAATATTTAAACCTTTACCTAAAACGCTTTCTTGATAGGTTTTGACAGAACCCACAGGACAACACCAGACACAAACATCTGTATGACATTTCCCCCGGGCCCCCCTAAACCTTTTCAAAAATTCCTTTTAAAATTTAAAGGGCCCCAAAATCTGGAAAACCCCACCTGAAAAATTTTTGAAATGCAGACACTTCTCACCTTCAAAACTACCAAAACAGAAAACATCTTATTTTCCCCGTACACCCTGTCAACCCAAAAAATACAATACCCCCTGGTGGTTCCACTTTGACTCACTCACCCAATTTGGGCCAAAACAGAAATATCAATCTCAATCTCAAAAAAATGAACTTTAAAAAAATCCCTAAGTTGGCCTGTGAAACTCCAATACTGAAACTAAGTATAGGGCCAAACAAAAGTTTTCACATTGGGTAAACTCACAACTAGTATTTAGTCAGTAGCCTAAACCCAAATTATCTCAAAATTTTTTTAAAAATTTTTAAAAGTAAGATTTAATATAAGTTTTGCCCCAAAAGCCACCATGCCCAGGCGTTCTAGTGGTACAAAACCGTAAATTTTTATTTTACACATGTTAAAACCCCACAATAACCAAATTCTGTAAACTCAGCATTTTAATACTTTATAGAGAAAAAAAACCAAAACGAAAAAACCCCAATGGGTGTCAAAATTTCTGAGAATGAGCTCCATTTTTATCTTTGATTTTTTTCATTAATTTTCTAATTTTAAAATTTTTATTATTTTTATTATTATTATTATTTTTTTTATTGTCCCTTATTTTAATAAAAAAAAAAATTTTTTTATTATTATTCACACAAAAAAATTTAAAATTCACTGTGATGTCATTTGTTTACACTGAAACAGCCAAGCAATGGACCATTTCTCCTAGGTTGAGCTCTATTTCAAGGTACGTTTTGTCGTGAAAGCAATCAAAATTCTATCTATTTCTGTAATTTATCTTCCATTCTATCAAATGAGACCAAAAAAACGAGAATACAACCATAAAAACCATTCGAAATTACCACTAAGGTGTGGCTAATTGCTGAGAAGTGAACTCCATTATTTATGCTTAGATTTCTTTCATTTTTGGTGTACATTAAGAAGCCTTCAACTTTCCATTATACATTGCCCAAGTTTCAATAAGTTAGTCCAACAAACAAATGAGATAAATTCCTGAGATCAAGAGCAAGAGCCCCTCACCATTGTTAAGGAACCTGCCTTGAGGTCTGCTCGCTTGTGGAAATTTTGCTCGCGTATGGAAGCAAAAAATCGACCCATCGACTGCTCGTATTTGGAAAAACTCGCACGTGGATACACTCGCAAGTAGAGATTCCACTGTATATGCTTGTACATGCATGTGTAGTGTGACCTAAGTGTAAGTAGAAGTGACAAGATATACCTGAAATGTTGATGTTTATAAGACAAAAAAAAAAAGACACTAGCAATCCTACCATCATCTAAAACAATTACAGGCTTTTGTTTTGCACTCACTTGGTAGGACAGTAGTACCTCCCTGGGCAGTTGCTGTCTAGCAACCTACTACCTAGGTTACCTCTAATTCTTTCAGTAATAACCCTGTCATTCACTTCATCTGGTATACTCAGTTAATTTTTTTTTTTCAACAAACCGGCTGTATCCCACCAAGGCAGGGTGGCCAAAAAAGAAAAACGAAAGTTTCTCTTTTTAAATTTAGTATTTTGTACAGGAGAAGGGGTTACTAGGTCCTTGCTCCTGTCATTTTAGTCGCCTCTTACAACACGCATGGCTTACGGAGGAAGAATTCTGTTCCACTTCCCCGTGGAGATAAGAGGAAATAAACAAGAACAAGAACTAGATAAAGAATCAAACAAAGTGAGAATTGTCACAGTTGCTCTTTGCTGATGACACTGTGCTCTTGGGAGATTCCGAAGAGAAGTTGCAGAGATTGGTGGATGAATTTGGTAGGGTGTGCAAAAGAAGAAAATTAAAAGTGAATACAGGAAAGAGTAAGGTTATGAGGATAACAAAAAGATTAGGTGATGAAAGATTGGATATCAGATTGGAGGGAGAGAGTATGGAGGAGGTGAATGTATTCAGATATTTGGGAGTGGACGTGTCAGCTGATGGGTCTATGAAAGATGAGGTGAATCATAGAATTGATGAGGGGAAAAGGGTGAGTGGTGCACTTAGGAGTCTGTGGAGACAGAACTTTGTCCTTGGAGGCAAAGAGGGGAATGTATGAGAGTATAGTTTTACCAACGCTCTTATATGGGTGTGAAGCATGGGTGATGAATGTTGCAGCGAAGAGAAGGCTGGAGGCAGTGGAGATGTCATGTCTGAGGGCAATGTGTGGTGTGAATATAATGCAGAGAATTCATAGTTTGGAAGTTAGGAGGAGGTGCGGGATTACCAAAACTGTTGTCCAGAGGGCTGAGGAAGGGTTGTTGAGGTGGTTCGGACATGTAGAGAGAATGGAGCGAAACAGAGTGACTTCAAGAGTGTATCAGTCTGTAGTGGAAGGAAGGCGGGGTAGGGGTCAGCCTAGGAAAGGTTGGAGGGAGGGGGTAAAGGAGGTTTTGTGTGCGAGGGGCTTGGACTTCCAGCATGCATGCGTGAACATGTTTGATAGGAGTGAATGGAGACAAATGGTTTTTAATACTTGACGTGCTGTTGGAGTGTGAGCAAAGTAGCATTTATGAAGGGATTCAGGGAAACCGGCAGGCCGGACTTGAGTCCTGGAGATGGGAAGTACAGTGCCTGCACTCTGAAGGAGGGGTGTTAATGTTGCAGTTTAAAAACTGTAGTGTAAAGCACCCTTCTGGCAAGACAGTGATGGAGTGAATGATTGTGAAAGTTTTTCTTTTTCGGGCCACCCTGCCTTGGTGGGAATCGGCCAGTGTGATAATAAAATAAAATAAAAGAACTAGAAAGAAAAGAGAAGAAAACCCAGAGGGATGTGTATACATATGCTTGTACATGTACGTGTAGTGTGACCTAAGTGTAAGTAGAAGTAGCAAGACGTACCTGAAATCTTGCATGTTTTCTTTCTTTCTTTCAACACACCGGCCGTATCCCACCGAGGCGGGGTGGCCCAAAAGGAAAAACGAAAGTTTCTCCTTTTACATTTAGTAATATATACAGGAGAAGAGGTTACTAGCCCTTTGCTCCCGGCATTTTAGTCGCCTCTTACAACACACATGGCTTACGGAGGAAGAATTCTGTTCCACTTCCCCATGGAGATAAGAGGAAATAAGCAAGAATAAGAACTAGAAAGAAAATAGAAGAAAACCCAGAGGGGTGTGTATATATGTGCTTGTACATGTATGTGTAGTGTGACCTAAGTGTAAGCAGAAGTAGCAAGACATACCTGAAATCTTGCATGTTCATGAGACAGAAAAAAGGACACCAGCAATCCTACCATCATGTAAAACAATTACAGGCTTTTGTTTTGCACTCACTTGGTAGGACAGTAGTACCTCCCTGGGCAGTTGCTGTCTAGCAACCTACTACCTAGGTTACCTCTAATTCTTTCAGTAATAACCCTATCATACACTTCACCTGGTATACTCAGTAAACTGATTCCCCTATAATTTTTGCAATCTCTTTTGTCCCCCTTCCCTATATATAAAGAAATTATTCATGCTCTCTTCCAATCCCTAGGTACCTTCCCCTCTTTCATATATTTATTAAACAAAAATACCAACCACTCCAATACTATATTCCCCATTTCTTTTAACATTTCTGTCATGATCCCATCAGATCCAGCTGCTTTACCCCCTTTCATTTTGCATAATGCCTCATTCACCTGCCCCACACTCACATCCTGCTCTTCTTCACTCCTGCAAGATGTTATACCTCCCTGGTCAGTGCATGAAATTACTGCCTCCTTTTCTTCGTCAACATTTAAGAACTTAAGAAAAAAGGAACACTGCAACAGGCTGTTAAAAATAATGCGATATTTATAAATTATAAACATCTCCAGTGAATACTAGGAAGGATTGCCTCTCCAGCATTCAGCCTGTTACTGGGTTTTTGTTACAATAGTCAGTATCCTGGTCCA
>NC_069399.1:108069453-108086953 GCF_026875155.1 Cherax quadricarinatus
TGAAAAAGTTTTTTCATTGTAATGAAACATACAAATAGTGAATAGGATGAAATTAAAGTCATGTGTGGGCCATCGATTTCATTTGGTCGACTGACTTTATATCGTTGATGTCATTATGCTATATGAACATATTCCAGACTCGAGTATTTCTAGGAATGAATAATCTCAGACGAGGTAATGTTCTTGAGAATGGTACAACCAGAGTGTAGTTGCTGTCTGCTGGCCCACTTGCTGTGTAGAATCTGTCTCTTCGTTGTAAGCGAAGCGACGACAAGTATGGTACCTTGAGAGCACATCACTCTGGTGTTGAAGATTCTGCTGTTCTCTGTTCTATCAAAAAGTCGTAGATGAGACAGGGGGCAGTCAGTCCAAGAAAGTGCAACATACTTAAGGTGTGAGCGTACTTGTACCTCGTACAGATTCTTGCAGCCTCTACTGTCTAGGCAGTTATAAGATCTGCCTTAGTGCTGCTAGCTTCTTTGGCGCCTTACTTGCAAGATTTACTATGTGGTTTTCCATAGACAGTTTGAAATCAAACTTCATCCCTAGGTTATCAGCCTCATCCCTAAATTCCAACAAACTGCCAATCATTCTTACATTCTTACCTCTGCTCCAGCATTACCATCAAGGTGCCTAGAGAAGATTGTCATTTTTTCTCATTTTTTCTCATTTTTTCTCATTTTTCTCATTTTTCCCCAGGTCGATATAGCTGTGAGCTGGTGATTGATGTTACTAAGAGCAGTTTTTTTTTTTTTTTTTTTTACACAAGGTTTTACAAGGTTAGGTTTAGGGTTCCTAAGTCTCTAAAACTGGCAAATGTTTCCCCCTATATTAAAAATCGGGGATAAGACTTGTGCTCTCAGTTATCATCAAATGAGCTTAGCTATGCCTTACTAATATATTCTAATTTAATTTTATATAAAAACTGAGATGGAAAAGTACTTACAGATGTAATATATTTGGGTTTCCAGAAAAATCCTTCGACAATTTACCTCATCAAAGATTGATGACCAAAATAAAAGCGAATGAAAGAGGACAAACTTCATGCCGGGATAAATGACTGGTTCACAGAATAGAAACAGTGATGATTCTCATCGGAGAGGAGTTAGAGAGGTTTCCTCGTAAAGTATGGAGTTCCTCGGGGATCAGTTCTTGGTCCAGTCCTCTTCACAATTACCATAAATGATATCGAAGTAGGGATAATGTCCAAGAAAGCAGAATTTGCGGATGGCACCAAATTTGGGTAAAGTGTATCTTCCTGATGATAATGTTTGAGTATTCAAAGTGATCTGCAGTAGAATGGTTGGCCTTGTGGTCTGAGACGTGGAAGATGAGTTTCAACGTAGACAAGTACATTTTTGGGCATTGCAGTCTCAAAAATTAATAAATGTTTGGCAATGTGCTAACCGAAACAAGAAGAAAAAAACAACAAGGCTAACAGAATGCTGGGCTTCGTAGCTACAAACTTTTATCCAAAATTCCAGAAACTATATTAATTTTTTCCTAAGTGGCACTTATTAATCGGCATCTTAAATATGCCGTCCAGTTTTGGTCTCCAAACTACTTAAAAGACGAAAATGTACTGGAGAGGACACAGAGAATAGCCACCAAACTCATACCATCACTCATAAACAAACCTTACGAAGACAGACTCACAGCACTCAACCTTTTGTTCTTAGGAAACGGAAACTACGCGAACAAATTAAAAAAAAATACTGAAAGGCTTCGCCACACTCAAACATAAAGCATTGTTTGAAGTGTTGACTAAGTCCATAACTCGAAACAACAGATTAACACTGCCAGGCAGAAGCTGTAACATGAAAGAATGCAGTTTTTTTTTAATCAGAATTATAGCAGAATGGAACTAACTGCCCACTAATGACGTACTACCCACTAATGTTGTAAGCTCGAAGACACTACAGTCATTCAAGACAGGCACTTTGCAGGTATAGAATTCAACTCGATTAATTTTTTCTAGTGGGAGGAGTTACTAGAACCATCATGACTAATAAGTTAGAGACCAGCGAAGTATAGGGTATGGTGAGGGAGGACAGGAGCGAGATGTTGCCTGGGACACTCGCTCTCCCACCCAACTACTCATTAAAAAAACCTCACTATACTCACTCTAAAACATGCAAAGACTGTCATATACATACAAAAGATGGGCAATCTGAAGTCAACGGATTACCAGTGTGTGTGTGTACAGCAGATGCATCAGAACGATCAGTTGATAGCGAGGCATTAGTAATGATAGAAGTAAAGGTTGTGATAGTCTTAGTAGAACTGGTGGTAACCAGAAGTAGAACTACTGGAATGCATAGCTCTGTAAATGGCAGTGGAGTAACACGAGATGTGAGAGACAAACAGTACTAATTTATGAGAGACAGTTGGAGCTCACGCCTTCCATCCAGTTTTATCTCTCCTGTAAATTCCATATTATTCAAAATGGTATGGCAGTAGCTGGAAGGGGTGAAGAGTAGGGTAAGAGCCTTCTGATTATCTTTACTTGATCTATTCATTAGATAATACACAATAATCCTTAATAGTAATTACTCTAGATATGAAGAGATAGTTCATATCAGTAGATAGCCTTGGTGAGGGATTACAAATTATCTGGTGTGTTTCCCTTGCACTCTCTGTCTGTCTCTTACTCTTCCTCTCTCTCATTCTCTGTCTGTCTGTCTGTCACAGAGAGTCTAGTGCAACAGGCTGGTCCCGGTACCATTCTCGGCTGTGCTCTCCTTGCCTCAGCGCCGTACAATAACACACTCTATTAAAGCTGCACACAAGTTGTGGGTCTTAAATTGAATGGTAACATGCGAGGTTTGGTGAAGGTAGCAGCGGTAGTGACGGTGTCCGTGGTGGAAATGGAGGTAACAGTGATAATGATGGTAGTGGAGGTGGTTGTGTCGATGGCGGTTGCGTAGGTGGTAGAGATAACGGTGGTGGTGATGGTGATGGCAGTAAAGATTCGGGTTTTAAAGCTGTGGTAGTTGGAGTGGTGCATCACCTCCGGTGATGAAAAATCACTGGAGATGATGTAGGTGGAAAGGTGGTGCTATCCGTGGTGACAGCATGGTAGGTAACAACAGTTGTAACCTAATGGAAAAATACTGTTGAGAAAAATAGACATAGGCAGGAAGAAACCCTCTCAAAATGCTTATAGAAAGTACAGAAATACATGGTTAGGAAAAACAGACCTTTGGATCACTGTTAGTATATGTAGCAGTTAGGGAACCCTCTTGTTTTTGATGGGAAGAGAAATAGTAGTGTAAATAACTGCTTGAAGAACCAGATTCAAGACGGCACATTCGCTCCATTCCATGAAATAAACTGATATGTTCCATGTGGCTTGTGTTGTTATAATATACTTACCAATTATGTATTATTAAGAAGTGTTCTGGTGTTAAGTGGAAGAGTAAAAATTAAGGATGTCAAATTAAGGATGCCTAGGCTAGTTTAGACTAGCCTAGTCTAGTCTAGCCTAGCCTACCCTACCTTACCCTAGTCTAGTCTAGTCTACCTCAATGCTATTTTCTTTTAGTGACTTACTAAATTCCTAGTATAACATGTCATTGTATAGTGAAACTGTTTCTATAAATTTATCGTCCACTCTGCATCTTAGCCAAGTTCTGGCTTATAACCTAACTTATAGTTAACAACTTAGCTAATTTATCTCTCATGTTAATAATGCTTTCATTAGTGCTTTTGACTATGATGTATTAGTTGCATATTTTCACTTGTATTCTAATTTGTGTAGCTTTAGTATTAGTATTAGAATTGGTTTTCTCCGCCTGTTCTTTCTCGTATCTTCTCTGCTAACTTACATTTTATTTTTTTGTATAATTTTTTCCCATGTTTGTAATTTTTTGTTTTTTACTTTTGTCTGTTTTTGGACCATTATTTTATTGTATCAGATAAGGGTGTTTACAAGATTTTTCGTCGATGATGTTTTTACCTACTTAGCAAGATCGGTTAAAATTTTTTTTGTTATATAACAATTTAACTTTGAATTTGGAAGGAAAAATTGTAATACAATAGCCAATTTTAGGTTTAGCGACGCCATAAACCGAAAAAAACCAACCATGATTTAAGGTCATTCCGGGGGCGTGGAAAAATCCTTTGGGGAAACCCAAAACATTGTCAGAGGTTTGGGTAGCTGTATAATATAAACAGGGAAAAAATTTGGGCAATGATATTCGGGTAAGGGAAAGGTGCACGGGGCTGGGGTGGATGGTAATTTCTGGTACGAAGTGATGGTTGAAGGAGGTAAAAATTTAAGTCATTCAATAAGTGTTCAGTAAGTCAATCAAGTGATTCAGTAAGTCAGTAAATGATTTAGAAAATTTGGCAAGTAACAGTAGTCAAAAGTGATTCAGTAACCCAAATCATTCATAATTTTGTCAAGTAAATCAGTAAGTCAGTTAACGTTCAGTAGGTCATCATGTCGTTCAAAATTTTAAAAAGTGATTCAGTAGTCGTCAAGGTTCAGTAAGCAGCAAGTGTTTCCCGTAAGTCAGTTAATCTTCAGTAAGCAGTCATGTCTTTTCAGTAAGCCATCAAGTGATTCAGTAAGTAAATCAAGTGTTTTCAGTAGTCAGTCAAGTTTTTTAATAAGTCAGTCAAGTGTTTCAGCTTAAAGTGTTCAGTAAGCAGAAAAATCGTTCAGTAAGTCAGTCAAGTGTTTCAGTAAGTCAGTCATGTGTTCAGAAGTCACTAATTTTTTTGAAAGTCAGTCAAGTCTTCAGTAAGCCCGTCAAGTCGTTCATAATTCAGTCAAGTGATTCAGTAAGCAGTTAATTGTTTAGTAAGTCAGTAAAGTCGTTCAAAAAGTCAGTCAAGTCTTTCAGAATCAGTCAATGATTCAGTAAGTCATCAAGTGATTCAGTAAAGTCAGTCAAGTATTCATAATCAGTCAATATTCATAAGTCAATGTTTCAATAAGCATCAAGTGATTCAGTAAGTCAATGATTAAAAAAGCAGTCAAGTGATTCAGTAAGTCAGTAACCACGGGCTGGTTTTTTGAGACCCTCGACCGGGGGTTAATCCCGGCCGGGGTAGGTTTTTGAAGTCCCAAATTTTTTGATGGGGGGGGTGGTGTCTTGGGGGGGGCGGGGAGGGCGGGGGTTTCCCCCCAGCTGAACCAAACAAGGGGCCGCTAGTTGGGGTTTTTATATGAATTTAACCGGTTCAAACTAAACCGATTAAACATCTACGACTTTTACATAAAATTGGCCGCAATTCTTCAATCGTGCTACCAAATCGTGCCAAATAACCGCGCAAATGAGGGTCTACTGTAGTTCAGGCCAATTGGTATTTTTAGTGATAAATCACACGCTCTTCCGGGTTCAAAGGGAGTTTTAGTGATAATCACCACGCTTTTCCAGGTTCAAATGGGGGTTTTTTAGGAAGCCCCACGCTCTTCCAGGTTCAAATGGGGGTTTTAGTGAAAATCCCCAAAGTCTTCGGGTTCAGTTGTTCCTCTGCTTAGAGAATTGCATTGTAGGGCAAAAACCATCCCAACTATGTAGAACGGGGAAAAAAATAAAAAATCACTTTGCCCTGCAAAAGCCGGGTTTATTTGGAAACGGGTGAGAAAGTACCTCAGACGAGAAGTGAACAGGAATACTACACCTACAATACCTTCCCAGGACGGGAGATTGAGAGACAAGGGGGGGGGGGACGGCGGAAAGTCACAGACAAAACAAAAAGCACTTTCCCCCCAGACATTTACCGATCCTTTTTGACCCCAACATTTATCGCCTCTTCAATTGCCCCATGACTCTTGGGGTCAGATCGCCCCCAAAGGGGAAATACTGACCACTCGGGGGAAATACTTCATAAGTCAAAAATGACTAGAGGTGACATGAAACACAGTGCAAGATACTGAGAGGACCGACAGGGTGGACGACTCGAGGGCCCGCCGGGAAGTTGAAAGCAAAGATGACCCCCAGGGGTGTTTGGAGTATTGTTCAGCCTTAGGGTGGTCAGGAATGGGCGCCCCCACAGTGGATGGTCGGAAGGATCCATAAACAACTTTAAGTAGAGGTACGATAAAGCTCTCGATGCGAAGTGTACACAGGAAGAAAAAGGGGAGAACCAAGAGCTGAGCTTCGACTCCCGCAGCCCTTTCTGGGGATTTCATAGGGAGTACACCTTTCTCTCTCTTCACACACTTTTTTTCCCCTCACTCACTTTCTCCACCTACTTACAAATTACGTCCATGTTTAGAAGTGAGTCCCGATGTTATAATTTCGCTTCGTACAACGGAACGAATACAAAAAATATTTTACAAATCTGGGGCACGAGGGCAGCTGAATCATTGCATAATTTTTTGAATTGTGTTTTAAGTGTGGTAGATGGGGGGACAGTGTCTTCCTGGTATTTGCCAGAACCAGAACTTCGGTTGCGAAAATTACGTGAAAATTGGTACTTATCAAAATTTTTTACATTAAAAGGGTTTTCTGAAATAGTTTAACTTATTAGGGTTTTAAAACTTTCGTTCATAGGGTCATTAAGGCTGCATTTTTCCCGTGCCCATCATTCAAGAATAATTTAACCCCTAATAAAATTATTAAAAGCATTAAAATTTAAAATAGTGTATTATGCAAATGTGGTATAAACCCTTGGGAATAATACCGACAAGTGGTTAGAAAAACACTAAGCAAACACTATGACATATTTTTTTTTTAAAAGTTTTTGGTCCTGGGACCTTTATCACTTCTAAATACAGAGTATTTTAAAGTTCGCCCCAAAAACCAATCCTGGCAGGGCTCAAACTTGCATACCCGTTTTTTAAATACAGAGGTGAAAGGCATTATATAAATTTGGCGGGGAGTGAGGGTGACGCACTGACCTGAGGAATGTCAAAAGAACATAAAACAAGGAAATAAAAAGGTATAAAAAAACCCCAAAAATGGCAAAAAACACAAAAAGCATAAGTATCCTTTTTTGATACTTTCGCCCCCACACAGGGGCTTTTTCAAGTCCCAAAAAGAACTACCTGGGGTGGAAAGGAAAGCGAGTATTTTTTCCGGGTAGGGAGGGGAAGAATGCGCCTGATGATGTCCGAGTTGGGTTGTAGAGTCCCAAAAAATTTGGGGAGCTTTGGGAAAAGGGGAACTGGGCAAGTTTTTTGAGCAGACCTTCACAGTGTTCTTTTGTGGGAAGCGATGAAAAAGTTTCTTTGGCAAGTGGTTCGCTATGTTAAAAGCCCTAACTGGTTGAAGTTTTCGGATATAGAAATAAATGAGGATTCCAGGGTTCTTCGGTATTGGGGGTTTTCTTCTGTGGGGATAAGTCGATTTCTGTAGTTTATCACTTTATAAACACAGAAACTCAAGACTTACGCCAAGAAGACAACACCCCAAAACCGAAGAATCCTGGAAAACCCACTTATTTCTATATCCCACAACTTCAACCAAATAGTGGTTTTATAACAGCTGAACCACTTGCCAAAAAATTTTTCATCGCTATCCCACATAAAACACTGAGAAGTCTGCTCACAAACTTGTCCAGCTCCTTTCCCAAGACCCAAGTTTTTAGATCTACAACCCAACTCGGCAACATAGATGCAGCTCTTCACCTGACCTGACCGGGGCTATAAATACTCGCTTTCCTTCCACCCCCGGTAGTTCTTTTTTTGATTTTAAAAAGCCCAGGTGTGGGCGAAACTATCAATAAAGGGTCCTTAACTGCATTTGGTTTTATTGCCAACAAAAAACAAAGGATGGAGGAACCCGAGAAGGCCTACTGGCCCCCGAGGCAGGTCCTTATCAAAACAACCCCTGCCCAGTGGGATGGGTAGACGATAAAACATGTGACCCCTGTTTTTTTGGGGTTTGGTGCTTAAGTTATGTATGCCCAAAGTTTTTGAAATTTTTTAGTTTCCAGTGTTGCGTTTTAAGTGTCGGTGACGGGTGAAATGACAACCCCTAAGTATATATCCCCATGCTTTATGAATGCAAAAAGGATAACTCTTCAAAAACGTACAGTGTTGCCAAAATAGAATGCAATGAAATTCATGAATTGTACCAAATGTACTCAGCAAAGGGAAACAGTTTAAAATGTCCCCCAATTTTAGTAGCCTGGTCGGTTTGAGTAACAGTACTCGTCAGCTTTGATCCCTCACCTGACAGTCCGCAGATCTGCTGCATCACTGCCGGAACCATTAGGTTTTGCATAGTAATTTACCGTTACTGCCACAAAGAGGATTACTCAAGATAAAACAATAAAAATAGAGAAGCGCATGTGCATGGACATTTTAAAACATTACTCATAGGTTTGTTCGCTTGCTTTTTTTTAATATGACTTAATAAATCTGAGTTAATCGATACCATCACCTCTAAAGATGATCCAAAACCAACAAAAATAAACATTTTGGGAAGGGGGTGACATCGGTAGTCAACTTTGGGGTTCCATATTTCAATGTAGTGTAACGTAGAGCACCACAGAGCTCTGGAAGACACTCTTCATACATGGTGTTAAACCTGTGACAAATAATCCTCTAAATATCTTATAATTTACTGTTCTTGGACACTTGAGGTTTGAAAATATAGCTCCAATGATGAGATTTTGAACATCTGACAAGCAGATATAAATTTAGAAGAATTTCATGAGAACTTATATGAAAATTTTCTTCCGTCTGGCTTACCGTAGAGATAGAAAACGAAAGTTGATAATCTTTTGCAGTATAAACCTCTCAGGGAAGATTCCTTGATGTTGGTGAGGGGCTCTTGATTTAGGGAATTGGATCTGTGCTCCAGTTCCCCGAATTAAGCCTGAATGCCTTCCACATTCCCCCCCCCCAGGCGCTGTATAATCCTACGGGTTTAGCGCTTCCCCTTGATTATAATAATAATAATTGCAGTATAAAGTCGTACAGAAGAATCTGATATCAAATATAATGTTTATAGAAATCTGATGCTTTTTTTTCATATTTATTACTTGTGAAGGAACCGCTTAGATAAGTACACTTTCCTGCATGACAATAAACACATGATAACAAAGAGCGGTACTTATCTTTTAACAGCACGATTTCCAGCATCCTTTCCCTGGAGTCGCCTTCGTAGTTGCTGTAAGTGTCCACAGTGGCTATTGAGTAGTGAGTAAAACATTACATGTGCCCCAAAAGAGCATAAAATACAGCATATCACATCTGATTATATATGTGATGCTGATGGATACTCATTTGGTTTTGGGCGTAATGCCTGCAAATTACGACCCTCATGATAGCTGTTGTTGAAACATTTTTGGACGACAGGACTCCAGAAAATTTTGCAAGAATTGCTGGCTACATCTCATGGATGAGAAGAGACAGGCAAGGACAAGGAGGAGGTGTTGCTGTGTGCTTCTCTAAAAGTGTACATGTCCAGCACATTGATGTTGCCATCGCTACTCATCTTGAAATGATGTTCTTCAAGCTCTGCATAAACACTAGTACCTCTGTACTAGTATGTGCAATGTACAGACCTCAGTGGCAACATGCAGACCCCATCAACTTCCTAATGGAAAATGTGGACTCCCTTCTGCTCCAACACAACTGTCAACATATCATAATTGTTGGTGACCTCAACCAACACTTTACACAGAGGGACTTTGATGACCTTCTTGCGGTGTTTGACATGAGAAACTTTGTTGATTTCCCTACTCACATCGCTGGCTCCTCCCTTGACCCAGTAGTGAGTGATCTAGCAGAAGGTATAGTCACTTGTCAACCCCTTGGCTATGTTGGATCTTCTGACCACAAGGCTGTTTTTACGAAACTTAAGATCCAAACAGAACAAGGTGAAGAGTCCACACGCACAATCCGGATATGGGAAAGAGGTATTTGGCCAGCTCTTTTCTCTGAGCTCGCCACCACCGATTGGAATGCTCTTCTCCAAAGGGATGTTGACAACCAAGTGAAAGCCTTCACTAGACACATCTTTAATTTAATCTACAGCAAGAACACATCCCTCACCGGCAATATGTGACGAAGCCTACAGATCAGCCTTGGTTTGGCTTTCGTTATAGAGAGGCTGCTACTGTTAAGTACAAGGCATGGAGAAGGTATAAGAGACATCCTAC
This sequence comes from Cherax quadricarinatus, assembly GCF_026875155.1. Lineage (NCBI taxonomy): Eukaryota > Metazoa > Arthropoda > Malacostraca > Decapoda > Parastacidae > Cherax > Cherax quadricarinatus. Next base: position 108,079,522 of record NC_069399.1, read on the forward strand.
CACCTATAACAGGAACTTGCACAGGGAAGCCTGTAGGCATATGGGTGAAGTTCAAAAGTGGGCCATCGCTAAATAGGGCGTGGACACAAAAAGAAAGCTAGCATCAGGTAGAGTAGGCTCCAAAACCTGGTGGTCCCTGGTCAAGGACAGACAAGGTTATCTGCCTGATGAATTCATTCCGCCTCTAAATCGACAGGATGGGATCACCTCTACTAGTAGTCAAGAGAAAGTGGACCTCTTTGCCGAATATTTTGCTATCAAAATGCAAGTTCCTGATCCAGCTAGGGACCTTCCTTGGCTAGCTGCAAGAACTGTGTCAAAACTGTCAGTGGGGACAATAAGGCAGGAGGAGGTGCATTTTCTTCTTAAATCTCTTAACCAAGAAAAGGCTGTGGGCCCAGACAAGTTATGCCCAGGATTGCTGAGAAGATGTGCGGACCAGCTAGCAGCATCTCCAACTTCCAACTTTCAGCACTGCCTAGTACAGTGTAAATGGCCTCTGTGGAAAGAGGCAAATGTAATTCCTGCTTACAAAAAGAAGAGCAGAGCAGAAATCAGCAGCTACAGACCAGTGTCACTCCTGTCAATCACTGGCAAGATCCTTGAGACAATAATCTCAAAACAAATTACATAGTTTTTTTTACTACCAGTCACTGCTTTGTGACCGACAATATGGCTTCAGGGAAGGTTACTCTGCTGCTGATCTGTTGTTAAACCTCTCCACTAAATGGTACCAGTCACTGGATGAATCCCAAGTCAGTTGTGTGGTAGCACTGGACATTGCTGGTGCTTTCGACCGGGTGTGGCATCAGGGCCTCTGGGCAAAAGTGCAAGCACTGGGAATTGCAGGCTCTACGCTATGTTTCCTCAGTGATTACCTTTATGGTAGATTTTTAAGGGTAGTTCTGAATGGAACAGAATTAGCAAGACTTTCTATTGGGGAAAGTGTTCCACAAGGAAGTGTGCTGGGACCATTGTTATGGAATGTCTACTTTAGTGATCTTCTTCATCTCATCCCAGAATCCCATGCATATGCAAAGGACTGTACTCTGACATTCACTTATCCAAGAGAAGAAATGCCAGCTGCTCTAAGCTACATCAATCACCAGCTAAGAGCAAAAGTAACATTTGCATCTGAGAAAACACAAATGATGATGGTCTCTAGGCACCATGATGATTGCCACTACTGCCGGTGCAGTAGTAAGGATGAAAGGGAGAGTGTTGGCACCTGGGGAAGAAGTTGATATCCTTGGGGCGAAATCTGACTCCAAACTGACCATGAAGAACCACATTGTAAATCTTGCAAACAAGGCAGCCAGGAAGCTTATAGCACTTCGCCGTATCTCGCATAGGCTTGGCAGTAGAAGTTGCAAGATTCTGTATGAGGCACAATTACGCTCACACCTTGAGTATGCTCCACTTTCTTGGTTTGCCTGCGCCCCCCCTCTCATCTGCGACTGTTTGACAGAGTAGAGAACAGAGCAAGACGTCTCATCTATCACCTGGACCCTCCCTGGATATATCTGTCATTTCAACAGAGCCTTCAACACAGGAGGGATGTGGGTGGCCTTACTGTTATGTACAAGGCCAACACTGTCAAAGTACCACACTTGGATCCACTTCGAGGACAGAGAGAAGCAAGCTTCTGTACCACAAGACGGGCAGAAAGCAGCAACTTCACTCTGGTTGTCTCCTTCTCCAGAACATCACTTCATCAGAGATCATTTATCCCCAGGATGACTTGGGTCTGGAACACATTCGTACAGCATTATAATGTAAACGAGATAAAGTCAGTTGATTAAATGAAAATGCTGGCCCACAGATGGCTCCAACTTCATCTTGCTCCTTACTTGTATGTTTCATAACAATAAAAATGCTTTCAAATGAGCTAATGTCTTCTGAATGCAACATACAGGGTTATAAACTATTCCACACTGATAGGGTCAACAGGATGGGTTGTGGAGTGGCGATGTAAGTCAGAGAAAATTTAAATTGCTGTCTTAGACATGATATAAGATTAGAAACATCGAACACAGAATCTGTTTGGCTACAGTTTCTCGAGGGACGTGACAAATTAATTTTGGGTGTGATTTATAGGCCCCCAAACCTTGATAGGGAGTGCAGTAAGCTGTTATGGGACGAAATTCATAAGGCATCTAGATATGAAAATGTGATAATGGGAAATTTTAACTTTAGACAAATTGATTGGAACAATGTGACAGGAAATTTTGAGTCTAGTGACTTTCTTGATACGGTTCATGATTGCTTTTTAGAACAGGTTGTGACAGAACCAACTAGAGGAAACAATCTGCTTGACTTGGTTCTTGCCAACAAAGATTCACTAATTAATAATCTTGAGGTAAATGATGAGCTTGGGGAAAGTGATCACAAATCACTTAGTTTCAATATATCATGGAATTACCCAGATAACTGCAATCAAATCTCTGTCCCAGATTTTCGCTTGGCCGACTTCATGGGACTGAAAAATTACCTGGGTGGGCTAAATTGGGATGTCCTGACTATGGGTCAGGTAGGTGATCTTTGTTGCCAATATGACGTTTTTCAGAACATAGTTCTAGCTGCCCAGACAACTGTTGTTCCGAGTAGGGAAATTAGATCTAACAAAAATGACCCCAAATGGCTGACCAATGATTAAAACATCTCTTTGGTCAAAAGAGAGGCATATATAGGCGTATCAAAAGAGGGGACGGGCAGTTAAGAAATCAATATATTCAATTAAAGAGAGATATAAAGAAAGGAATAAGAAAAGCAAAATGGGATTATGAGGCTAAGGTCGCAAGGGATTCAAAGACTAACCCAAAAGGGTTCTTTCAGGTATACAGAAGTAAGATTAGGGACAAGATTGGCCCACTTAAGAGTAACTCTGGTCAGATCACTGACAGTGATAAGGATATGTGTGAAATTCTCAATACCTACTTCCTCTCAGTTTTCACCCAGGAAAATACTAGCGATATTCCTGGAATAATAGATTATGTAGAACAGAATAATAAACTATGTACGATTGCGGTAACTAGTGACATGGTCCTCAGAGAACTATAGAAACTAAAACCTAGCAAATCCCCAGGTCCTGATGAACTGTTTGCAAGGGTGTTAAAGGAATGTAAAGAGGAACTTAGCATACCTTTGGCTAATCTTTTTAACATGTCACTACAAACTGGCATAGTGCCTGATAAGTGGAAAATGGCAAATGTAATACCTATTTACAAGGCAGATGACAGGTCCTTGGCTTCGAACTATAGACCAATAAGCCTTGCCTCCATAGTGGGAAAATTTATGGAATCAATAATTGCTGAAGCAATTCGTAGCCATCTTGATAGGCACAGACTGATTAATGAATCTTAACACGGTTTTACAAAGGGGCGTTCCTGTCTTACGAATTTACTAACTTTTTTCACTAAGGTGTTTGAGGAGGTAGGTCATGGTAATGAATATGATATTGTGTATATGGACTTCAGTAAGGCTTTCGATAGAGTTCCACATCAGAGGCTATTGAGGAAACTTAAGGCACACTGAATAGGAGGTAGAGGCATGACTGATAGGCAGCAGAGAGTTTGCATAAATGGGGAGAAATCAGAATGGGGGCACGTCACAAGCGGTGTTCCTCAGGGGTCAGTTGGGCCCGTTGTTGTTCACAATTTGCATGAACGACATAGATGAGGGAATAAATAGCGACATAAGCAAATTTGCTGATGGCACCAAAATAGGTCGTCCAGTTCATTCTAATGAGGACACTAGAGCACTCCAGGATGATTTGAATAGACTGATGCAATGATCGGAAAAGTGGCAGATGCAGTTTAATATTGACAGATGCAAAGTTCTAAATGTTGGACAGTTAAATAACCATGCCACATGTAAACTAAATAATGTAGATCTTAATACTACTGCTTGCAAAAAGGATTTAGGAGTTCTGGTTAGCAGTAATCTAAAGCCAAGACAACAGTGCATTAGTGTTCGCAATAAAGCTAACAGAATTCTTGGCTTCATATCTAGAAGCATAAATAATAGAAGTCCTCAGGATGTTCGTCAACTCTATGTATCCTTGGTTAGGCCTCATTTAGACTATGCTGCTCAGTTCTGGTCACCGAATTACAGAATGGATATAAATGCTCTGGAAAACGTACAGAGGAGAATGACAAAGATGATCCCATGTGTCAGAAATCTTCCATATGAGGATAGACTGAGGGCCCTGAATCTGCACTCTCTAGAAAGGCGTAGAATTAGGGGGGATATGATCGAGGTGTATAAATGGAAAACGGGAATAAATAAAGGGGATGTAAATAGCATGCTGAAAATTTCCAGCCAAGACAGGACTCGCAGCAATGGTTTCAAGTTGGAAAAATTCAGATTCAGGAAGGATATAGGAAAGCACTGGTTTGGTAATAGAGTTGTGGGTGAGTGGAACAAACTCTCGAGTACAGTTAATCAGGCTAAAACGTTGTGTAGTTTTAGAAATAAGTTAGATAAATACATGAGTGGGTGTGGGTGGGTGTGAGTTGGACCTGACTAGCTTGTGCTACTGGGTCTGGTGCCGTGCTCCATCGTTGAGCGAAGGTGACCGACCAGACTGGGTGGGTCATTGGGCTAATCCGGGGGGACACACATGGACCTGCTTCGCATGGGTCAGTAGGCCTGTTGCATTGTTCTTTCTTATGTTCTTATGTTCATATGTAATGTAGGTAACAGCTCTTAGCTTGTCAATAAAGTTAGGAATCCTTAACCTGTAAATAGCTTGTCAATAAAGTTAGGGATCTTTAACCTAACCTTGTCAAACTCTGTTAAAAAGAGAGAGAGAGAGAGAGGGGGGGGGAGAGGGGGGAGGGGAAGAGAAAGGGCGAGAGTTGTGTCATACACAAAATATTCAGTCAAGGAGTTGAGTTATACAACATTTGATAAACCAGGAAGGACTTACAAGCTTCGATTGACGAAAATAATAATTCTATTTTGAGCCGTCAAAAATTTTAATACTTTGTACAAAATAGACATAAAAAAACAATTATACAATACTTTTACATAGTGAGCGAAAAGTAGCGTAATAAATGCTCCTTAACGTTTCGCTTGTGTCAGTTTCATACTTTCGTAGGAATGACCTAACTTGCACGTTAAATGTTTCATTTAATCATGAGTTAAAACTAACTGCTAATTATATTAAAAGTGTTAGATCTTATCGTTGTCATGACATGTACAGTACGAGGTTCATACTTGTGGGAGACTTGTATCAGACAGTTTTCTTTGATAGATTTGTTTTGGGAAATACCTTAAAATAATTAAAATACTCTTTTAGCAACACTGTTGCAAATTTTTAGGCAAGAAAAAAGAAATCCTAATTAAATTTTTAGCACAAATATAAAATGAATATTGTACTATTCAGTGACACGACGCCATCATGACACTTCATAAAATTTACAGTTTATTTCATTTCTCTCTCGTATTTCATTGTAGTTTTATGCTTAAATTAAAACTGTAACAATATCGAGCATTGAATTCTATGTCTCTAAAGTGAAACGTGACGCACAGGTATATACACTGAGGAGTGTCTCTCGTTATGCGAAATGGTCTGGTGATGTCGACAGGATGTGGAAAAAGACATTTACCTACAGATTAAGACATTTATTAAAGGAAACGTTTCGCCACGAATGGCTTCTTGTCCTGATACAGAGAAAACAGCATATACAGTGGCAGGAGCCAGGTGGAAGATCACATGGGTAGTGGTAGTAGTATCAGTAGTAGTGATAGTAGTAGTAATAGTAGTAGTAGTAGTAGTAGTAGTAGTAGTAAGAGGAGAAGTAGTAGTAGTAGCAGCAGCAGAAAAAGGCCAAGAACTCGAACCCATGCTGCTTTGGCCTGCCTCATGGTGGGCGAAGAGTCATCCACACCATCGTGTGTCCTTGGGAAGCGAGTACAACATCCAGTTCTGCTGGATGCACTACTCGTAAGAATCGTATGGTCCAGTGGATTAGGGCGTCATGTGCTTTCGCCCACCATGAGGCAGGCCAAAGCAGCATGGGTTCGAGTCCTTGGCTAGTGCAGTGTTGTAAAATGATCAATACACTCGTTTCGTGGCCACAATAATATATATATATATATATATATATATTAATATATATATATAATATATATATAATATATATATATGCAATAAGATCACAGTAACAGGTGATTTCAGAATATGCAAACAACCACTCTGAAAGAATAGAGAAATTTCCAAGCGCTTTCGTGACTACTCACATTATCCTGATAATGTGAGTAGTCACGAAAGCGCTTGGAATTTCTCTATTCTTTCAGAGTGGTTGTTTTGCATATATATATATAATATATATATATATATAATATATATATATATATATATATATATATATATAATATATATATATATATATATATATATATATATATATATATCCCATCCTATATATATATATATATATATAATATATAAAATATATATATATATATAATATATATAAATATATATATATATATATATAATATATATAGTTAACAACTTTCGTCAACAACTGCCTGGTTGGGCGAATCCCAGAAAAAATTAAACCTTTCTTTTTTGGAGCCTTACTGTGGACTTTGAAGAAGAAGGATGGGGGAATCAGTCCCATTGCTGTTGGTAACACTCTTCGCCGTCTCGTTGCCAAAGCAGCAGTAAGAAACATTCGCCTAGAAGCTGCCAGTTTACTCCAGCCACACCAACTGGGCTTTGGGGTCTCTCAAGGCAGTGAAGCCGCAGCTCATGCGGCAAGGGCCTACATCAGGGACCTACCAGAAGACAAGGCCGTAGTCAAACTTGATTTTAGAAATGCCTTTAATATGGTGAAAAGAGATGCTGTCTTGCCAGCTGTTCGGGATCGGTTCCCGTCTTTTTCCCTTCATTTCAGGCGGCTACAGCAAACCCTCAATTCTTTTGTTTGGAGAAAATGAAATTCTCTCATCAGAGGGTGTTCAGCAGGGTGCCCACTCGCTCCACTTCTCTTCTGCTTGGCAGTAAGAGAACTAACTTCCAGCCTATGCAGCGAGCTCGACATCTGGTATCTGGATGATGGCAGTCTGGCAGGTACTGAAGAGTCCCTGGTAGGGGACCTACAACTGGTGAAAACACAGGGAGAAGACTTGGGACTCATCCTCAATCCCTCCAAGTGTGAAATCATCACAGTGAACCAGGAAGTAATCAATGATGTGCGAAGAATTCTCCCGGAAGTCTCTACTACCACTCCGTCCAACAGTACCCTCTTGAGAGCACCGCTGGGTCACCAGGCCTCGACACTGTCCTCAAGGACAAATTGAATAACCTGATGAGAACGGAGGAGAGAATAAGCGATCTTGATGCCCATGATGCTCTGTATCTCCTCACAAGGTATCTTACTATGCCAAGACTCACTTCCTGAGGTGTGCACCCTCTTTT
>NC_069399.1:108091953-108099342 GCF_026875155.1 Cherax quadricarinatus
TTTTGAAGGGTTTGAGGCTGACTCTGACCCAGCTGACCCTCTGCCTGCTGTGGACTTTATTGTGACATTGGGGAACACCCTGGGGTTGGAGGTGAGTGGTGAGGATGTGGAAAAGTTGGTGGAGGACCACAGGAAGAGTTCATGGAGGGGGATTCTCCTTCCAAACACTAATCCCAACTCCCTCTCTCCTCCATATCTTCCAGATGCCATCACCAATCTTCAATAAAGGTAAGTAAAAATGTTATTTTGTATGTATTACTATACATAATTAAAAACTATAGCATTTGTTGTATGTAAAACTGTATTTAATCTCTATAAAATGTATTTTTTGTGTGAATATTTTTGGGTTTCTGGAACGGATTAATTGTATTTCCATGTACTACAATCACAGTCTTCCACGCCTTGGGCAACTGTTCATTAACTTGTTGAAAATCTTAACTAGTGGTTTAGACAGTACTTCTGCTCTCTCTCTTACATAATCCATGGAGACACCTTGTCAGGCCCTACTGCCTTTAATGTATCCAACGCCATCAATTTTTTTTACCTCTTTTCCTGTTGTGTCTAGAGTGGCCAGTACCTGCTCGTGCACTCTTTTCTTTAGATTTTCTGGAATTACCCTGTTGAAACTGAGGACTCTTTAAATCGTTTGTTCAGTATTTCGAAGACTTCCTTTTTATATTCTGTAAGCTCTCCTCCCTTTTGTAGCCGAATTACCTGGTCATTTACTGTCCTTATTTCCCGATGTGCCTGTGCAGCAGTTTTGGTTTAGACTTGGCCTTGGTTGATATATCACACTTAAATTGTCTCACAGTCTCTCTCCTCACCCCTGGATATTTATTTCAGAATAATCTGCTCACCTCACTGTTCTTTTCTTTCCTTTGCTTCCTATATTTTTTCCATGTTTTTTCCTTTGTGCTTATTTTTTTTATTTCCCATTCACCTTCTAGCCACGAGGTTTTCCTTCGACTCTCGGTGCTTTCCAATTATATACTCAATAATCTCATCCTCTGACTTTCCTTCCATCACTCTTTTTTATTGCACTGCGTTCAAGTATTCCCTCATTCTTGAAGAGTTCTCTATTCTAAAGCCAATATTCTTGTGTCCTCCATTTCTAAATCTTCCCTCTATGTTTAGTGGCCCAAAGTACTAGAAGTTAAGTACTGCACGGTCGCTGGCGCCCAGGAGACTCTCGCATTCTATTTCATCTATGTCAGATGTACTTACAGCTAACACTAGGGTCAATCTTGCGTGCACTCCCTCTCTCTCTCTCTCTCTCTCTCTCTCTCTCTCTCTCTCTCTCTCTCTCTCTCTCTCTCTCTCTCCTCATATCCTTTAACACGCTCAGATAAAGTTTCCCTGATAACTTCAATCAGCTTAACCGCCATGCTTCTCGTCTCAAATAAAGGTTTTTGGTTCTCCCAATCTATTTCTTTGTGGGTGAAATCACCTATAGTGAGTAACTTTGCCTTGGCTTTATGTGCAGTCTTAGCTGCCTCATTTATATCACTCATCTCCTTGTTGCTGTCTTCATATTCCTACCATGGTCTCCTATTGTTAGGTGGAGAGTTGTATATCACAGCAACTACTGTTTTGGGTCCCTTAATATTACCTGAGCGCACTATGAAGTCGTATAGCTCTTTTCTGTTTATCCCTCTCACCACTTTTAGTCTCCGCTAATTTGTGATTAGGGCTGCCCCTCCTCTGCCTTCCCTGCTTCCTCTTTCTTTCCCTATCAGTTGAAAGCCTTTTGGAAAGGTGGTATCTGATATCAAGTCGTCTAACTTCGTCTCTGTGAGGACTACAATGTCTGGAGTTACCTTACATGCGCGGTCCTTCAGCTTATCAATTTTGCTACTAACCCATCTGCATTTCTTACATTCACTTATCATTCAGTAATTTGTGCTGTCTCCTTCCTTTGTATGTTGCTCACTGACAGGAGTGGAAGAGATAAGGATGAGATTGGTGTACGCATCACTACCAGGTGTGTGGCCGGAAATAGAGGTGCAAGCAGGGAAAGGGAACGGGAAGGGGGAGAGGAGAAAGGGGGATGGATGAGGGGTTGGTGCCAGTGTTGTTGGGAATGTGGTGTGTGGTCCAGGATTGAACCAGCTGGAAAGGGTAGAAGGGAGGACTTCACTGAGTTTGGATAATTTCCCTCCCCTCCTTATTGGCCCCTCGTCTTCTGTGTGTGTGTGTGTGTGTGTGTGTGTGTACTCACCTATTTGTACTCACCTATTTGTGGTTGCAGGAGTCGAGTCACAGCTCCTGGCCCCGCCTCTTCGCTGATTGCTACTAGGTCCTCTCTCTCCCTGCCCCATGAGCTCTATCATACCTCGCCTTAAAACTATGTATGGTTCCTGCCTCCACCACATCACTTTCTAGGCTATTCCATGGCCTGACTACTCTATGACTGAAGAAATACTTCCTAACATCCCTTTGATTCATCTGAGTCTTCAACTTCCAATTGTGACCTCTTGTGTCTGTGTCCCATCTCTGGAACATCCCGCCTTTGTCCACCTCGTCTATTCCGCGCAGTATTTTATATGTCGTTATCATGTCTCCCCTGACCCTCCTGGCCTCCAGTGTCGTCAGGCCGATTTCCCCCAACCTTTCTTCATAGGACAATCCCCGTAGCTCTGGGACTAGTCTTGTTGCAAACCTATGGACTTTCTCTAATTTCTTGACGTGCTTGACTAGGTGTGGATTCCAAACTGGTGCTGCATACTCCAGTATGGGCCTGACGTAGATGGTATACAGAGTCTTAAACGAATCCTTACTGAGGTATCGGAACGCTATCCGTAGGTTTGCCAGGCGCCCGTATGCTGCAGCAGTTATCTGATTGATGTGCGCCTCAGGAGATATGCTCGGTGTTATACTCACCCCCAGATCTTTTTCCTTGAGTGAGGTTTGCAGTCTTTGGCCATCTAAACTATATTGTGTCTGCGGTCTTCTTTGCCCTTCCCCAATCTTCATGACTTTGCATTTGGCAGGGTTAAATTCAAGGAACCAGTTGCTGGACCAGGCTTGTAGCCTGTCCAGGTCTCTTTGTAGTCCTGCCTGATCCTCGTCCGATTTGATTCTTCTCATTAACTTCACATCATCTGCAAACAAGGACACTTCTGAGTCTATCCCTTCCGTTATGTCGTTCACGTATACCAAGAACAGCACAGGTCCTAGGACTGACCCATGTGGAACCCCGCTTGTCACAGGCGCCCACTCTGACACCTCGTCGCGTACCATGACTCGTTGTTGCCTCCCTGTCAGATATTCCCTCTGATCCATTGCAGTGCCTTTCCTGTTATGTGTGCCTGGTCCTCTAGCTTTTGCAGTAACCTCTTGTGAGGAACTGTGTCGAAGGCCTTCTTGCAGTCCAAAAATACGCAGTCGATCCACCCCTCTCTCTCTTGTCTTACTTCTGTCATCTTGTCATAAAACTCTAGTAGGTTTGTGACACAGGATTTTCCTTCCCTGAAACCGTGCTGGTTGTCAATTATACACTTGTTTCTTTCCAGGTGCCCCACCACTCTCCTCCTGATGATCTTCTCCATGGCCTTGCATACTATACACGTTAGTGATACAGGTCTGTAGTTTAGTGCCTCATGTCTGTCTCCCTTTTTAAAAATTGGGACTTCATTTGCCATTTTTCCATACCTCAGGGAGTTGCCCAGTTTCAAATGATGTGTTGAAGATCTTTGTTAATGGCTCACACAATATCTCTGCTCCCTCTTTAAGGACCCATGGAGAGATGTTGTCTGGTCCCACCGCCTTTGAGGTGTCAAGTTCGCATAGCAGCTTCTTCACCTCCTCCTTGGTTATATGTACCTCATCCAGCACTTGCTGGTGTGCCCCCTTGTTCTGATTTCTTGGAGTCCTACTGGTTTCCACTGTAAATACCTCTTTAAATCTTGTGTTGAGCTCCTGACATACCTCTCGGTCGTTTCTTGTGAATTCCCCATCACCCTTCCTCAGTCTGATTACCTGGTCCTTGACTGTTGTTTTCCTCCTGATGTGGCTGTACAACAGCTTCGGGTCAGTCTTTACTTTTGATGCTATGTCAATTTTCATATTGTCTCTGAGCCTCCCTTCTTATCTGTGCATATTCGTTTCTGGCTCTTCGGCTGATTTCTTTATTTTCCTGAGTTCTCTGTCTTCTGTACCTTTTCCATTCTCTAGTACACCTAGTTTTTGCCTCCCTACACCTTTGGGTGAACCAAGGACTCGTTCTGTTTTCCCATTATTTCTGTTTCCCTTGGAACAAACCTCCTCCTCTGCCTCCTTGCATTTTGTTGCTACATAGTCCATCATTTCTTGTACTGGTTTTCCTGTCAGTTCCCTCTCCCACTGAATGTCTTGAAGGAAGTTCCTCATGCCTGAGTAGTTCCCCCTTTTGTAGTTAGGTTTTTTACCAGCCTATTCCTGCTACTCTTTCCACTTGGAGCTCAACTATGTAGTCGAAGCACAGAACCACATGATCACTAGCTCCCAGGGGCCTTTCATACATGATACCCTCGATGTCTGAACTACTCATGGTGAATACAAGGTCCAACCTTGCTGGTTCATCCTCTCCTCTCTCTCTGGTAGTGTCTCTAACATGTTGATGCATGAGGTTCTCCAGTACCACATCCATCATCTTGGCTCTCCATGTTTCGGGACCCCCATGGGGCTCCAGGTTTTCCCAGTCAATCTCCTTGTGATTTGAAATCACCCATAACTAGTAACTTTGCTCCCCCCATGTGTGCTCTCCTGGCCACCTCGGCTAGTGTGTCGATCATTGCTCTGTTGCTCTCATCGTATTCTTCTCTTGGCCTCCTGCAGTTCTGTGGTGGGTTGTACATTACTGCAATTATCACCTTATGTCCCTCAGACTGGATTGTTCCTACTAAGTAGTCCCTTTCGCCCATGCCATCCATTCCTTCCATTTTCTCAAAACCCCACTGGTTTTTAATGAGCAGTGCAACTCCTCCTCCCCCTCTCCTCCCTCTGTCTTTCCTGAGGATTTGATATCCGGATGGAAAGATTGAATCTGTTATTATTCTGGTGAGTTTTGTTTCTGTGAGTGCTATTATGTCGGGGGATGTCTCTTTGATTCTTTCGTGCCACTCCTCATACTTGTTTGTTATTCCATCTGCATTTGTATACCACACCTTCAACTTCTTTTCTAAGACTGTGGTCTGGGAAGTATATTGGGGTTGGGGAAGTGGGAGACCTGGTAAGGAACTATAGGTTGTTGCTGTGGGGGTGAAGTTTGTAATGTATGGGTGGGGCATTGGATGTGGCATGGGTGTTTTGATTTAGAGTGTTTGTTTGCACTGGGGTTGACCTGGTTGGGAGGCTTCTATAGGAAGTTGTGAGGGAGGCTGTATTTGATCTTCTTCCTGGGTCTGGGATCTCCTGTCTGTCTTCTCCATCCCCTCTCTTTCCTCCTTTCGCCTTTGTACCATCTCTCTCAGTTTCTTCCTTTCTTCTTGTGTTCTGTCGTGGTCGAGATACACCTTCCTGTATGCCGTCATGTCCCTTAATCGTGCTTTCTCCTGCAGGATCCTGGTCCGAGTCACTTCTGCCTTGAAGGTCACTCTCACTGGCCGGGTTCTTTTTTTACAAACCCCCCTATTCTCCGAAAATTTTCCAGCTGGGTCATATCGTCTTCTCCTATTGCTTTCATGATGCTTTCAATTGCTTTTTTTTCCCCCTTGTTTTCTTGCTTCAGATGTTTCCCCTTCGACTTCCTGGAGCCCATACACAAAGACTGACCTCACCCTTTCATTCTCCCACTGCATATCCCTGTGTATCCCCTCATTTAATTTGGTTTCCTCCACTGCAGCTTTCCTTTCATCAGTTTCACTGGCTAATGTACTTGGGCTCAGTGGCCTGTCATTTTCCCTTCTCGGCTTTCCTTGGGCTCTGTTGTTGTCTGTTAGGGCTATTTCATTTGCTACAGTCTCCTCTGATAGAGCATCTCCATGCAGTTGTGCCCCTTCTTTCCCTACAGTCCCCTAATTTGTGGCTGAGGTAGCAGTCTCTGTTGTCAATCCCAAAATGTTCTTTAATTCTTTAGGCTGTTTCAGATTTTTCAATTCCTCTTCTAAACTCTGTATCCTAGCTTCTGCTGCTTTGACATGCACCTCCCACTTCCTGCTTTCCATATCTATCCTCTCTTCCATTCTCATGCTAAGTTCTTCTAGTTTCTTTTCCCATTCATGATCCCTTTTTATGAGCTCTGCTGCCCAATCTTCCTTTGCATTTTCCTCCTCCTGTCCCTTGGTTTTTCTTGTTGCTCTCTGGCAACCCATTTTTTGTTTTATCCTGATTGCCTCAGAGTGGGAAACCTATGTAGTTCTGTATGTTAGGTTAGTAGTGTGTATGTCAGAGTGTGGGGGAAGAAGTAGTGGAGGAACTGTGGCTATGTGGGAGCCGAGTGGGGAGGGGTGGGGAGGGTTAAGGGTGAACGGGGGAGGGGAGGGTGATCGAGGGAGGGGAGGGATCAGGGGAAGTAGTGAGATGTCGATGGTGAGGGGGGAGTGTATGTGTGTCTGGATATGTGTGTGTGTGTGTGTTGTGTGTGTGTGTGTGTGTGTGGGGTGTGTGTGTGTGTGTGTGTGTGTAATTTTGTGTGTAATTGTGTGTGGAATTATGTGTGGGTTTATTATGTACTGAAAGGTGTGTGTGTGGTGTGTGTGTTGTGTTGTGTATACTCACTACTCGAGGGTTGATTCTCAGCTCCTGACCACGCCTCCAAGACTGGTTTGATCATCATTACTGATTTCTGACCTACTGGACATTATCATACCGGGTATTGAAGCTATTCCTTAAATTTGCTTCCAATACTTCCCATTCAACTCATCACACTTTTAAACCATCCTAAGACTATATATATACACACTTCGCATTATGTGTGAGGTTCACTGTAGTCTTAATTTTCCACCAGTTTCCCTGTGTCTCTAGTTCTCTTAATTCAAAACTGTTGCTCACAATCTGTCCTCTCATTTAATTTCAAAATTTTGTAAGTCATAACCATGTCTTCCACAGCCTTCCTCTCCACAAATGTCGTCTGCTTCACTTACTTATACCTCTCTTTTAGAATGTAGTTCATTTTCTCTCAGTTATGAGAATGAGCATTGCATTAAACCTTTGAATGTGTTTTGAGTTTCACTTCGTGAGAGAACAGCTGGGAACTCCACATTGGGATCATGTACGTCTTTAATCTCCTATGTCATGTACAGAGATTTAAGAATTCTTTGGTCTGGTTCCTGAATGCTATTTTTTTATTTGATAGTCTTGCATATATTGCTTAAATCATGATGTTTCTGTAAGCCTCAGGTGATATATTTAGTGTGATGTTTCCCCCAAGGCATGGTAGGACACAGCTATGTCTGCCTTGCACTGTGATTA
>NC_069399.1:108099842-108144465 GCF_026875155.1 Cherax quadricarinatus
TACGGGAGGAACCAAAACGTGTAAAACTTTTATTGTTATCTTTTGGGTGAGTTGTAAAGAGAGATAGACTGGCAAGATGTCTCAGTCACTGAGAGGTTAATCACGACAATCAATCACACCTGGACGCGAAATCACCCACTAGAAATTCATTATTCCGATTCAGGATTAACATGCATCGTGTTTACTTATCGTTAACGAAATGTCACTTACTAAGACAGCAGCAATCACACCAGCACCAACACCACCACCACCACTAGCAGCACCATCACTATTACCACCACTACCATAACCACCACCACCACAACTATAAATACAACTGTCTCTACTGTCACAACTGCCGCCACCTCTACCACTGCCATAAACGGAAGAACAAGAGGCAGAGAGGAGATTATAAAGCATTGTAAACATTTCATCCAAGGGAAACTAGCGTACCCACCAAGCTGTGTGTGCCCGGTGCAAGGTCTTTCTCTATGACTCAGTTTTCACAATTCTATTAACTTGAGTGGCATACTCTGTCTTTTTCTTTTTTAGACTCTGTGCTATGCACTTGTAAATATATGTATCGAGTAGTCCTCTACTGCAACATTTCCCAATAGTTCCAATTTGTTCAGTCCTCACACCCAAGAAATGTTGCTTTACTAAGTTCAATAAACAGAATCACTAATAAATGGGAAAGGTCCCAGCAGTCTATGAGTCAACAACGACACTCTATAGAAGGTTGATAGGGCGGAGCCAGGAGCTGTACACACTGACAAGTCGTTTAGACTTTAGAAACGATTGATTCAACGGAAGAGTATT
This sequence comes from Cherax quadricarinatus, assembly GCF_026875155.1. Classification (NCBI taxonomy): domain Eukaryota; kingdom Metazoa; phylum Arthropoda; class Malacostraca; order Decapoda; family Parastacidae; genus Cherax; species Cherax quadricarinatus. The sequence continues at coordinate 108,100,641 of NC_069399.1, forward strand.
AAAGAACTGGAAGAGTTGCGTAGTGTTGTAGCGAGGGTTGATGTCCTCCGTGTAGGGAGTCAAACGTAAACAAAACAACAAAAGTTGCATAGGGATATACCAAAAGGCCCAGATGGGTTATTTGGGGTCGATCAAATGGTTCTGCTGGGCTATCAGAGATCTAAAACTTCAGTTAAGCTATTAGAAAATGACAAAGTTTCAAATGGGGCCATTACGTACTAACCAAAAGGTTCAGATGGGTCATTTCGGACTAGACCAAATGGTATATGGGCCATTACTGATCGACCAAAATGTTCACTAGGCCATTAGGAATCGACCAAAAGGTTAAATTGGTGTCATAAGGGCTCGAACAAAAGGTTCAAATGGGCCATTAGCGATAGAGTGTAGCCTCGGATATATTCAAGTAAATATGTGAACAATGTAACATTCATAAATGGATTCAGGGAAACCGGTTAGCTAGACTTGAGTCCTTGAGGTGGTAAGTACAGTGCTTGCATTCTGAAGGAGGGATGTTGCCCTTTTTGAACTGCAGTATCCTTGCTTTAGTGGGAAATGGCCAGTGTGTTATATATATATATATATATATATATATTAATATATATATTATATATATATTATTATATATATATATATATATATATATATTATATATATATATATTATATATATATATACATACACACACACACACACACACACACTCACACACACACACACACACACACATATATATATATATATATATATATATATATATATATATATATATATATATATATAAATCTTCTGTACCATATTATGTAATAAAATATTCCTATTAGTAAAAAAAAATATATATCAAAAGATGGGGTGGTAGGGGAAGTGGATTATTCAAACGGCTTCAGGAAGAAATCCAAATATTTTTTCCTTGAAGCCTTTTTATCCACTTCTCCGAGGCTATGGATCCCACAATTTACACAGAGGTGGACCCCATCTTATATATATAATATATATATATATATATATATATATATATATATATATATTATAAATATTATATATATATATATATATATATATAGTGATTACATTCCCACAAGAGTGAGACAAAAACACAAGAGCTCAAGAGTTATCATACAGTGTTTTGTTCAGTGACAAGAGAAACATTGTCCACTAAAAACTTTCTCTACAATAATGTCTTCGTAATACCCTATTTCTCTGCATTTTTCCGTATAGTAACACATGTACTCAACTTACAAACACATGTATAGGATGAAATTAAGACAGTGTGCACACATCTGGGTATCTTTATTGTAGACGTTTCGCCATCCAGTGGCTTTATCAATACAAATTCTAGGACAAAACTTGAAGACAGTAGGACTATATACAGAAGATGAGGTAATCAGTCCCTCAACCTAGGAGTAGGTGTGAAGAGCACAGTAGTCTTGGAGATTCTGAAGCAGAAGGAAGGAGCCTGGCGCTATATAGTAACGTCAGGTGTAGCAGACGAGGGCGTAGTCACTGGTAGGCGGAATTCCCCAGTGGAAGTAGGTCCTTCCCAAAGAGATGGGTTAGTTGTAGTTAGTAGTTGTCGTATGCTCTTCTCCAGACTGAGGGACTGACCCCCTCAGAGTTTTGGCGAAATATTTGTCAAAGCTCCTGGGTACAATCAGTCAGGCTCATCTAAAGCATTCGGGTGACCTCCTTAACCGTATCAGGGATCTCGACATGAGTGATAAGAAACTTGCAAGTTTTGACGTGACTGCCTTATTCACAATGTCCCAGTTGATCAAGCCATTGATCTTCTTCGCAGGGTGATTAAAGATGATACAGAGTTACCTGTACCCCGCCAAGATTTTTGTGAGCCTTGTCGAACTTTGTGTTTGTTATAACTGTTTCAGGTTCGAGGACAAGAAGTACAAACAACTCTTCGGACTAGCCATGGGATCCCCCCTTAGTGCAGTTCTTGCCATTTATATATGGAGGACCTGGAATCAAGAAGGATCCTCAATAACATCCCTCGTTCAGTTACTTGGATGCGGTACGTAGATGATATTTTGGTCATTGTACCCAAAAATCTTGACGTACAGGGCATCCTCAACACCATCAACACTCTGGAACCTACTATTAAATTTACTCTAGAGGAGGAGAAGGACAAAGAGTTACCTTTTCTCGACGTTCTCTTACGCACAGGGGAAAACAACTTTCTTTTAAAGTCTACCGGAAGCCTACCTACAAGAATGATCTTCTACATTTTTCTCTCACCATGACACAAGAACTAAAGAGGGGTAGTTATTGGCTTCTTTCTGAGAGCCTACAGAATTTCCAGTCCGCAGTTCCTCGAAGAAGAATGTACATACATCACCAACTCTTTTAGTTTCACTACACTTTCCCTACACTTATACGTGACTGCGGGAAACGTGCAACACGTATCCTCAGCAAGACCAACACCTACCAAATTGAAGAAAAGCCTCCAAGTTACATCGTTTTACGGTCAGCAACGTTGCCACTAATTTTTTCAAAAATGTTTGACAGAAAACTGGCTAAAATATCTACCGGGCTCTTCAACTACTATTAGGAACCTGATACAAAAACCAAGCATGATTCTGGCACAAGTGCAGAATCTACACTATACCATGTGGGGGGTGTGACAAAGTATATGTAGGGAAACAGCCAGAACTCTGGACTTTAGGATAGCAGAACACAAAAATGCTTGAAAGAAATGATGACCGCAAAAACGCATGTGTTCAACATAGAGACGATGTTGGACACCTCATGAAATTCAATAAAGCTAAACTAGTTATTAAAGAAGACGATTAAGACGGAAAAAAATGCATTGAAGCTGCACTAATTTTGTCGTAACACTATAAAGCAAAAATCCGGTATTTTACAGTATTTCAAAATTACTAAGCAAGAGGATATTACCATCTGGGAACTGGTGTTACTTGATGCCAGCAGGTCCCTCTCTAGCCTCACCTCCTTAGTTCCATTACTACTATACTACTACTACTACTACTACTACCACCTCTACCCACGCTCACCTCACTAAACCCCCGCCACTATATATATGTGTGTTTTCTTATTTTTTCTCTGTATTAGGACTGAAGAAGCACTCGTGGCGAAACTTTTTCCTTTAATAAATGTCCTAAAACTGTACATAAGTGTCTTTTTCCACATCTTGTCGTATCACCATACCTTTTCCCTTTCATCTACAACTCTGTTAGAAAACCAGTACTTACCTATGTCCTTCTAAATCTAAATTTATCCAGCTTAAATCCATTATCCCTGGTTCTTACTGGTTCGACACCCTCAGTACTTTATTAATATCTCCCTTGTTTATGCCCGTCATCCACTTTTACACTTCAATGATATCTCCCCTCATTCTACGCCTCTCCAGAGAGTGGAGATTTAAGGCTTTGAGTCTATCTTCATGCGGGAGGTTCCTTTACACAGTAAATCTTTAGTCATTCTTCTCTGTATGTTCTTAATGATCTATATCATCCTGTAGTAAAGGGACCAAAACTGAGCAGCATAATCTAAATGAGGGGCCTCACTTGTGATGTAAGAGCTTAAAACCAGGATGCCCTCTCTTGAGCATCTTTACCAGAGCTGAGAGAAGAGCTCAGAGTTAAGACACATGTGCAACATCTGGGTATTTTATTGTAGACGTTTCACCATCCATTTGGGTTTATCAATACAAATTCTAGGACATAACTTGAAGACAGAACTATGTACAGAAGATGAGGTAATATACCATTCGTACACAGCTCAGAGTTGCTAAGATGGAGATACGGCGATTAACGGAGGAGAACAAGAGGATTCGTAGTAATCCTTCTGTTGTGGTCCCAGGTTAAGAGGGGAGCTTGGTCAGTGGCCGGGCAACATGGAACCAAGCTGAAGATCAAGAAACGGTTGGAGAGGCAGAAACAACGAGAAACCAGAAGACTACCGTGGAAACTTCCAACCCATTCTCCGTGCACCTGACGAATGTGAGTGTTTTACGGGGAAAATGCCACAACGAGCACCAAAGAAGCATTGGCGAGTGAGTAAGACATCCCTAGAAACCCCAACGAATACCATCGAGAACGTCTTGAGGAAATTCTACAAGTGGTGTAATTGCTACCTGGCGAATGTGAGTCGACTACTCGGAGCATCACGACGGCGACCCAAGGAAGGTAAAAACATTGTTGTTGTTGGGGAAAAGCCAGATTAGGTACATGGATAGGGCATTCTGCTTGAAGGATAGGAGTAGGAGGCAGAGAGGGGTGTTTTCCTAGGGCTGGGATGAAGGATATTGTTAGCCGTCTGGATGACATCATGAGAGGTAATGGGAGCAATCCTATTATCTGTCTCAGTGCTGGAGGCAACGATGTTGGAGAGTAGGAGTGAGGACCTGATTTGCAGGTATAGGTCAGCATAGAGATAAATTTGGAGGAAGGGTGGGAAACCTGTCATATGTGGCATTTTGCCAAGGAGAGGAGTTGGAATGAATGGTTGTCCAGAGCAATTGGTGTCAATTGCTGGCTGGACAATATGTAAGGAAAATGCGGTAACATTCATTGACATCTGGGACCTCTTCTATGGCAGAAAAGACATGTATGCCAGGGATGGGGTTCACTTATCTAGGTGTGGGGTGGGAGCACTGGCCAACGCAGTGGAGGGAGCTGTTAGGTCTTTAAACTAGGAATAGTTAGTGGTATGGGTTTTGGCGGGAAAACTGTGAAGTCGCAGGGTAGTAATATGAGTACTAGGAAAACTAGTAATAGGCAAAATGAGGTGGATATTGGAAAGCCAGTGGCACTAATTGATAAGGACAGTAATAGTTTTTTTTTTTTATTTTATTTAAAACATCATAAATACAAGGCTGCTTAAAAATTAAATAGCATCACCATACATAATCTATAGAGTACAACGAGGTACACACCATAAATACCAGAAAATGTCGCTCAACCTTTGGGACGAGCGGACGTGAGCTGAGCCTGCCCTCTGCTGTCAGCCAGTGACAACTTGGTTTTCTCAAAATGGCGCAGCCGGCAAGAAGAAGGGTAAACACTGTCGGCATTGAAGTGGTGCGTGGGGCTGTGCATGCCCACTCAGCTCAAGTTTTATTACCTGCCATCATCAGGGACACATACGGCATTGCCAACGAAGAGCTGTATGGTGTAGCCTTGAACGGGGCATATAGAATTTTTGTGAAATTTCTCAATGCAAGTGTATATGAGGACATAGTCGCCAGGTTCCAAGATCTTTGTGTACCAGTGAATCCTGCAGTGACGTAAGGCTACATGATGTGTCCCGCCATTATACGTGGGTGAAGATAAAAATGTACCCTTTGAGGCTAATGAGGCAGACCTACGTGCCGTCTTCGAGAAGTTTGGGACTGTTAAATATGGCGACATTGGGGAAATGGAAGGAAGGATCATATTCTGGGATGCCTGAAGGAAGTTTTTCCTTAAAAATGACATTGAGGCATCCTATTCCTTCCTATATTTTCCTAGAAGACTTCAGGACTCAAGTAATGGTGACTTATGCAGGGCAACAACGTCCCTGTCGATTATGTGGTGCATATGATCACATTGCTCGCAGTGTGTTAAGCAACAGGGTACACAGGCGAAGGGGGGCAGCATAAGGAGGCATCAGAGGACCTTGGGACGTTGGATTTGGCACGACCTGAGTCGGTTTCCTTAAAACAAGGCTTGGAGTGTGGAGGTCGAGGAGGCCTTGAGGGAGGAAGAGTGTGTAACTCTTCCCGAGAGAGACATGCACTGCCGGTCAGCACCGGCGACCAAAGATGTGGTTGTCACGGGGTGAGGACAGGGCGTGGAGGCTACCATTGATTCAGTCCTCCACGACCTGTTAGGGACCCCGGGAGAGGTCACAGTTGAGGGGCTTTGGGTGCCCTGGTTTGCTGCTGGGGTTCCAGGTGGTGAGAGGGGGGGAGGCATGTCAGAGACCCAGGTTGAGGCTGGGTTGCAAATTGGCACAGTGGTGGGGGAAAATGCACGGGATGGCTTCCAGGTGGAGGCGGGAAGAAAGGCTCGAGTGTCACGGAAGAGAGCGGCAGTGCCCTCGGACGTGGACGATGTGGATGTGCTCACTCCGGACAGCGTTCGGGCAAAAAGGTTTTTGGGCTGAATGGTTGGCATGGACCTGGGGGTCCAGGGGCAAGGGGCATGTGAAAGCAGAATCACAGAATTGTGATTGAAGATCAAGGGCGTATAAAGGGAAAGGGGGATAAAGGTGGTGCAATACGTAAAGGAAAACCTCCATTGACAAATTCAAGAGTCTCTCTATAAATGTTAATGGTCTGAAAAATTCAGGAAGTGTGAATGGTTTCATGAATGTCATTAGGTATGGTGTAGATGTAGTGTTTGTGCAAGAGCACAACCCAAGGGGGTTTTGTATGTTGATGATTGAGGGTATACTGTATATGCGGCACACTCAACGAGATTGAAAGGAGGAGTGGCTTTTTTTGGTGAGGGAGGCTAGCCCGTTTACTGTACATCATTGTGAGGAGGGGGGTGAGGGGAGGGTTATAAGAGTGGATGGGACAGGGGGAAGAGATAAGTGTCTTTTGTGTGTGTTTAGGGTCCGGCGGAGGGGGACAGTCGAGTGAAGAATGAGTTTGTACGTGAAGTGTTGGTGTATCACTTAAGGTCGCTTCCAGCATTAGCTGTGGTGGGAGGGACGGGAAATTTGCGTTAACGCCGCAAGGATGTGGAACCTAGGGGGGGCAGGATATTGTTCTGGCTTTCTGGGGGGACCTGTTAACAGGGGTGGGGTTGGTGGATGTAGAGGGGGGGGCGGCGTGGGAGGTGCAGCACACCTTTGTGAGGCAGGGGTATGCTGCACGGCTGGACAGGATATACGTGACAAGGAAAGCTGTGGTTGCGGAGTGTAAGGGTTTTGGATGTTTTTTTTTTCTGATCATAGGGGTGTTTTGGTGGATTTGGGATGGGAGGGTCGGCCGAACAGGAAATAAGAGTTATTGGAAATTGAATGTTCGGTTGCTTCAAGATGTTGAGGAGGGCCCTATTTGCACAATGGTGGAAAGGCTTATGGGAAGGGATGGAAGTCAAGGGGGATGTGTTGGATGGTGGGATGTGACGGCGAAGACGAGGATTCGAGATTTTCTATGTCCGACGGGGAAAGGGCACGAGAATCAGTTGGCTTATGGGCTTATTAGGTATCTTGAGGGGCAGTTAAGGGAGTATTATGAGAGAGAAGGGGGGGGATGGGAGCCCCTGTGGCTGACATACAAGGAGTGAAGGAACGCCTAATGGAAGTGCAAAAATGAGAGGTTGATGGGGCAAGGTTTTTAGGGGGTTGGAGGAGGTCATGTGGGGTGATAGACATCGGCGTGTGTCCTGCGAGGGCAGGGGCGCCGGCGCGTTGGGCAATGGAAATGGTGGGTTTGAGAGTTCTTGAGGCCCATCGAGGGTATAGGGAGGGACAAGACTTGGTGACAACGGAGGGGATGGGAGGGTATGTTGATTCTTGGCTTAGTGCACATATGAGGAGTGTGGGTGTGAGAGAGGGGGCTTTAAGAGAGACGGGGGGATGGGTGCGGAGTGTGCTGGACAGGGACGACAGGGAACAGTTACAGGGGCCTATTGTGGAGGACGAGGTGTGGACGGCTTTAAAATGAGTTTTGAGCAGGGGTAAGGCACCGGGGATAGATGGGCTGCCTGCGAGTTTTACAAACAGCATTGGGGAGTATTAAAAAGATTTTTTGGTGCAATTAAATTTAAATATCATAAAAGAGAGGGGTGCTTTTGGGACCTTTGCAGGCGACAGCACTAGTAGTTTTGGTGCCAAAGGGTGAAAGTCAGTGCACAGTGAGAGATTACCGGATGATATCACTCATGTGTGCAGACTACAAACTTTTTGCAAAAATTTTGGGAAAACGTATAAAAAAGGTCATTGGAAAGGAAAAAGTGAGGGGTCAATATGGGATTTTCCGGGGGGATCAATGTATGAGGGGCATGGGGTTATTAGAAGGTTTATTGAGGGTCCACAAGAGGGGGAACGTGGGGTATGGCGTTGATTGGAGGAAAAGGCATATGACAGTGTCGAGAGGGAGGCTCTGTGGAGAATCATGGAGTGGCAAGGGTTCGGGAGGACATTGTGAATTGGGCACGTACTTTATATCGGGGAGCTGGGAGTGTGTACAGATAAATGGGAGGGTGGGGTTGCATGTGAAAAAGGGCAGGGGATTTGAGGCAAGGTTGCCCATTGTCACAAATATTATTTGCATGTTTACAGAATCCTTTTTTTAGGGCAGTGGAAATGTGCATACAGGAGGGTAAGGGGGGACATACGAGGTGGGAGTCCCCGTAAACATAGGTTATGTTGATGACACAACTGTCCTGTGAGTGGGAGGGAGGGATTGGAGGGTCTGGAGAGAGTTATAGATGTTTTTGGGATGGCAACAGGTATGGCGTGAATGTGCATAAATCAAAGCTCATGATATTGGGTGAATGGGATGGGCAGGAGGCGGGGGTGGGGGGGTGTGGTGGAGTGTCGTGGACCGGGTGAAAATTTGTGGAGTTGTGTATATGGGTAATGCTCAGATGGCGAGGGAGAATAATTCAAAGGGTGTGGTAGATAGGGTATTGGGAAGATTGTCAGGATTGAGGCCGACACATCTTACGCTACACCAGAGGGTCATTGTGGTCAATGTGCTTTTGTACAGTAAAATATGGGATGTGGCAGCTTTTTTTCCCTTTTTGGGGTATGGGGATGTCCGGAGAAATTTTTGAGCAGAGTTTTCCGTTTTATTTGGGGTTCAGGATGCGATTGGTTGAAAAGAGAGGTGGTAACACTTCCGGTGGCCTGGGAGGGCTGGGGTTAATTAATTTGGAAAGAAGGTTGAAGTGTGTAATATGTGAAACATGGGTTGCTAAGGGCTCGGGGGGAAGGGAGTGGAGGGTTGGGGATGCTGCGGGAGATCTTCGGAGATGGTGGAAGGGGCAAGATTTGAGAGATGGTGAGGAGTTGTTGCGTCTATTTATGATGGTCAGAGAGCCGAGAAACATGCGGGTAGGGTCCATGGAGAGGAAGATATGGCCTAGGGTGGTAGTGGCAACGGAAGGAGTTTTACCCGATGTACGCATGGAAGACATTTGGGGCCGATTAAAAGGGTTACGCATCCGGCCACGCGTGAGGGAGGTAATGTATAGGTTTCTTCACGGAATATTGCCGTCTGGGGGTTTTTTTACGAATAGGCGAATAAGGGAGGGTGGGATGTGTCAGGTTTGTGGGGTAGATGAATAGCTTTTCATGTAGTTTATTTTTGTGAAAGCCTAGGGATTGTGCGGAATGGTTAGGGAAAGTAATCCCGGGATGTGGGGGGGAAAGGGTTGTCGGTTTTGAGAGCTCTTAGTTTAGATGTAGGTGGGGTTGGGGTAAAGGTTCAAAGGGCAGTGGCTTACTTAATGGTTGATTTTGTGTATATATCATGGGCAATGAGAGACAAAGGGGCGGAGGAACGTAGGATGGCCATAGCAGCATCCTTTTTTAGAACAAAGTGTCGCAACAGGGAAATATATGGTAGAAGGTGGGAGAGGGATTTCTCGGAGGGCTACAGGGACTTTCTTTTGAGGGATTTATGGTCTTTATAAGCGGTTCAGGGGAATGAACGGGCTGGCCTTCCCAGGGGGGGGGGTGTTGCAGAGGTCGATTGTGTGAGTGTGTGGAATTTTGTGAGGAAGGATGTTGAGGTGATATTCAATTTTGGTTTTTCAATGTAATGTCTTGGTGGGTTTTTGTGAACACCGATGATTATAATTTATCTAAGGATTCCTTCATGTTTTAAGGATGTACATAAGATGTTAGTATATAAGCATATTTTAACCTGTAATTATACATGTCTACCTATATATGAGCAATGGAACTTGTCATAATAATGAGGTTTCATACCTGTTTTTTAACTATTGGGAAAGTTTTGGTATTGCTATAATGTAAGATCTTGCCTGGGGTGTTTTTGCTTATATATTGTTACAGATGTTTTTTTTCACATTTTCATTATATATGTTCAAGTGAATGAGTTTTTGATCTTGTGTATAGCCAGGTGAAACTGGTCAGTTTTTCACTTGGGGGGGGGGGGAGGGGGTAAGTAATCTCTGCAATAGCAGGTCATGTGATACACATGTCATATTATTTTAGATGTCTAATGTTGTCCATTCTCTGTAGGATGTGATGTATAGATTATCTCCGACAGTGGGAAATAAACTGTCTGCTGGAGGGAATATGTGTAAATTTATTTATTATTGTGGTAGGTTTATGGGTGTAGCGTGTTTTTAGGGGATATATTATAAACGCTAATTACAATCAAGGACTGTTGGTGGTTGAGCGGTGACGGCAGACACAGTTACTAGACATGGGGGGGGGGTTTGAAGTGTGCACGATATTAATTATTACCATAGGGTATATGAGGGTAGGGTGGATTGTGTTCTATGGTTTGGGTGTGAGCCATCAGGTTCGACATTCCGTTTAGTGGCTGGATTGTGTTTATATATATATTGTCATTGAAGTTTTTAATGCTTTACAATGTGTATGTATAAAAGATTTGTCACTGTGTATCTAAGGTGAAAGTGGCACGTTTTCATGGGGGGGAGGTTTTAAGCTTTACTGGGTGGGTTGTATATGTATGTATGTTTTGTGTATGTGTATATGTATGTATATATGTGTATATGTATATATATGTATTAAAATATATATATATATGTATATATATGTGTTGTGTGTATATGTATATATATATATATATGTATATGTATGTATGACCACCTTTTCATGTGAAGCACAGTACGTACAAGCGGTGCTTGATTTGAGTGCAGCAGCCAGTTCTGTCATTATATATGTGCTTCTTCAGTACTGTGTAGTCACAGTTGATTATTGTTCACTGCCTGTATCTTGTTACATATTGATTATGTACCCATATATTTTGTACCTGAGTTTTAAATAAAATATAAAAAAAAAAATACCAGAAAAAAAAATCTTCATCTAATACGTATAGATATATACGACAAACACACCATAAAATGCATACGTACGTTTCACTAAACACACACAATACCAAAAGATATAACTGTTTGTGTAACAAATATAACACTGGTGGAAACCCCACTTAACCCATTATAACCTACATGCACATCATACAAACATGTTACATTGATGTTTAAACAATAGTTTATGTAATTTGCATACAAAATATACAATTGATTATAGAAATTCCAACTTAGACACAAATTCAATGATTTACTCTAACACAAATTCATTAACATAATAAATATTATATAAATTGACGATCATGTTAATCGTCAGCAATTTCCATCCATTCCATAAGTGTTCAATCTTGATACCTATGAACTACGTTTGAATCACAAACAAAAATCATAATGTTGCTAGATATTTATAGGATACAATTGGATAAAATCAGGGTAATGTACACGTATTATATCCCTTTAATACTTTGGTGACTCACAGACTAGATTGAACAGTAACAGGGAAGGGATAAAACATGCATATATATACACACACACACATATATATACATATACATACATACATATATATATACATATTATATATATATTATATATATATATATATATATAAAATATATTATATATATATATATATATATAAAATATATTTTATATATATATATATATCTATACATACATTATACATAACATATACACATAATATATGCATGTTCATATACCAAAAATCTGGACCTCCATAACACAATCAAAAACAAAACTAAGAAAACTAGTGACTCAAGAATACAACGAGTCTTTACACAAAGGAAGCATCAAAAACATAACAAATATGTAAAGGCATCCCAGTCATTTTGTACACAAAAGGTACAATAAGTAACCCTAACCCCTGAATCTACAACCACACATCCAAACAACTAAAAACATTCATGCCCAAACTCATATTCACGCAACTCACATCCTTCCCCCCAAGAGACGAGCCAGCTATTGCCCACTGACCTACACGACAACTTATTCGGCATGCCCGTATATTTATCACAGATTCACAAGGGTTTCAAGAGTGAGCCTTTTACAACCGTCCGAAAAACCTTATCCCACCCCTCCCATACAATTCCCTATTCCTACACATTGTACGATAAAACGTTATTACAAGGACACGCCTTCTCACCTCACTGACCCCTTTTCCCCGCATTACCCACGAAATATAAATGTAATCCACGATAATATAATCTAAAGCCCGTTCAACGTCCTGGTCTAATCCACCGATGTCGAGACTTAACGCACGCAGGACCTGCACTCCTCTGCCTCCCACCCTCTGTACCACCCTACCCAACCAACTCCTGACATCTTCTAAACCTTCGCAAAAATAGACAACGTGAAAAGCCGTGTCTTCCCCACCACAAAACCCACACCCGCCTCCCACCACGACTCTTCTGGATCGTAGTATTGCCCCTGACGGCAATATACCATGTAAAAAACGAAACATGACTTCACGCACCCTAGGCCGTAATTTCAACTTGCTAAATCGGAGCCATATATTTTCCCACGAGTACATGGGGAACAAACCTTCTACTGGAGCTGCGCACGTACCCCCTAGTAACCTACTTAAAACCCTTATGCGAATGTTCCTCCGTTCCTTTACCATCAACAAAGCTCGTAGTACAATCTCACATTCCCTTAACTCCATTCCCCTATACCACTTTAATAATAGGTTTAGTGGAATAACAGAAAGGAGCAGGATGGGTAAAGAGAGAGGAGGTGTGAGGGAAAAGTAGGTGTAAGTGGGGTTAAGGTTGTTCGGGCAACCAGGAACCATTAGTTACGTCACGTGCACCCCCCCCCCTCTGGCGGGCTGGGGCGAAACTAGTTCCTGGTGTCCGATTTGTTAAAGTTTCTACTCCTCGTAATATTGACCTTACCTGGTGTGGGTTGAAGTTTGGAGAGTCACTTCACCTCCACTCTTCTCCTAATCAGGTAGGGTGATATACCAGGAGTATCACTGTTTGTTCCTTTCTTTTGTTTGCTGGTTACCAGTAATGATTTTGGCATTTATCATTCTTTTCAATTCTTAAATGTTATATTATCATGACCATGGGTAACCAGTTTATTTTTTCTTATTACCAGCTCTGTTCCTGGCGTGGTCTTCCAGGATAGACGCCAGATAAAGGAGCAAGACATATGTTAATAATACTTATTAACATTATTCTACTACTACCGGCCCTTACCTATTCTACTTGTGGTGCTCCATCCAAGTGGTAGGAAATTCCAAAACATCGGATTATCACCATCCGCCCTGGATAACCTACATCAATAATATCAGAAGATCTATACAGGGCCATACCTACTCCTGCCCAACTACAAGAACTGAAGGCCATTTTTTTTATTATATTTAAATTTTAAGTAAAATCCTCAAAAATCATTATTCTTATTTTTCCTAATCATTTCTTTATTTATTTATTTTTCCATTAGTTTCTTTTGTTCAGTTGGAAGGCGTTCCACTGACAATGGCCACCTTGCCAGGATCCGACTCTTGAAGGAACATCGTCCTGATGGTTCAACTGGTTGTGAGTATAACATTTAAGATAGAAAAGGGTGAGTTAGTTGAGGTGTCAAGTCATTACTGGTAGTCTGGTTGACTTACCGTTGTTTGGTTCTAAGGTTCGGTTTAGAAGTTTACCTATTTGTTGGACCTGGGGGAACTTTGATAATAACCCCTCCTGTGTGAACCGTGTGTATTTTGCTTAGTGAAGGCTATTGGGCCCACAAGTGTATTATTCCAGGGAGAAATAGTTATTTCATTTTCTACTTTGGGAAGTTTAAAGTGTGCGGACTGTGTCCCTCTTTTGTAACAGACGTTTCTGTTAGTGTTAATTAAGACAGTTGAAGTTGGGTGCGTAATATTTCTTTTTTCAAGATGGATTCTTTAGATTTCTGGTTGAAAGCTGGAAAGGAAATGGGATTTACTGGACAAAGCCTTGATAATTACATTACTGCTAAAATGGCTATTGAAGAGAAAAAAGAACAGGAAAGAATAGCACGAGAAAAGAAAGAGGAACAGGAAAGACTAGCTCGAGAAGAAAAAAAAGAACAGGAAAGACTAGCTTTTGAAGAGAAAAGGCTAGCTCGGGAAGAGAAAATCGAGCAGGAAAGGATAGCTAGAGAAGATAGAGTTCAGGCTAAGCAGAGGGAGTTAGAACAATCAAGGTTGGAATTAGAAGCCAAGAAGATAGAACTATCTAAGCAGAAAATAGATGAAGGGGTACTAGAATACCCTTCCCAAGAACCTAATATTAGGATGCCACAAATACCACCTTTCTCAGAACAAGATGACATAGCGGCATATATTACTCGATTCGAGAGTACTACTACTCTCTGTGACTGGCCATCAGATTCTTGGGCTACTAGGCTTGCTTACTACTGTCAGGTTCAGCATTAAACGTCTATTCCACTCTACCCTCTGATGTTATTTCTAGTTATAGCCTGCTGAAGAAAGCTATACTTCAGGCTTTCAAAAAAACCACTCATCATTACAGGTCTGAGTTTAGACACATTAAAATAACTCCTAATCAAAATTATATGCAATTCTTGGCAACACTTTTCAGATTATTTGATTCGTGGATTGATAGTGCTGAGGTCGACCACGATTTCGAATCTTTAAGAGACCTGATGGTAAGAGATCAATTCCTTTCTTCTGTAAACTCTGACTTACGAATATTCATTAAAGAAAAGCATTCATACGGCTGCGGAAATGGCACAAGCTGCTGATATATATGCGTGCGCTCATAATAACTACCCTAAAGAGCGTAGCAGATATAAGCCTGTTGTGCCTAAGCAATCTGAGGGATCCAAACCCTCCGTACCTAAGAATTCCACGTCCTTCACAGTAAAATGTTTCAACTGTAATGAGTGGGGTCATAGACGTCCCGACTGTCCTAGAAAAAAAGGTGAAAATGTCGGTAAATGTTTCACTGAATCAAACATAAACGCACCTTTTAGTGAAGGTACAGTCAATGGTATGAATGTATCAACCATTCTTAGAAACACTGGATGTTCCTGTATTGTTATCTCAAGTAAGCTTTTCCCTAACCTAGATTCTTCACGTTATAAGTCCACTAAATTAACTGACTATTTAGAAGAAGCGATTCTTTTCCAACAGTCAGATGTTTCGTTAGGTGCAAATGGTTCTCAGGATGGGTAGATGCCGTAGTTGCCCCGATAACCTCGTGTTCTGTTCTGTTTTTGATTGGAACATACAAGGGGCTGCTTTCCCATCTGAGAAGGACTATTTGGAATTTGGAGTTTCCAAGGAAGGGTTGGAACCTAATATCTGTTTCTTCACAGATGGTTCCAGATGAGATTCAGTTGGATAACTTTATCAGAGCTGATGGTTACAAAACTCCGGTAACACCTTTAGTAAGTCAGTCACTTGAACTGGACAACTCAGACACCAGTGGAAAACTACGTGTGGCACAATCTATTCAACAACTAGACTCAATTAACGTCCTTACCAGAGCTCAGTCTAAGGTAAAACCTATCCACCCATTAGTTCTTTCCAAAGGAAAGCCAATCGAGCTGTCTCATATAGATTTAGAGGGTCTTCAAAAGACTTGTCCTTCCTTAGAGGAATCTCGGAAGTTAGCTTTAAATGGCAAGGTGACCCAGAGAAAGAAATTTTCTTACAAGTTTGAGTTCAAACACGATCTTTTGTACAAGACTATAGTGTCTGCGGACAAACCCAATGACGTTAGTCGAAGCCTGTTAGTCATTCCGCAGGATTGCCGTGAAACCATTTTAAAGATTTCTCATGACTTACCAGTCTCTGGCCATTTGTCACATAGGAAGACCTATAATAAAATCAAAGACCTATATTTCTGGCCTAGCATGTCCTCTGACATCTATAAGTACTGCAGATCATGTCACGTATGTCAACTTTCCACGCAGAAGGGTAGAACTAGGAGAGTTCCTATGGTAAAGATGCCAATTTTCTCAGTCCCTTTTGCAAGGGTTGCAGTAGATATAGTTGGTCCTATCACACCTCGCTCATCAGGAGGTCATAAATATATTTTAACTATGATTGACTACGCGTCCAGATTCCCAGAGGCGGTACCCTTAAAATCCATTTCGTCCATAGAAGTCGCAGAAGCCTTATTTTCTATTTTTTCACGTGTAGGTATACCTCGTGAAATTCTGTCGGATAAAGGGGCACAATTCACTTCAGAATTAATGGAACACGTTTATCAACTTGTGGGTGTTAAACCTCTTTTCACTACACCTTACCATCCGATGTGTAACGGAAGAGTGGAGCGACAACATGCCATCCTAAAGTCAATACTAAAAAAACTATGTATTCTTAAACCAACGGACTGGCATAGATTTTTACTATGTGCTCTTTTCGCAATGCGCGAGATTCCAAGTGATTCCCTTGGTTATTCCCCTTTTGAATTGCTTTATGGGAGCCAAGCTCGTGGACCACTATCTATTTTGAATGATCTTTGGTCCAAAGATATCAAACCTGAGGTTCAAAACAGCTATCAGTTTCTTTTAGATCTAAGGGAAAGGTTGGAAGAAACCGCCGATTTGGTCGGTAAAAACCTAGAGATGTCTATGGAAACGTACAAGACCTATTTTGACCATAAAAGCTCCAAGCGTACGTTTAATGTTGGTGATGAAGTTTTAGTTCTCCTACCTGACAAATCCAACAAATTGCTAATTACCTGGCGCGGACCGTATAAAGTAGTGAAGGTCTGCAATAAGGTAGATTATATCTTGGATGTCAAGGGTAGAGAAAGAATGTATCACGTCAATATTTTGAAACGGTACCATCGAAGAGAAGTTAATCTTTGCGTAAATTCCTTTGACGAAGATACTACTTCTTTCGGCTTGGTTACAAGTGGTGATTCGTACGAATGTAGAGTTTGTATTATAGATGACGAGTCTTTTACTGAATCGAAGGAACTACTGGATATCTTAACGCATGATCCCTCACCAAAGAAGTCAAATGTCAACATTAACAACTTGTCGAATAAACAAAAGTCTCAAGTAAGTGCCTTAGTAAACACATTTTCTGACGTATTCAGAGGTACCAGGACTTACCACCACTATTGTACACAAGATTGAATTGTCGGATCATGAACCAGTAAGGCGGAAAATCTACCCTGTTCCTGTTCACTTACGGAAAACTTTTGATAATGAGGTTGACAAACTATTTAACTTAAACATCATAGAACCTTCGAAATCAGCTTTCTGTTCACCAGTTGTTATGGTTAAGAAACCCGATAATTCTTACCGACTTGCACAAGATTTTAGTTATTTAAATACTATAACTAAATGGGATGCAGAACCCATGCCAGTAATTGATCATGACTTGTATAAATTCCATGACTGCAAATTCTTCTCGGAATTAGACATCTCACAAGCATACCATCAAGTGCCATTACACCCAGACTCGAAACCATACACCGCTTTCCCTACTCATAGAGGTCTAATGCAATATCGCACAATGCCTTTCGGCTTGGTTACCGCATGTGCCACCTATATTAGGCTTATGAGAATAGTTCTTTCTGATCTAAAGAATGTCTCAGTGTATTTTGATATTTATATCATGACAAATGTCTGGGAAGACCATCTAAATACACTATCGCTTGTTTTGAAAAGACTAAGAACTCACGGCCTTACAGTTAAACCACAAAAATGCTTTCTTGGTTATCATAAGGTACAATACCTCTGGTTCATTATATCTGACAACAACTTCTCACCACTTCCTAATAAGACCAAAGCTGTTTTAGAAAGTACGTTCCCTGCTACCAAAAAGTTATTAAGAAGTTTCCATGGATCTATAAACTTCTATAGAAGTTTCGTACCAAATCTAAGTAGTTTAACTTCAGTTCTTACAGACTATTTGAAAAAGGGTGTCAAGGAACCTCTTAGTTGTTCTGAGGAAGCCATGCAAAGCTTGGAAGAAATTAAGAGGATATTTTCAAACCCCATGTCCTAAAATTACCAGATATTAATAAAATATTTTGTCTCAGAACAGATGCCTCCCATTCTGGACTCGGGGCTGTACTACTTCAATATTATGAGGAGACACCTTTCCCAGTATCTTTCGCCAGTAAGAAGCTTCTGCCCAGAGAAGAAAGATATTCCACTGTGGAGAAAGAATGTTATGCTTTAGTATGGGGTATAAGTAGATTTAAATACTACCTATACGGTAAACCCTTTGTGCTTGAAACAGATCACAAGCCACTGATGTACTTGGAAAACTTTAAAGGGTCAAATAGCAGACTCTTGAGATGGGCTCTGGCTATTCAGCCCTACAAGTTTAAAGTCGTTTATATTTCTGGCTCTGAAAACCACTTTTCAGATTGGCTGAGCCGAGGTTGTATTTAGTTCTTTTCCCTCTGTTCGTTGGCTTATTGACTCCGTCCATAAGTTTTGGAAGGGGGTATTGTGAGGGAAAAGTAGATGTAAGTGGGGTTAAGGTTGTTCGGGCAACCAGGAACCATTAGTTACGTCGCGTGCACCCCCCCCCCCCCTGGCGGGCTGGGGCGAAACTAGTTCCTGGTGTCCGATTTGTTAAAGTTTCTACTCCTCGTAATATTGACCTTACCTGGTGTGGGTTGAAGTTTGGAGAGTCACTTCACCTCCACTCTTCTCCTAATCAGGTAGGGTGATATACCAGGAGTATCACTGTTTGTTCCTTTCTTTTGTTTGCTGGTTACCAGTAATGATTTTGGCATTTATCATTCTTTTCAATTCTTAAATGTTATATTATCATGACCATGAGTAACCAGTTTATTTTTTCTTATTACCAGCTCTGTTCCTGGCGTGGTCTTCCAGGATAGACGCCAGATAAAGGAGCAAGACATATGTTAATAATACTTATTAACATTATTCTACTACTACCGGCCCTTACCTATTCTACTTGTGGTGCTCCATCCAAGTGGTAGGAAATTCCAAAACATCGGATTATCACCATCCGCCCTGGATAACATACATCAATAATATCAGAAGATCTATCCAGGGCCATACCTACTCCTGCCCAACTACAAGAACTGAAGGCCATTTTTTTTATTATATATAAATTTTAAGTAAAATCCTCAAAAATCATAATTCTTATTTTTCCTAGTCATTTCTTTATTTATTTATTTTTCCATTAGTTTCTTTTGTTCAGTTGGAAGGCGTTCCACTGACAGGAGGGTCTTTAAATATTTATTACACAAATAGTCGCAGTGCTAGGAATAAGATGGACAAGTTGAGACTAGTTGCTAGTGCAGGTAACATAGATATATTTGCCATTACTGAGACGTGGTTTAATTCAAAAAGTCGGGACATGCCTGAAGAATGTCACATTCAGGGTTTTAAATTGTTCCAAGTAGATAGAAGTATCCAAAGAGAGTCTGTTTGGATAGAATTTTCAGAGGGGCATGAAAAATTAATTTTAGGTGTGATATACCGTCCCCCAAATTTAGATAGGGACCAGGGGAGACTACTATGGGAGGAAATTGTTAGGGCCACAAGGCACGATAATTTAGTAATTCTAGGAGACTAACTTTAGTCATATTGATTGGAATTTCTTGACTGGGAATTTAGAATCATACGACTTCTTAGAAGTAGTTCAGGATTGTTTTTTGAAGCAGTTTGTGACAGAACCTAGAAGGGGTAATAACCTGCTCGACTTAGTTCTGGCAAACAATGAATCCCTTGTTAATAATTTAGAAGTTTCAGACGAACTGGGTGCTAGCGACCACAAATCAATTACATTTAGAATTGAATGGAAGTATGATAGTAGGGATAACTCAGCAACAGTCCCAGATTTTCGCTTAGCAGATTACGATGGGCTTAGACAACACTTATCATCTGTTGACTGGGGTAACGAAGAGAGCTATCAATATGACAGTTTTCTGAGCACAATACATGCTGCTCAAAGAACGTTTATCCCTTACAAGGAAATTAGATCAAATAGAAATGACCCAAAATGGATGAATAATAGGCTGAAATATCTACTAGGGCATAAGAAAGGAATTTATAGGCGTATCAAAAGAGGCGAGGGTCATCTTATGAATCAGTATATTGACATTAAGAGGGACATTAAAAAGGGGATAAGAAAAGCTAAAAAGGACTATGAAGTTAAAGTTGCTAGGGATTCTAAAACTAACCCAAAAAGTTTTTTCCAGGTCTATAGAACAAAAGTCCACTTAAAAATAACTATGGGCATCTTACTGACAAAGAGAATGAAATGTGCTCGATTTTAAATAATTATTTTCTCTCGATTTTTACACAGGAAGACACTAATAATATTCCGGTAATTAATTTTTATAGTGGATCAGAAGATAAATTATGTAACATCACAGTCACTAGTGAAATGGTTGTGAAGCAGATAGACCGACTGAAGCAAAATAAGTCACCGGGTCCTGATGAGGTTTTTTCAAGGGTTCTAAAGGAATGCAAAATGGAAGTCTGTGAACCATTAAGTAATATTTTTAATTTATCTCTTCAAACAGGTGTAGTGTCTGATATGTGGAAGATGGCTAATATAATTTCTATTTTTAAAACAGGGGACAAGTCGTTACCGTCAAATTACCGCCCAATAAGCCTGACCTCAATTGTAGGCAAATTACTAGTCAATTATAGCTCAGATTATAAGAAGCCATCTCGATAAGCATAGCTTGATTAATGATACTCAGCAATGATTCACAAGAGGCCGGTCTTGTCTAACTAATTTATTAACTTTCTTCAGTAAAGCGAGTCACAGCTCCTGGCCCCGCCTCTTCGCTGATTGCTACTAGGTCCTCTCCCTGCTCCATGAGCTCTATCATACCTCGCCTTAAAACTATAGACTGTTCCCGTGTATGTGTGTGTGTGTGTGTGTATGAATGTATGAGTGTGTGTGTGTGTATGAGTGTGTGTATGAGTGTGTGTGTGTGTATGAGTGTGTGTGCGTGTGTATGAGTTTGTGTATGTGTGTGTGTGTGTGTACTCACCTATTTGTACTCACCTATTTGTGGTTGTAGGGGTCGATTCACAGCTCCTGGCCCCGCCTCTTCGCTGATTGCTACTAGGTCCTCTCTCTCCCTGCCCAATGAGCTCTATCATACCTCGCCTTAAAACTATGTATGGTTCCTGCCTCCACCACATCACTTTCTAGGCTATCCCATGGCCTGACTACTCTATGACTGAAGAAATGAAGAATATGTGTGTGTGTGTGTGTGTGTGTGTGTGTGTGTGTATGAATTTGTATGTGTGTGTGTGTGTGACTCAACAATCAATATTTGCACCAATAACTCACTACAGTTGTGACCGGGTGTGGAAGTGTGAATTGCTCATTACACTATAATTTGTTCATGATTGTAGCCATGTATAAACGTAAGTAACCATTCTTACAGGATTCATTACCTTTGTAACTTGTGAGTTCATTACCTTGTACCTAGTTCAGCCATCACAACTTTAGGAGCCCAGTCCCTGGACCCATTACGTCCCTTGAATCTGTAAATACCTTTTAACTTGTCATGTTTGTGACTAACTACTGGAGTCTTATTTTGAAAATTTGAGTTATTCCTTTGTAAATTGTAAATTCTTCCTCTGTAAACTTGCTCAGCATCAAAATTTTTGGGGAGTCCACCCCCGGCCCAATTATGTACCTCGTAACCTTTGCTACCGCCCACAGGATGGGAAGGGGGTGATAATAAACATTTTAAAACGAACTTCAGTAAAGTTTTTTGAGGCTGTTGACCACGAAAAAGAATTTGATATTATTTATTTTGATTTTAGTAAGGCTTTTGAAAAATTTCCCGCCCCAAAGACTGTTTGAAAGTAGCACTCATGGCTTTGGGGGGAAAGGTTTTCCCCGTGGATCGAATCATGGTCACAGACAGGAAGCAAAGAGGCCCATAAAGGGGTTAAAAATCGAGTGGGGATCGTAAAAAGTGGCGTTCCAAGGGATCAGTTTTGGGGCCCCCGTTGTTGTTTATAATATATACTGATCTTGATAAAGATTATAGTGAATGAGCAAATTCGCCGATGACACGAAGATGGGTTTTAGGATAATTGATTCAAACGTAGATGTTAGGGAACTTCAGGAGGATTTAAACAAACTCTATCTTGGTCAGAAAAGTGGCAGATGCAGTTCAATGTAGTTTAAATGCAAGGTTCTGAAGTCGGGAGTGTCCATAACCCTAGCATTTATAAGTTAAATAATTTTAGAACTTAGCCATTACCGATGCGAAAAGGACTTGGGGGTAATGGTAAGCGGGCAACCTTAAACCAAGACAGCAATGCCTAAGCGTACGTAATAAGGCAAATAGATTACTGGGAATTTTAATCTAGAAGTGTAAGCAACAGATGTCCAGAGGGTCATACTGCAGCTTTATACATCATTAGTAAGGCCTCACCTAGATTATGCAGCTCAATTCTGATCTCCATAAAACAGAATGGACATAAATTCGTTAGAAAACATTCAGCGTAGGATGACTAAATTAATACATAGCATTAAAAAATTTTCCTTATGAAAAAAGATTGAAGACTCTTAAGTTACATTCACTTGTTAGACGAAGAATGAGGGGAGACCTGATCGAAGTGTAAAAGTGGAAGATAGGTATTAATAAATGGGATATTAACAAGGTCTTGAGGATATCTCTCCAAGAGAGAACCCGCAGTAATGGATTTAAATTAGATAAGTTTAGATTTAGAAAGGACATAGGAAAGTATTGGTTTGGAAATAGGGTAGTTGATGAGTGGAACAGTCTACCTAGTTGGGTTATTGAGGCTAGGACTTTGGGTAGTTTCAAATTTGGGTTGGATAAGTACATGAGTGGGAGGGGTTGGATTTGAGTGGGACTTGCACATCAGAGCTTATTTCTTGGGTGGCATTGAAAATTGGGTTGGTCAAATGCTTGTTAGCGGGATGAATTGTAAAGGACCTGCCTAGTATGGGCCAACAGGCCTGCTGCAGTGTTCCTCGTTTCTTATGTTCTTATGTTCTTAAAATAACTTTTGGACTTCTGTTACTTATACATCTTGAGATAAATCCAAGTAATCTGTTGGCCTTGTTGCGCACACTAAGGCACTGCTGTCTTGTCTTTAGATTTCTGCTTACCATGACTTCCAAGTCTTTTTCACATTCTGTATGATCAAGCTCTACTTCACCTAGATTATAGCTTCGAGGGTTATTTTCATTACCAAGGGCAAGTACCTTACACTTATCCACATTGAACTTCATCTGCCATTTTTCAGATCAAGACATTAATTTGTCCAAATCGTCTGGAGTTCACTGATATCTCCTCAGAGTGAAATTTACGCCTATCTTTGTATCATCAGCAGATTTATTCATGTCACTCGTAATCCCTTCATCAATGTCATTAATGTAATTATTAACAAGAGAGGGCCCAAAACTGTCCCTTGTTTGGAATGCCATAGTGACTAATCCCCATTTAGATTTCACTCCATTAATGGTAACTCTTGCTTTCTATTGACAAGCCCTGCCTCAATCCATGCTAGAACTTTACCCCCTATACCATGAGCTGCCACTTTTCTTAAGAGTCTCTTGTGAGGTACTCTATCGAAGGCTTTACTAAAATCCAAATAAACAATATCATATTCCTTATCACTGTCAACTGCCTCAAATGTTCTATTGAAAGAACGTCAGTAAGTTTGTCAGGCAGGAACGACCTCTCGTGAATCCTTTCTTAGATTCATTTATCAAGTTATGCTCTTCAAGGTGACTTTGATAATGTCCAGCTATAATTGATTCTAATAACTTGCCCAATATAAATGTCAGGCTTATTGGACGGTAATTTGAAGGAGTGGACCCTTTTCCCCTGATTTGAATATAGGAACCACATTAGCCATCTTCCACAACTCTGGCACAACACCCGGGAAGGATGGACGCATTGAATCACTCGTTAATGGCGACTAAGCTCCATCTTGCATTCCTTAAGTACCCTGGAAAAAAACTCATCGGGTCCGGGACTTTTTTTTTCAGTTTGTCTATCTGTTTAATAACCCTGTCCCTCGTGACAGTAATATTAGTTAACTTAAATTCATCGGGAACTAAATAATTTTTTAATTACTGGGAATCTCTTTTACATCTTCCTGTGTAAAAATGACAAAAAATAGTCATTAAATAAGGAAAAAACATTTCCAGTTCATTATCCCTCAGCTGTCCCTTCCCAGTTTCAGAGGTCCCACTTTTTCCTTCACCTTCGTCCTATACACTTGAAAGAACCCCTTTGGATTAGTTTTTGATTTTATTAACAACTTAATTTCATAGTCACGTTTAGCCTTTCTAATCGCCTTTTTTTACTTCTCTTTTAAGCGAACATGTTGGTCAGTAAGGTTAACCTCTCCTCTTCTGATGCGCCTATAAAATTCCCCTTTTCTCCCCTAATAGATGCTTTAGCCTCCTGTTAACCCATTTGGGTTTCCTTATTATTAGACCTAATTTCTCTCTGGGGAATTATTATACTCTGGGCACTGTGTTATTATTAAGAAAACAATCATTAAAGCAGATCCTTCATATTCTAAAGTATGATTTCGTCAATAAAATCATTTGCTAGGGAACCCCAATCAAGATTAGACAGTTTTTCCCTAAGTCCATTATAAATTTGCGCAGAACGAAAATCAGGGATTTTTACTGTATTATGATTATTCTTGCATTCCCAGTTATGCTAAAAGTGATGGATTTGTGATCACTTGCGCCAGTTCTTCGTGATCTCCAGATTATTCACGAGTGTTTCCTTTTGACAAGACTAGGTCTAGCAAATTATTACCCTGGTAGGCTCAGTTACGCTCGTTTTAGAAAACAGTCATGAATGTTTTTCCATAAAGTCATGGACTCTTAGATTACCTGTCAAAGAATTCCAGTCAATTTGACTAAAGTTAAAGTCCCTTCTTGACTATGTTACTGTGTCCCGAAGCCCTAACAATTTCGTCCCAAAGAGTCTCCCTCTATCGTGATCCAAGCCTGGAGGTCGGTTTTATTACACCTAGAACTAGTTTTTCTTGACCCTCCCGAACTCGACCCAAACAGACCTTGTTACTGCTCCATCTATTTTTTTACCTGTTTTTATGCAACAATTAATATTTTCTCGAACATACAATGCAACTCCTCCCCCCCTTTCCCCTTACATCTATCCACTTTTAACAACTTAAATCCCTGAATATTACACTCAGCAGTCATATCCCGATCTTTAAATCATACCACGTTTCAGTTAATGCATGATATCAAAGTTCCCAGCACATGCTACCAAACGTAGTTCATTAATTTTATTTCTTGCACTTCGACTGTTAGCATAAAATACCATCATATGGTTTTTCTTCTGCACATTTTTCCTATTCATCTTTGTTTTTACACAATTTCTGAAATTATCATTACCCAGAGTTACTCCATGACAGTTACTATTAAGATTCTTAATATCAGAGCATAAGTCAATATATCCATACTCATTATTTATCATTTCTAAACCCATACCTCTAACTAATCCTAGTTTAAAGTCCTAACAACCCCCTTTTCTAACGAATTTAAATCCATTCTGTAATATGGAGACCAGAATTGAGCTGCATAATCTAGGTGAGGCCTTACTAATGATGTATAAAGCTGCAGTATGACCTCTGGACTTCTGTTGCTTACACTTCTTGATATAAATCCCAGTAATCTATTTGCCTTATTATATACGCTTAGGCATTGCTGTCTTGGTTTAAGGTTGCTGCTTACCATAACCCCCAAGTCCTTTTCGCAATCTGTATGGCTAAGTTCTACATTATTTAACTTATAAGTGCTAGGGTTATGGACACTCCCGAGCTTCAGAACCTTGCATTTATCCACATTGAACTGCATCTGCCCCTTTTCTGACCAAGAGTAGAGTTTGTCTAAATCCTCCTGAAGTTCCCTAACATCTACGTTTGAATTAATTATCCTACCTATCTTCGTGTCATCGGCGAATTTGCTCATATCACTAGTAATTCCTTCATCAAGATCATTGATATATATTATAAACAACAACGGGCCCAAGACTGATCCCCTGTGGACGCCACTTGTTACTGATCCCCACTCGGATTTAACCCCATTTATGGACACTCTCTGCTTCCTGTCTGTGAGCCATTATTCGATCCACGAGAGCACCCTTCCCCCAATTCCATAAGCTGCTACTTTCTTCAACAGTCTTTGGTGCGGAACTCTGCCAAATGCCTTTCTAAAATCTAAGTAAATAATATCAAATTCTTTATCGTGGTCAACAGCCTCAAAAGCTTTACTGAAGAAAGTCAATAAATTAGTCAGACAAGACCGGCCTCTTGTGAATCCATGCTGAGTATCATTAATCAAGCTATGCTTATCGAGAGGCTTCTTCACTAAATTTCAGATTAATTGACTCTAGATATTTGCCTTCAATGAGGTAAGGCGCTTTTTATTGGGCATGTATTTTGGCGGTTTAAAGGGGGGGGGGGGGGGGATTGTCCACTAGTTTAAAATAGGAATTACAGTAGCCATTTCCACATATCGGATCACTACACTGTTTGAGAGATAAATTTTAAAAAATTATTAGTAATGGTTCACAGGAGTTCCATTGGCGCTTCCTTAAAAACCTTGAAAAAAACCTCATCATGGACCCGGTGAACTTATTTTGCTTTCAGTTCGGTCTATCTGACCTTCGACAACCATTTCACTAGTGACTGTGATGTTACATATATTTATCTTCTTCTGGCCCTCACTATAAAAAAGTTAATTACCGGAATATTATTTGTGTCATTCCTGTGTAAAACCGAAGAGAAATAATTATTTAAAAATCGAGCTCATTTCATTTCTGTTTTTGTCCACTAAAGTTGCCCATAGTTATTTTATAAGGGGAACTATCTTATCTCTCGAATTTTGTTTATATATACCTGGAAATAACTTTTTGGGTTAGGTTTTTAGTTTTAGAATCCCTGCAACTTAATTTCATAGTACCTTTTTAGCTTTTTCTTATCCCCTTTTTAATGTCCTCTTAATGTCAATATATGATTCATAAGATGACCTCGCCTCTTTTGATTCGCCTATAAATTCCGCTTTCTTATGCCCTTAGGTAGATATTTCAGCCTATTATGCATCCATTTTGGGTCATTTTCTATTTGATCTAATTTCTTTTTAAGGGAGAAAGTTCTTTGAGCAGCATGTATGTGTTAGAAAACTGTACATATTGATACTCTCTCTTCGTTTACCCAGTCAACAGTGTAATTGTTCTACTAAGCCCATCGTTTAATCTGCTAAGCGAAAATCTGGGACTGGTTAGTGAGTCTATCCCTACGATATCATACGTCCATTCAATGCTAAAATGTAATTGAGTTGTGGTAGCTAGAACCTGTTCTCTGAAACTTCTAAATTATTAACAGGATTCATGTTTGCAGAAACTAAAGCCATAGCAGGTTATTACCCTTGTAGGTTTCTGTCACAAAACTGCTTCAAAAAACAATCATGAATACTTCTATGAAAGTCGTATGATTCTAAATTCCCAGTCAAGAAATTCCAATCAATATGACTAAAAGTTAATGTCTCCTGAATACTACATTATCGTGCCTTGTGCCCTCTAACAATTTCCTCCCTTAGTAGTTCCCCTGGTCCCTATCTAAATTTGGGGGGACGAGTATATCTCACCTAAAAATTATTTTTCATGCCCCTATGAACATTTCTATCCCAAACAGGAGACTCTGTATGTGTTACTTCAGACTTAATACCCGTTTTTATGCAACAGTTCATGCGATCTCGGACATACAATGCCACCCCATCCCCCTTTCCGACACTTCTATCTACTTGGAACAATATAAAACCCTGAATGTGACATTCTGCAGGCATGTCCCGACTTTTTGAATTAAACCACGTCTCAGTAATGGCAAATACATTTAATGTTACCTGCACTAGCAACTAGTCTCAACTCGTCCATCTTATTCCTAGCACTGCGACTATTTGTGTAATAAATATTTAAAGACCCTCCTCTCTCTTTACCCTTCCTGCTCCTTTCTGTTATTCCACTAAACCTATTACTGTCCTTGTCAATTAGTGCCACTGGTTTTCCAATATCTACCTCATTTTGCCTATTACTAGTTCTCCTAGTACTCATATTACTACCCTGCGACTTCACAGTTTTCCTGCCAAAACCCATACCACTAACTATTCCTAGTTTAAAGACCTAACAGCTCCCTCCACTGCGTTGGCCAGTGCTCCCACCCCACACCTAGATACGTGAACCCCATCCCTGGCATACATGTCATTTCTGCCATAGAAGAGGTCCCAGTTGTCAATGAATGTTACCGCATTTTCCTTACAGTATTTGTCCAGCCAGCAATTGACACCAATTACTCTGGACAACCATTCATTTCCAACTCCTCTCCTTTGCAAAATGCCACATATGACAGGTTTCCCACCCTTCCTCCTAATTATCTCTATTGCTGACCTATACCTGCTAATCAGGTCCTCACTCCTACGTCTGCCAACATCATTGCCTCCAGCACTGAGACAGAAAATAGGATTGCTCCCATTACCTTGCATGATGTCATGCAGACGGCTAACAATATCCTTCATCCCAGCCCTAGGAAAACACACTCTCTGCCTCCTACTCCTATCCTTCAAGCAGAATGTCCTATCCATGTACCTAATCTGGCTATCCCCAACAATAACAATGTTTTTACTTTCCTTGGCGTCGTCCTTCGTGATGCTCCCAGTAGTCGACTCACATTCGTCAGGTAGCATTACACCACTTGTGGAATTCGTCAAGACGTTCTCGATGGTCTTCGTTGGGGTTTCTAGGGATGTCTCACTCACGTCTGCCAATGCTTCCTTGGTGCTCGTTGTGGCATTCCCAGTAGAACACTCACATTCGTCAGGTAGCACGGAGAATGGGTTGGAAAGTTTCCACGGTAGTCTTCTGGTTTGTCGTTGTTTCTGCCTCATCACCGTTTTCTGATCCTCAGCTTGGTTTCCATGTTGCCCGGCCACTGACCAAGCTCCCCTCTTAACCTGGGGACTCACAACAGGAGGACTACTACGAATCCTCTTGTTCTCCTCCATTAATCGCCGTATCTCCAGCTTAGCAACTCTGAGCTCTTCCTCAGCTGCTGGTAAAGTTGCTCAAGAGAGGGGGCATCCTGATTCAGATTCACAGAGAGCAACACAACAGGTCTTCACAGAGCTAAGTACACGTCACCACCACACTTGGGTGAAGATCAGGAATGTGCCATTCGAGGCGGATGCATCTGATATACGGTTCGCCATGAGTAAACACGGGATGATACACACGGTCACTGCAGGAAGGTGGTCAGCTGGTCCGTATATGGGGGTACTGAGGGTACATACTCTGTGAAGATGACGATACGACATCCTATACCGTCGTATGTGGTGATGGACGACTTCAGAACTCGGGTATTTGTGTGTTAGATCATAGGGGTGTTTTGGTGGATTTAGGTTGGGAGGGGTTGCCACGAAGGTGTAGGGGGTATTGGAAGTTAAATGTAAAGTTGTTGCATGAAGAAGAATTTAGACAGTCATTTAAACAATTTTGGGAGGGGTTGGAGGCAGAGGCGCCTGGGAATGGTGATCTGGTTACTTGGTGGACTCTGTGGCGAAATCAGGTATTAAGGATTTTTATATACGTAGTGGGAGGGAATACAATAGGTTAAAGTATGGGTTTCAATCTTATCTTGAGGGGCAGTTAAGAGCTTGCTACAAACGTGGGAGTGTTAGTTATCCAGTGGGAGATATTGAGGGATTAAAGAAGAGTATTAGGGATTTGCAAAATGAAAGATTTGATGGTGCGCGAGTTTTGGCGGGGCTAGAGGAGGTGTTATGGGGTGATAGGCCTTCGGCGTGTGTGTTGAGAGGACAGCGTAAGAGAAGAGCGGCTACGGAGATGATGGGATTAACTGTTCATGTGGGGATGGGAGGGTATAGGGAGGGGCAGGTATTGATGTCGACTGAGAGTATGAGTGGGATATCTCGATGCATGGTTTAGGTCATATGCACAACAATTGGGTATACGAGATGATGCTTTAAGGAAATGGGAGGTTATGTGCAAGCAAGCTTGATGGTACAGACAGGGAGACTTTGGAACGACAGATTACAGAAGGGGAAATTTGGCAAGCTATAGCAGGTGCATGTTTAGGTAAGGCACTGGGTGTAGACGGGTTGTCTAATAATTTCTATGTTAATAACCGGGAAGTTTTGAGAAGATTTTTAGTCAGATTGTTCAATGTAATGAAGGAAAATGGGGAAATGGGTGAGCAGGACTGCTGTTGTTGTATTAGTGCCGAAGGTGGACAGACCACGGTAGAGGACTACCGTGCAATATCGCTTATGTGCAGTGATTATAAGTTATTGGCAAGGGTATTCGGGAACAGAATTAAACAGGTGTTAGGTAAAGTAGAGGACAATATGGAATACCGGGTAGGTCAATGTATGAAGGTCATAGAGTTATTAGGAGTTTTGTAGAGCAGAGGGGGGAGGGGGGTGGGGGTGTCTTGGCTTTGGATTGGAGAGCTGCTTACGATAGCGTAGAGAGAGATGCATTATGGAGTTTCATGCGTTGGTTGGGTTTCGGGAGGGAAATTGTTCTTGGGCAAAAACTTTGTATCTGGGTGCAGTTATGAGAGTACAGGTTAATGGAAGACTAGGTGTTAGCATACAGATGGGAAGGGGTTTGCGACAGGAATGCCCTCTGTCACAAATATTGTTTGCATGTCTTCAGGAACTCTTTTATAGCGAGAGGGAGGGTTGGTAGTGCACGAGAAGGGAGGCGGGTATAGTGGGTTATGTGGATGATACGACTGTCTTGGTGAGGGATGTGAGGGATTTACATAAGGTAGGTAGGGTGATAGACGTTTTTGGTGAGGCTAAGGGGATGAAAATTAATGTAGTAAAGTCCAAGTATTTGGATCTAGGGGATAGCGTACATAATGGTGGGACTGTAGAGGGCGGGTGGAGTGTGGTGGATCAGCTGTTGATATGTGGGATAGTGTACATGCGGAATGATAGGGATGCACAAGAGGCAAATTCGAGGCACACTGTGGATGGGGTTTTGAAAAGATTGGGCGGTTTGAGAGCAGCGCAGTTAACGTTGCATCAGAGGGTTTATAGTCACGAATGTCCTGTTGTATAGCAAACTATGGCACGTGGTGGCAATATATCCATTGAGACGGTGTGAGGTGCAACGGTTGCAACTGCGGGTATTCAGATTTATATGGGGATCGGGTTGTGACTGGCTAAGTAGAGGGTGGTGTCGCTTCCCGTTAACCAGGGGGGTCTGGGGCTTTATACCTCTTGAAAAGCGTTGTTGAGTGTTTTAAAAAGGGGGTTTTTGAGGGAGGGGGCGAGGGGGGTGGGCCTTGAAAGTCTGAGCAAGGATATGCAACGGTGGTGGAGGGGTAGGGATCTAATGTTTGAGGAGGCTATGTTGCGAGTTTTACTGACGGTGAGGGATCCAGATCAGCTTAAATTGAAGGTTCTTGAGAGGGTGGGGGGGGGTCTGTGGTGGCGGCAGTTGAGGGGGCATACCCTATGTATGCGTGGGGTTCTATAAGGAAATGTCTTCACCAACTGCGTGTAAAACCAGGTGTTAGGGAGGTTATGTTTAGGCTTTTACATGGGATCTTGCCGTCTGGGGTTATGTTATTTAATAGGAGATTAAGGGAGGGTGGGGAGTGCAAAGCGTGTGGATGTCCGGAAACTATATTTCATGCGGTGTACTTTTGTACTTGTTTAGAAGATGTGAGGGTCTGGCTAAGTAGAGTAGTTAGGTTAGTGGGTGGGGAAGGGTTACAGGTGTTGAGGGTGTTAAGTTTAGATATAGGTGGGGGGAGTCAGAAGGTGTTGTGAATGCGGTTGCTAATGCGGTTACTGATTTTATTTATACATCTTGGGCCATGAGGGAGGTGGGTGTAGAGGAAAGGATAAAAGTTTTAGGGGCTACAATATATAGAACTAAGTGTCGCAATGGGATCTTTATGGGGGAAGATGGGAGACAGCATTTACTGAAGGTTATCGTAGATTCAAGTTGAAGGATTTAAGAGATTAAAGTATAAAGTAAGGGGTAACGGCGGGCTAGTTTCTTGAGTGTGGAAGTGTGTTTAGGTGTTAGCGTGTGAGGTATGTTTTGTAATATAACAAATATGCTTCTTTTGTGGTGTGTGTGTGGTCTTGGTGGTTGTGTAAAATGTTTTTCACAATGTTTTTAGACAGGTTTGAATAAAATATGTAAGTAGTGTTGTTGCACTACATTATTGTGTGTATAAGATGTATGAAGGTACTTCATACAGTATTTGTGTGTTTGATGGTATGAGGTGACACAAGGCGTGACTTGGGTCTGTCTGGATTCTCCTTTTGTCTTCAAAGGTGTTAGACAAAGATAGTATAATCTGGTGTATGTGAAGTGAAGTTTCTTATATATTAAATACATGCTTGTTTTATGTTCCCTTTTTGTTACTTTATGTTTCAATTGTAATTTAAGTGTATTTCGTATTGCATTATAATAAGGTATTATTTTATGTAAATATACAATTTGTAACATATTTTGTTGGAACGGGAGTGGTTAATGATATGCAGTAGCGGTGTACGTCTTATCAAGTATAGATTTTTACTTAAGTACTTGTATGAGTGTATTTTGTAATCAACAGATGAAAAGGGGTTTGGGGATTTATGTATAATGGTATTATACATCTATCTGTGGAGTGACGTGTATATAACTGCCTATTAAAGCATATTGCAATGTACATTATTTGATAGATGTATAATTTAAAATTGTATACATTTTTATTTGGCATCGATGTAACGTGACAATCTGTACAGGTGATGAGGAATTTTTTGTTTGTGTTCGCGCAGAGTTAAATGTGCGGTGAGTTTTTATTTGTGACACTGTTGCTTTAATATTGTATGTGGAAGATCCGATATTGTGTTCTTGTATTACTATCAACTGTGATGTTAGGATAGCAGTAGGTTTTTATAACTATTGTCGAGTAGTTAATTAAATAAACAATGGTGAGTTTGTTAAACAATATGGTGAAATGGGGTTAAAGGGGGGGGGGGTAGGTTTACTGTTTGAATTTTTACTGAATGCAGTTTTTCAGTGTGTATATTGTAAATAGCGGATGGGAAGGAGTAAGAGGATTGTTTTTTTTGTATTAATTACACAGTCTTATGTTGTTTTAATGGAATTATGTCTAATGGCATAATACATCTATAAGTTGAGTGAAGTGTATATATTTGACATATTACTGAATATTGCATTGTTTTGATTGCTGTCATGTCTAATATTGTATAAACTTGTATTTAGCATAAGTGTTCAGGGATGAACTGTACAGGTGATGAGGGAAATTTTGTGTAAGGGTAAAGTAAAACGTACAGTGTGTTTAGATAATGAAGAATTTATATTGGCTATGTATGATCCGATACTGTACACTTTTATTTATATAATGTATTGTCTGTCTTAAATAAAAAATAAATATACATACATACATATATATATATATATATATATATATTATTATATAATATATATATATATAAACACTGATCTCTGGCTGAAGGAGACTCGAACCTACGAACCTTAGGACAAGGTACGCAGTGCTTGGTCCAGTGTAGTAGATTGTAAAGCACTACGTACCTTGTCCTAAGGTTCGTAGGTTCGAGTCTCCTTCAGCCAGAGATCAGTGTTTGTGTATGTTTCGTATGCTCTCGCGAATTCCTTGCATATATATATAAATGGTGATTACATTCCCACAAGAGTGAGACAAAACACAAGAGTTCAAGAGTTTATCATACAATGTTTTGTTCAGTGACAAGAGAAACATTGTCCACTAAAAACTTTCTCTACAATAGCTGCCTTCGTATTACCCTATTTCTCTGCATTTTTCCGTACAGTAACACATGTACACACAAACTCATGTACATTCGCATATACCCACAAACACATGTAGACAAACCAATAATTATATGAGCACACCTACATACGCACACACGTTTACATATACGCACCAATACACATAAACACGTCACTACAGTAACGGTACACAATACCAACAAGAGGAATTAGTTACATGTGCAATACCTGGATCACTACTGAGTCCCGCCCACATGTGACGTGACTTCATCTGCTGAGCCTCATATTACTCCAGTACGTAGGAGACCATCTTCCTGTCTATACTTCGAATTTATCAAGACTGATACTGAACATCGGATCCAGGTTGAGGGACTGATTACCTCATCTGACTTCTGTTGTACAGTTCTGTACTATAGAGTGATAGATTATTTCATCGTCTTCTGTAGTTGCATATCATGTCTGTAATAAAACGATAGTCACCTGTTCATGAAGCGTTTTCCAATAAAGATTCCCAGGTGTTACGCACATGTGACTTTAACAACTATACAACTTCATGTTAAAATGTTGTGGAGAGGTTAACCAGATATGAAGTTTCCAAAAATGTGAGTGAATGTTACAATATTTATCAAGCCTAAATCAGACGTCGCTGAAGAGTTCTAATCCATACCGTTCTGTTCTGTTCTGTTTTAGGATCACCGGTATACTCGCCCGGCCCGGGCCTTTTCCAAAAGATGGCCCGGCCTTGTCTCCCTGTCGAGGGATTGTCTCAGACTAGTGTCTGCCATGGGAGGACGTACAAGTACCTCCTCGTCTTCTGGGACCAACTGTCTCCAGGCCTAGCCCCATTCCCAGCCCTCACGGTGCTTGGAGGAAGAAGCTAGGCACCTTGGGCTGCCAGAAACCCCGCCCACACTGGGCTCGAAGGGCGTGGCAGCTGCATAGCAGCAGACGATGTCAGAAGGTGCAAAGGCACTATTAGATCCTTTTAGAGCCACACCCCAACTTTGGGCCAAGCCCGAGCGCTGGGGAAGCTCAAGAATGCCTCTTGTTATGAGTATAGCTGCAGCTGCTTCACTTGTCCGTTGCACTCTTCCGAACCCAGAGAGGCTGCCCTTCCTTAGGTACCTCACTATAATTAATTCCTCAAGAAAAGACGTCAAGTAGTTACAGGTCTTTCAGTAAACTAAACACACAATGTTCTCAACTAACGCAACTGTCTGGAAAACGCATTCTTTTTCAGGAAATTGTATTCTTTTTTTTAATTTGTTGGTTATTGTTTTCACGTAAGTGTACAAGATGAATCTTGCTTCTGAACACTTGTTTCAATATCTCTTTGGTATGCCATTCTAGTGTACATGAATGTTGACTTGCAGCTCTTATAATGTATTACGGTGAATTAAGCGTACAATTTCGTTATAAAAAATATAAAAAGGAAACTCTGTAATGTGAACACCATTACTGTGTTCAAAGATCATTGAAACTGAGAAAAAGTAAAGTGTTGCAATAATAGTGTCATCCTCCAGGATCTGTGTTTCTTTTTTATCGTGACGTAATTTGTTATGTTATTTCGAAATGTACTCTTAAATAATGTATCTTAAATAATGTACTCTTAATAATGTACTCTTAATAATGTACTCTTAAATAATGTACTTTTAAATAATGTACTCTTAAATAATGTATTCTTAAATAATGTACTCTTAAATAATGTACTCTTAAATAATAAATATAAGTTCTCGAATGATTACTGGCAAAAACAATAAATATATGACACTGCGGAAGAACCTTTGTAGCGACGGTGGTATGTGCGTACTCACCTGTTTGTACTCACCTGTTTGTACTCACCTGTTTGTACTCACCTGTTTGTACTCACCTGTTTGTACTCACCTGTTTGTACTCACCTGTTTGTGGTTGCAAGGATCGAGACATAGCTCCTGGCCCCGCCTCTTCACTGATCGCTACTAGGTCCTCTCTCTCCCTGCTTCATGAGCTTTATCATACCTCGTCTTAGAACTATGTATGGTTCCTGCCTTCACTACATCACTTGCTAGACTATTCCACTTCCTGACAACTCTAGGACTAAAGAAATACTTCCTAACATCTCTTTGCCTCATCTGAGTCTTCAACTGCCAACTGTGACCCCTTGTTTCTTTGTCCACATATCTGTCCACCTTGTCAATTCATCGCAGTATTTTATATTTCGTTATCATGTCTCCCCTAACCTTCCTCTCCTCCAGTGTCGTCAGGCCGATTTCCTTTAACCTTTCATCGTAGGACATTCCCCTTAGCTATGGAACTAGTCTTGTTGCTAAACTTTGCACTTGACCTGGTGTGGGTTCCAAACCAGTGCGGTATACTCCAGTATGGACCTGACGTACACGGTGTGCAAAGTCTTAAACGATTCCTTACTAAGGTATCGGAAAGCTATTCTCAGGTTTGCTAGGCGCCCGTATGCTGCAGCAATTATCTGGTTGATGTGCGCTTCAGGAGATGTGCTCGGTATTTTATTCACCCCAAGATCTTTTTCCTTGAGTGAGGTTTGCAGGTCTTTGGCAACTTAGCATATACTCTGTCTGCGGTCTTCTTTGCCCTTCCCCGATCTTCATGACTTTGCACTTGGCAGGGTTAAATTAGAGGAGCCAGTTGCCTGTCCAGGTCTCTTTATAATCCTGCCCAATCCTCATCTGATTTAATTCTCCTCATTAACTTCACATCATCTGCGAAAAGGGACACTTCTGAGCCAATCCTTTCCATCATGTCATTCACATATACCAAAAATAGCACTGGTAGTAGGACTGACCCCTGTGGAACCCCTCTTGTCACAGACGCCCACTGTGATACCTCATCCCGTACTGTGACTCGTCAGGTATTCTCTGATCATTGCAGTGTGAGTGTGTGTGTGTGTGTGTGTGTGTGTGTGTTTGTGTGTGTGTATATATGTTTGTGAATGTGTCTGGAATACACACACACACACACACACACACACACACACACACACACACACACTACTAGCACTACTGCTACTACGTCTCATGTTGGCGCTTATCGACAAAGAACACTTTAAATAAGCGTTACAACTGAACTCTTAAAAATATAAGCGATAAGCACCTGATGCAAACAAAAATCTTTAAATGGATATAGGTTTGAAAGAATGCTGGCGAGCACCAACAACAAATAATATCGTTAGCGCTCTGGTGTATTATGCTTGTCTCGCGCTCTCATTCATGTGTCACCCGTCTATATATATCTTACATAAGTAAAACACATGTGTAACAGTTAGGCAAGCTTCATCAGTCGATTACCTAACTGTATTATATACCATTATTGCGGTAGATTCAAATACTTCGTTATTCCCAGTCAGTTATACGTAAATATAAGTTTCCATTGACCTAACCTAATCTCGTCTAGATACATATAAGGTATATAGTGATTCAAGACGTTTGGATCGCACAAAAATCAACACTATGAAACAGCCTGGGTATCTTTCTAATGCGACGCTTCGCCAACATATGTCTTTTCCAGATCAGTAGTGAGAATACGTATCGGACTCAGTAAGAGAAGTCTAGAGGTAATAATCTGGTTTCACTAGTGGATACTGCCCACCACTGCTAATGTCTTCAGCTACTGCACCTCCTCTAGTTCCAGTAAGTCTCCATCGTCAGGCATCTGCTGTTGGTTTATAAACACTAAGGAAATAAACATTCTGCTACTGTACATAGTTGCCCCTGATTCTCAAGGTTTATAAAAAAAAGATGATTTCGTGATATTCTTTTCCATCAAGTTCTGGTAACGGTCTTGCTACTCGAGGTGTGTCAGTCTCGTGACAGCGGTCAATGAAATTCTCGATAATTGATAATATATTCTCTGTACCGGAGTGAGAAATATCCACATGTTGGCGAAACGTCTCATTAGCAAATATTCACAGATATTACACATGTGTCTTATTCATTAGCTTGTCGGAATTGAATTCCATTAATATTATGAAACATTGGAAGCTTTGAACGCTATTGCGTCTGTTCGATAACATCGAAAAAATATTTTATTTATGATAGAGAGCTAAACACACAGGGATTATACAATTTTTGAGGAGCGAGATATAATCAGGTTTGATCCAAGGAAGGACATCGTAGTAGCTCCTGGATTCAAGGCCCTTCACACAGTCTTGGAAATTATTTTGACACTAGAGTAAGAGCAAGTGCACCAACTCGGCTCTTCCTCTCTCTCTCTCTCTCTCTCTTTCTCTCTCTCTCTCTCTCTCTCTCTCTCTCTCTCTCTCTCTCTCTCTCTCTCTCTCTCTCTCTCTCTCTCTCTCTCTCTCTCTCTCTCTCTCACTCTCTTTAAAGAGGTCGTAACTGAGTTGATCAAACACTTAGTTCCCCATGACCATTCAACGGTGAAGAGTTCTTTTAGTCTTGTGATTGTGTGAGCACATACAAATCTGAATTAGTATTAATAGTATCAGAGCAACTTTGACCGTACAAACAAACAAAAACAATTATGTACAACGCACAATTAAAACCTATGATAAAATTAACAAAAGCTACAAACAAGAACAAAACTCACAACACAAATAAATACTAGCACACCAAGATAAAATTACCAGCGCCAGTTAAAACTCTCATTAAATTAATAATGTCAAAAGGCTTCCCTAAAAATTCCTCAAGATCTTAATGTCTGAATTAGCACTGTATTAACACAAAGAAATCTGAATTAGTGATTGTATTCACACGAGGGAGTCAGATTTAGAGACAGTATCAGAACCAAGAATTCTGAGTTACAGACTGCATCAAACAAACAATTTTATGTTAGAGACTGTCTTTGAACAAATAATGTGAATTACCTGTTGTAAAGCCATTCTACTGTATCAAAAAAAGGAGCTTGTGAAAGAGAAAGAGAGGTTAAACACAGGAACACACTCACCTAGGAAAGAGTTTAGTGTAGCGAAGCCGATCCTCACAGGTGCCAAGATTAATGGACAGTGATCCGCACACATATCTCAGGGTCTCTGTTAATATCATG
Source organism: Cherax quadricarinatus (assembly GCF_026875155.1). Taxonomy (NCBI): domain Eukaryota; kingdom Metazoa; phylum Arthropoda; class Malacostraca; order Decapoda; family Parastacidae; genus Cherax; species Cherax quadricarinatus. The sequence continues at coordinate 108,139,471 of NC_069399.1, forward strand.
CCTTGGACTGGTCTGTGAACCAGTGGGTAGTTCTGGTGCTCCCGGCGATGACTGATGATGCACAAATACATACACCCGACGAGTATGTAGACTACGAAACAGTGAAACTCACGGTATTGGACTCTTATGAATTGGTATCTATCAGTTATCAGTCAATGTTTCGTCCTCAGAAACGTACCTTAGAAAACGCATTTAGATATATCCAGAGAGAAGCAGACAATGACGTTTAGATAGCGCAGGGCTGTTTAAGCCGCGGGTTATGACACCTTCACTCATTTGGTGATGAACCAAGAATTGTATAATCGTATGCCATCAAAAACACAGGAGTATCCGAGTGACCGACCTTATGCTTCTGTGACAGATGCAAGTATATTAAGCAGATGCTCAAGAAATCACTAATACTTCGTCAGAGTCACTGGCAGAGGTGAACAGGTTCAAAGTCTCACAGAATCCGACAACTTCACCGTCTGTCGCACCTTCATCAGCAGTACCTGTTGTACAACTTGCTCCTACTGTTTCTGTGCCCACAGATGAAGTCATTACCTAACATCTATTGTGAGAGGGAAGGACACACCAAATCCCCGCGTGCCTAACTTCAGAGAGACGGCTGTGTGTGATGAATGGTTTGAAAAACCGACAAGTTGAAGAATGAGACACTTATGCAGCATATGGAAATCTTTATTCAGGAGACGTTTCGCCACACAGTGGCTTCATCAGTCCAATACAAAGAGGAAGGCGTAAGGAGAGGAGGAGAATGAGGTAATCAGTCCCTCAACCTGGAGTCGATGTGTTCAGTCCATCAATCTACAATATTTAATTACACGTAGACTACGTATTTATACTGAACAAAAAAAAAATTTGTTTAAGTGTTTATATTATGTAACAAAACATTCTGAACCAGTATCTCGGTAATTGTTCCCAAATTATTGAGACTTGTATAGGAGTCATTTCATTTAAGATGTATTTCGGCAGCTGCATTACCAAAGAAAAGTATCTCCTTATCGTATGAAAAGCAGCATTTCAATTTTCCTGGTTACTTCCATGAAAATAGAAAAATTAGGATTGATACAGGTTACTATCACGCTCAGATTAAGGTATGTAGTAGAGAGAAATTAATTTCCAGTAAAAGGAGGTCTTAGAGAGTGATGATTGTTTGATATATCTATAGATGGAGTTGTAAGACTCACCAGAGTTTAAGGTTTAAGTCATTTTTTTTTAAACTTTGGATATATAAAATTTTTTTTAAATGCTCTTGTGGGACACATGTTATGTGCAAATGACCTGACAGTCTGTTATGAAGACTTATTATAGGTAAACCTAATAAAGTCAAATGCTGTGATTTATTTCTGATCAGAAGAGATATTCTCCAATTGTTACACAGAAACCAGCTTGATATTGGCATATTAAAACTTACACGAACTTTAGTCAAGGCGAAACTTCCACTGAGGAAAGTACATGAATGCAAGAGAACTAAATGTAACCAGAAGATGCAGTCACCAGTTACTGTACAGAATTCGATCAGATTTACCCATACATGGTCTAAATCCAAAAACACGTTTCATGTACTTCATTGGAAAAATAAAACCACTTAGAGTCGTTTTATTTTAATCGGAGGAAAGCGCTCGTGTAATAAGAGACGTTCAGATTCGATTCCAGGATGGGAAGGATAAGTTCCTCGGAACAACAGTCTCTCACCAGCATCGAGGAAAAGTGGAAAAATGACACGAGTGATGAAATTTTGAAGCCGATCAAAAGCGGCTTTCTAAACTTATCTCATTGAAACCAAATATTGGAATGATCTATACAAAAACGAGGAGAGGAAATCTACATCATTTTAATTGTTTCATAAAACTTTCACATAGTAATAGTAACCAGGGGTTTAGAAAACCTCATGAAAATCGAATAAGGCATTCTGAAGTCATAAACGGAAACCTTTGGAGGAAGTAGTGTTTAAAAAAAAAAACACTGTATCAAACAATGTGTCGGCTTAGGCAGTAAGTTGTAAAGTATTTAAGGCTTTACTAAACTCATGCAAATTTGAAATGCTGTAAATGCTGGGATGTCGATATTTTCCCTTTTTTTTAAATCCCCACTATTTTAAAATTCTTTACAATTGTTTAAGAATAAATATTTGGCTTTGTTCTTTTTAAGAAAGTCCAATTTCATAAAAAAAAATCTATAAAATTATCAAACTGACATGTACAAAGCCAAATTCAATACTAAAATACTGACAGTGAAGATAATGGAGCGCTTCAGTGTCTGAAGCCGACTAGAAGTGGCATTCTCTAGCTGAAACATGGTAACTATTATATTTAATATAATCTGCAATTTATATAATCTTCTCCATGACTTTCTATACTATACATGTCAGTGACTCTGATCTGTAGTTAAAAGTTGGGAAGGCATTTGCTCTCTTCTATACCTCAGGTAGTCGTCCTGTTTCGATAGATGTGTTGAAGATTCATGTTAGTGGTACACAGAGTGTCTCTGCTCCCTCTCTCAGGACTCATGGACAGATGTCCGGCCCCATCGCCTTTGCGGTATCTAGCTTGCTTAGCAGACTCTTTACCTCCTCCTCAGTTATATGTATTGTGTGAAGCTCTTGATGGTGTACCTCACTTCTCCATCTTCCTGGAGTCTCTTCTGTCTTCTTTGTTAAAACTTCTTTGAATCTCATGTTGAGATTCTCACAGACTGATCTGTCGTTTCTTGTGATCTCCCCTCCTTCCTTCCTTCCTCAGCTGATTACCTGAACCTTGATTGCTGTTTTCCTCAAGATGTGACTTGGCTATCGCTCCTATGTTATTTTCGTAATGTCCTTGGGCCTCTCTCCATAGCTGAGCATATTCATTTCTGGATCTTCGACTGCTCTCCTTATTCTCCTGGGTCCTTTGCGTTCTATACTTCTTCCATTCTCTAGCAAACTTGGTTTTTGCCTCTTTACACCTTTGGGTGAACCAAGGGCTCATCCTGGCCTTCTTGTTATTTCTGTTACCCTTGGGTACAAACCTTCCATCATCTCATTTACTGATGTCACTACTAATGCTCTCTCCCATTGAACCTCCTGCAGGAAATTCATCATGCCTTTGAAGTCCCCTCTCTTGTAGTTTGGCTTCGTTTGTCCTGCCCTTTGTGCTTCCCTCTCCACTTGTAACTCTACTATGTATTCGAAGCTCAGAACCACATGATCACTGGCCCTGAGGGGTTTTCATATGTGATGTCCTCAATATTCACACTACTCAAAATGAATACTAGGCTCAGTCTTGCTGGTTTGTCCTCCCTTTTAAGTGTTGGTAACTGAGGTTTTCCAGTACTACCTCCATCATCTTAGCCCTCCATCGTTCAGAGCGCCCATGTGGCGCCAGGTTTTCCCATTCAGTTTCTTTGTGATTGAAGTCCCCCACAATCAGTAGCTTTGCCCTGCCCACATGGGCCCTTTTGGCCACTTCAGCCAGTGTGTCAGCCTCCTGCTATTGTGTGGTGGGTTATACATGACTGCAATTACTACCTTGGGACATCCAGACTGAAATGTTATTATTATGTAGTCTCTTGTTTCTCCTCTGTCTACTCTCTCCATCTCTTCAAAATCCCATTGGTTTTTGATGAGCAGTGCCACTCCTCCTCCCCCTCTGTTCCTTATTTCTTTCCTCAGGATCTGGTATCCAGTCGGAAAGATGGCACGTGTTATTATTCCTGTGAGCTTGGTTTCTGTTTCTGGTGATACTTCTATGATTCTTTCGTGCCACTCCTCCTGCTTATTTGTTATTCCATCAGCGTTGGTGTACCATACCTTCAGTTTCCTCTCCAACACTGTATTCTGGGGGGTTCGTGAGGTTTGGAGGAGTGGGAGACCTAGCACGATGCTGTAGGATTCTACTGCATACTGTGGGTTAGGGGCTGTGAGTGTGGAGTGTGGTTTGTATTGTGATAGTAAATTTGGCTGTGGTGTTCTAAGGGTGATTCTGTGGGCGTTTGCACTTGTTGATTCACCCGGCTCTATCCTTGTCTCTCTTTCTAGCCCTTTTCGGTTCGATGTCCTCTCTTTCAGCTGCTGTCATTTTGTTGTGGTCTGGGAACACCCTCCTGTATGTTGCTGATTTCTTCAGCTGTGGTTTCTCTTGCAGGATCCTGTTCCTTACAGTTTCTCTCTTGAGAATCAATTTGACCTGCTGATTTCTACCCTTTGAGTCCCTCCCTATTCTCTGAAAATTTACTGTCTCCATGGCTTTGTATACTATACATGTCAGTGACACTGATCTGTAGTTAAAAGTTGGGACTGCATTTGCTGTCTTCTATACCTCAGGTTGTGTGTGTGTGTGTGTGTGTGTGTGTGTGTGTGTGTGTGTGTGTGTGTGTGTGGGCTGTTTGTATGTGTGTGTGTGTGTGAGTGCTGTTTGTATGTGTGTGAGAGTGCTGTTTGTATGTGTGTGTGAAAGAGTGCTGTTTGTTTGTGTGTGTGTGAGTGCTGTTTGTTTGTGTGTGTGTGTGCTTGTGTGTGTATGTGCTGTGCGTGTGTGTGTGTGTGTGTGTGGTGTGTGTGTGTGTGTTGTGTGTGTGTGTGTGGGTGTGGATGTGTTTGTGTGTGTGTATGTGTGTGTGCACTGTGTGTGTGTGTGTGTGTGTGTGTGTGTATGTGTGTGTATATGTATGTGAGTGCGTGTGTACTCACCTAATTGTGGTTGCAGGGGTCGAGTCACAACTCCTGGCACCGCCCCTTCACTGTCGCTACTAGGTCACTCTCTTCCTGCTTCGTAAGCTTTATCATACCTCTGCTTAAAGCTATGCATGGTACCCGCCTCCACTACCTCACTTTCCAGACTATTTCACTTCCTGACAACTCTGTGGCAGAAGAATTACTTCCTAACATTCCTGTGATTCATTGGAGTCTTCAACATCCAATTGTGACCTAATGTTGCTGTGTCTCGTCTCTGGAAGATCCTGTTTCTGTCCACCTTGTCGATTCCTCAGTATTTTATTATCGTTTTCTGTACTCCC
>NC_069399.1:108144965-108177465 GCF_026875155.1 Cherax quadricarinatus
GGGGGAAAACAAAGGGGGAAACTCCCCAAGCGGGCCCGGGGGCAGTTCCCCCGGGCCAATTTGCTTTGAACGACATAGATGAGGGAATAAATAGCGGACATAAGCAAATTTGCTGATGGCACCAAATAGGTGTCCAGTTCATTCAATGAGGACACTAGAGCACTCCAGGATGATTTGAATAGACTGATGCAATGATCGGAAAAGTGGCAGATGCAGTTTAATATTGACAGATGCAAAGTTCTAAATGTTGGACAGTTAAATAACCATGCCACATGTAAACTAAATAATGTAGATCTTAATACTACTGCTTGCAAAAAGGATTTAGGAGTTCTGGTTAGCAGTAATCTAAAGCCAAGACAACAGTGCATTAGTGTTCGCAATAAGCTAACAGAATTCTTGGCTTCATATCTAGAAGCATAAATAATAGAAGTCCTCAGGATGTTCGTCAACTCTATGTATCCTTGGTTAGGCCTCATTTAGACTATGTGCTGCTCAGTTCTGGTCACCGAATTACAGAATGGATATAAATGCTCTGGAAAACGTACAGAGGAGAATGACAAAGATGATCCCATGTGTCAGAAATCTTCCATATGAGGATAGACTGAGGGCCCTGAATCTGCACTCTCTAGAAAGGCGTAGAATTAGGGGGGATATGATCGAGGTGTATAAATGGAAAACGGGAATAAATAAAGGGGATGTAAATAGCATGCTGAAAATTTCCAGCCAAGACAGGACTCGCAGCAATGGTTTCAAGTTGGAAAAATTCAGATTCAGGAAGGATTAGGAAAGCACTGGTTTGGTAATAGAGTTGTGGGTGAGTGAACAAACTCTCGAGTACAGTTAATCAGGCTAAAACGTTGTGTAGTTTTAGAAATAAGTTAGATAAATCATGAGTGGGTGTGGGTGGGTGTGAGTTTGGACCTGACTAGCTTGTGCTACTGGGTCTGGTGCCGTGCTCCATCGTTGAGCGAAGGTGACCGACCAGAGACTGGGGTGGGTCATTGGGCTAATCCGGGGGGACACACATGGACCTGCTTCGCATGGGTCAGTAGGCCTGTTGCATTGTTCTTTCTTATGTTCTTATGTTCATATGTAATGTAGGTAACAGCTCTTAGCTTGTCAATAAAGTTAGGAATCCTTAACCTGTAAATAGCTTGTCAATAAGTTAGGGATCTTTAACCTAACCTTGTCAAACCCTGTTAAAAAGAGAGAGAGAGAGAGAGAGAGGGAGGGAGAGAGGGAGGGAGAGGGGGGGAGGGGAAGAGAAAGGGCGAGAGTTGTGTCATACACAAAATATTCAGTCAAGGAGTTGAGTTATACAACATTTGATAAACCAGGAAGGACTTACAACTTCGATTGACGAAAATAATAATTCTATTTTGAGCCGTCAAAATTTTAATACTTTGTACAAAATAGACATAAAAAAAACAATTATACAATACTTTTACATAGTGAGCGAAAAGTAGGTATATAATGCTCCTTAACGTTCGCTGATGCCAGTTTATACCTTTGTAGGAATGCTCTTGCACGTTAAATGTTTCATTTAATCATGAGTAACTAATGGCTATTAATTAAAAGTGTTAGATTTATCGTTGTCATGACATGTACAGTACGAGGTTCTATGTGGGAGACTTGTATCAGACAGTTTTCTTGATAGATTTGGTTTTGGGAAATACCTTAAAATAATTAAAATACTCTTTTAGCAACATGTTGCAAATTGTAGGCAGAAGAAAGGAAGATCCTAATTAATTTTTAGCACAAATATAAAATGATATATTGTACTATTCAGTGACACGACGCCTATCATGCACTTCATAAAATTTAGCAGTTTATTACATTCTCTCTCGTATTTCCATTGTGTTTTATGCTTAATTAAACTGTAACAATATCGAGCATTGACATTCTATGTCCTAAAGTGAAACTGACGCAAGTATATCACTGAGAGTGTCTCTCGTTATGCGAATGGTTTGGTGTGTCGACAGGATTAGGGAAAAAGATTAAGACATTTATAAGGAACGTTTCGCCACGAATGGCTTCATTGTCCTGAACAGAGAAACAGCATATACAGTGGCAGAGCAGGTGAAGTCACATTGGGTAGTGCAGTAGTAGTATCAGTAGTAGTGATAGTATAGAATAGTAGTAGTAGTAGTAGTAGTAGTAGTAAGTAAGAGAGGTAGTAGTAGTAGCAGCACAGCAGAAAAGGCCAAGAACTCGAAACCATGCTCTTTGGCCTGCCTCTGGTGGGAAGAGTCATTCACACCATCGTGTGTCCTTGGGAAGCGAGTACAACATCCAGTTCTGCTGGATGCACTACTCGTAAGAATCGTATGGTCCAGTGGATTAGGGCGTCATGTGCTTTTCGCCCACCATGAGGCAGCCAAAGCAGCATGGGTTCGAGTCCTTGGCTAGTGCAGTGTTGTAAATGATCAATACCACTCGTTCGTGGCCACAATAATATATATATATATATATATATATATATATATATATATATATATATATATATATATATATGCAATAAATCCCAGTAAACAGTGATTCAGAATATCAAAACAACCACTCTGAAAGAATTAGAGAAATTCAAGCGCTTTCGTGATATCACTTATCCTTGATAATGTGAGTTAGTCACGAAAGCGCTTGAATATCTCTATTCTTTCAGAGTGGTGTTTTGCATATATATATATATATATATATATATATATATATATATATATATATATATTATATATATATATATATATATATATATATATATATATATATATATATATCCCATCCTATTATATATATATATATATATATATAATATATTATATATATTATATTATATATATATTATATTATATTATATATATATAGTTAACAACTTTCGTCAACAACTGCCTGGTTGGGCGAATCCCAGAAAAATTAAACCTTTCTTTTTTGGAGCCTCTACTGTGGACTTTGAAGAAGAAGGATGGGGAATCAGTCCATTGCTGTTGGTAACACTCTTCGCCGTCTCGTTGCCAAAGCAGCAGTAAGAAACATTCGCCTAGAAGCTGCCAGTTTACTCCAGCCACACCAACTGGGCTTTGGGGTCTCTCAGGCAGTGAAGCCGCAGCTCATGCGGCAAGGGCCTACATCAGGGACCTACCAGAAGACAAGGCCGTAGTCAAACTTGATTTTAGAAATGCCTTTAATATGGTGAAAAGAGATGCTGTCTTGCCAGCTGTTCGGGATCGGTTCCCGTCTTTTTTCCCTTCATTTCAGGCGGCTACAGCAAACCCTCAATTCTTTTGTTTGGAGAAAATGAAATTCTCTCATCAGAGGGTGTTCAGCAGGGTGTCCACTCGCTCCACTTCTCTTCTGCTTGGCAGTAAGAGAACTAACTTCCAGCCTATGCAGCGAGCTCGACATCTGGTATCTGGATGATGGCAGTCTGGCAGGTACTGAAGAGTCCCTGGTAGGGGACCTACAACTGGTGAAAACACAGGAGAAGACTTGGGACTCATCCTCAATCCCTCCAAGTGTGAAATCATCACAGTGAACCAGGAAGTAATCAATGCTGTGCGAAGAATTTCTCCCGGAAGTCTCTACTACCACTCCGTCCAACAGTACCCTCTGAGAGCACGCTGGGTCACCAGGCCTCGACACTGTCCTCAAGGACAAATTGAATAACCTGATGAGAACGGAGGAGAGAATAAGCGATCTTGATGCCCATGATGCTCTGTATCTCCTCACAAGGTATCTTACTATGCCAAGACTCACTTCCTGAGGTGTGCACCCTCTTTTGACAACCCAACACTCGACGAATATGACGCACACTTGAGATCAACCTTTAAGAAGGCACTGAACCTGTCACTAGAGGATCAGCAATGGGATCAGGCAACCCTTCCAATGCGACTGGGAGGTTTAGGGGTGCGCAAAGCAACGCATGTTGCTTTACCTGCTTTTCTGTCTTCGTGTTTGGCTTCCAGTGCATTAGTCAAGAAAATTGTTCCTGAACGCTTGAGAGACGTGGTAGGAGCTCAATACCCCAAGTTTACTGAAGCAGCGATTCAGTGGGACACCCTTACAGACTCCTCCAGTAGACCGGCTCCTCCCAAAGAGCACAAACAGTCCCACTGGGACAAAACCATCATGGAAAAAATCGCCAACACAATGCTCTCCAACGCTTCAGGAAAGGACAAAGCTCATCTCCTGGCGGTGAAGGCACCACACGCAGGAGATTTCCTGTTAGCTGTTCCCAATTCCTCCCTGGGCACCCTCTCTCCACACGGCCATTCGGATTGGTGTTGCTCTTCGCCCTAGCCGCCCCCATACTCACCGAACATAGTGTATTTGCGGCAGGCGACAGCTGATCAATTCGAACTTCATGTCTCGTGTCACACAGCAGAAAGGGAAGTATGCCAGACATGAGGAGGTCAATGACATCATAAAGAGAAGTCTCGCCACAGCCTGTTGCCCAGCTCAACGGGAACCCCAAGTGCAGAGGTTTGACGGAAGTCAAAAGCTTCCTAATGGAGACACTATGCTACCCTGGAAGGATGGAAAGCAGTTTGCTGGGACTACACCTGTGCCGCCACATTGGCAGACACCTACTTGCCATACTCCGTAGTGGAAGGGGGTGGAGCTGCCAGCCACAGGGAGACCCAGAAGATCCGCAAATATGAAGACCTTCCCCCTTGCTATAACTTCATCCCAGTAGGGTCAGAGACCCTTGGAGCATGGGGCAAGTGTGCTCTAAAGTTGCTCAAAGAGCTGAGTGAAAAGCTCATCATAGAAACCAAGGACCACAGGGGGACCTGCTTCCTCTTTCAGAGACTCAGTTTTGCGATCCAGAGAGGAAATGCCTGCAGCATTCTGGGCACGTGGCCCACCGCAGGGGAGCTGGACGAAGTATTCGAGATGTAGCTCTGAGCTACCTATGTTGTTTTACTTTCTATTGTATTTTTGAGAATGTTTTGTCAATGTATTTTGTCTTTAAATAAAATATACATTAAATATAGGGGGTGGTAGGAGAAAATTCTCAAGCAGCTTCAGGGAGAACCTTGGTTTTCCCTGAAGCAATTTTATTCTTTTCTCTGAGGATGAGGGGTCCCTAGGACAGTTCTAGACGTGGTACCTCCTATATATTATAATATATTAATATTCTATATAATATATTATATAATATATATATATATTATATATATATATATATATATATATATATTATATATAAATATATATATATATATAATATAGGTCGTGCCCCAATAGGCAGAACTTGCGATCTTGGCTTAAATAGCAACGCTCATTCTTGCTATACAGGACAGCGAAATTTTGTGTATGCAATAATTTCGCCAAAATCATTCTTGACCTAACGAAAAAATATATTTCACGTGTTTGTTTTATATAAATTATTGTAAACAAATCTAAAATATATTTAGCTGGGGGTGGCAAAATAAATTGCACTTGTTAATAAGGTTAGGTAAGATTTCCAAGTCCTTTTGGTGCAAAATTATAAATTTTTACATTAACATTAATGAAAAAATATATCTTTAAACGTATAAGAGAAATTTTTAGAAAGGACTTAATTTTAAATGAGTTCTTGCTAATTGATCAGTTTTACATATTCGGCACGACATATATTATATATATATATATATATATATATATATATATATATAGCTCACTTAACTCACATACTGAGTGTCCGTGATTCTTTCCTGTACGGGTGGAAATGTAGGCAGAGAACAGAACCTCCAAGGACTCTTACGGTGGACAGACAAGAGGACTTACAGGGTCACTGTTAGTGGGCAGACTGAAGGACCAACAGGGTCTCAGAGAGTGAGCAAACAGGATGCATAAAAGGAGGGTCTGCGAGCATGGGCAGACAGAGTTGAACAAAGAATCATCTTATTAGCCAAGTAACAAAGAACAAACGCTCTGCCTACATTCTGAAGAACGTATCCTTGTTCTCGAATATATTTTCCAATTCCCCATTCAATTTACTTTGAATATTAAAATAACGGAGTCAAAGTTCAGTAACAAGTTGCAGAATACTACTGTGGGACGCTTCGCAGGGATAACAGCACACTCTGGGCAGGGCTTGGCTTTGAGAATAATCCGAGGTAGGTAAACATCTCTTAGCCGTAAATTCAACTGTTAAAAAAAAAAAATTTTCATTGGACACTTTCGCTCTAATAGAGCTTCATCGGCATGTTAAAGCATTCACCGAGGGAAACTTGTCATCACAAAAGTTTTTTACAAATTTAAAATTTTTTATTCTTTTCGGCAGTCCTTTATTTATTCAAATTAAACCATGAAATTCAAATCTTTTGGGGAAGTCAAGATATTTGTAGTACCCAAGATCCCAACAGTGAAACAAACTGAAATTTTTATCACTGACGCATTTTAAAAAGGAGAAAGAAAAATCGTTTTAAAGAAGATCTGGGCAGTGAACTCTGAATCTGATTGGTATTTTTCAATAGTCTTGCCTAATGTTGCAAGCAAGAGGACACTAGGAGCCTTCACGAACAGGAGTATGAAAAAGCACCTTTGGGAAAAGTATTAGTTAGATGATCACAGGTAGGAAAACTAAAAGGGGAAAAAAAATGGGGGGAAAGTGAAAAAGAAGGCAATGAGCTAAGGGGGGAAAAATGAAAGAGGAGAAGGAAAGATGGGAGACATAAATTACTATGTATAATGAAACCCGACAAAAAATGCAAATCACCACAGGAAGGGAATTGAATGCGGGCTGGAGGGGACCTTTGGGCATGCCCGAGTGCATCCGTTTAGAGCCATCTCCCCTTTTTCCATCATTTTCCAATTTTCCGGAGCTCTTCAAAAGAGGGGAATATGCGCAAAAGGGGAAAATTAGTGCAGTATAAAAAGCGGTGAGCTATTGGGAAAAGCAGATTTATGAGCAACTGTATGTATAAAAAAGGGGTCAGAATTTCGTCTACAAAAAGGGTGGGGAAAAAACGATAAACTCGTTGGGGGTAGTAAGACAAGATTTACGATCCTGCACACATGCCTTAAACTTTCCTTCTGATTTCCCCCTTGTTTCCTTGCAGGTAACAAGTAGCTCGTGCCTTCTGACATTTCCATTCTTTAATTAGGACAGTGGAACCTAAAAAAATCCAACGTATCAAATATCGAACTTTCGAAAAAAGACATTTTTCGGCAAACTGGCCCCCTTTATCAAAAGCGCCGCTAATTTCGGACCCCGGGTAGGGGGATCTGTCTGCCGCCCCGCTCTGCCCGTCCCCGCGCAGGCGCCGTGAGCATCTACTTTTTTTTATGCTTAGTGAACACAAACCTGCCTTTTCATTCAGACATTTTACGATTATTTCGTTGTGTTTAGTGCTTGTGGGACTGTGAAAAAAAGCTGCCATGCGCCCAAGAAATTTGCTAGTGGTACCCCTGTGGTAAAGAAAGTGGAAACACCATGTTGTGAAGAAAAGGAAAAAAAAAGTACGAAGTGGTTGAGATTGTTGAGTTTCCCGGGAGTAGGGGGAAAAACAAGTCGACCATGGGTTCTATCCTGGCAAAGAAAGAAAAAATCAAGGAAGTGATGTTGCGAAATGTGTTAATATGCAAACCCAAAAAAAAAACCACAAATAGTTAAAAGGGGTTGAGAAGTTTGCTGGGGGAACAGGTTTAAAGAGTTTGCAGGGATAGTGTTTCAGAGACGATTATTTGCGAAAAGGCAAGGAAGTTGCATCCCGACTGGTACAGAAAACCCGGGGGAATCGTGTGAAGGAATTTAAGGCCAGCAGAGGCTGGTTTGACAGATTTAAGAAGCGGGGGCATACACAATTTTGTAAACATGGGGAGGGAGCCCGTTCAGACAAAAGGGCGACTGAGAAGTTGACCCCAAAGAGTTTGGGGAACACTTCACCTCTACAACTCCAAAGCCTTATAGTAAGGCTTGGGAGGGAGTGACTTCCAGGACTTTAAACCCGCTTGGAGACAATTTTGGGGCCCGATTGTTCCAAAAGGGGATTTTGAAGGGTTTGAGGCGACTCTGCCCCCGCTGACCCCCTGCCTGCTGTGGACTTTTTTTGTGACATTGGGGAACACCCTGGGGGTTGGAGGTGAGTGGGGAGGATGTGGGAAAAGTTGGGGTGGGGGACCCAGGAAAACTCATGGAGGGGGTTTTTTCCTTTCCCAAAAACTAATCCCAAATCCCCCTCTCCTCCATATCTTCCCGATGCCATCACCAAACTTCTATAAAGGTAAGTAAAAATGTTTTTTATATGTATTACTATACTAAATTTAAAAAATAAGCATTTTTTTGTATTAAAACTGTTTTTATTCTATAAAATGTATTTTTTGTGTAAAATTTTTGGGGGTTTTTGAACGGATTTAAATTTTATTTCCCTTTACTACAATCACAGTCTTCCACGCCTTGGGGCAAAAGTTCATTAACTTGTTTAAAACTAACTAGTGGGTTTTGAATACTTCTCTCTTCCTTACATAATCCCTGGGGACACCTTGTAGGCCCACTGCCCTTTAATGTATCCAGCCATCAATTTTTTTTCCTCTTTTCCTTTTTGGGCAGATGGCCAGTACCTGCTGTCCTCCCTTTTTTTTAGATTTTCTGGGAAATTCCCCTTTTAAACGGGAGCTTTAAATCGTTTGTTCAGTTTTCGAAACTTCCTTGTTATATTCTATAACTCTCCTCCCTTTTGTAGCCCAATTTCCGGCATTTACTGTCCTTATTTCCCGATGGCCGTCAGCAGTTTTTGGGTTTAGATTGGCCTTGGGTTTATATACACACTTAAATTGTCTCACAGTCCTCTCCCACCCCCGGATATTTATTTCAGAAAATCGCTCACCTCACTGTTCTTTTCTTTCCTTTGCTTCCTATATTTTTCCATGTTTTTTCCTTTGGTTTTTTTTTTTTTATTTTCCATTCACCTCTAGCCACGGGTTTTCCTTCGACTCTCGGTCTTTTTCCCCAATATATACTCAATACCATCCTTGCTTTTCCCTTCCATCACTCTTTTTATTGCCGCGTTTAAGTATTCCTCTTCTTGAAGAGTTCTCATTTTAAAGCCAATTTCTTTTTGTCCCCATTTTTTTTAAACTTCCCCCTAGTTTTGTGGCCCCAAAATATAGGGGTTAATTCTGCACGGTCGCTGGCGCCCCGGGGAAATCTCGCATTCTATTTCATCTATGCAGATGTATTACAGTAACACTAGGGGTCAATCTTCGTGCACTCCTTCTTCCTCTCTCTCTCTCTCTCCTCTCTTCTCTCTCTCTCTCCCTCATATCCTTTAACACCTCGATAAGTTTTTCCCTGATAACTTCAATCAGCTTAACGCCATGCTTTTTGTCTCAAATAAAGGTTTTTGGTTCTCCCAATCTATTTCTTTGTGGGTGAAATCACCCATAGTGAGTAACTTTGCCTTGGCTTTATGTGCAGTCTTAGCTGCCTCATTTATATCACTCATCTCCTTGTTGCTGTCTTCATATTCCTACCATGGTCTCCTATTGTTAGGTGGAGAGTTGTATATCACAGCAATTACTGTTTTGGGTCCCTTAATATTACCTGAGCGCACTATGAAGTCGTATAGCTCTTTTCTGTTTATCCCTCTCACCACTTTTAGTCTCCGCTAATTTGTGATTAGGGCTGCCCCTCCTCTGCCTTCCCTGCTTCCTCTTTCTTTCCCTATCAGTTGAAAGCCTCTTGGAAAGGTGGCATCTGATATCAAGTCGTCTAACTTCGTCTCTGTGAGGACTACAATGTCTGGAGTTACCTTACATGCGCGGTCCTTCAGCTTATCAATTTTGCTACTAACCCATCTGCATTTCTTACATTCACTTATCATTCAGTAATTTGTGCTGTCTCCTTCCTTTGTATGTTGCTCACTGACAGGAGTGGAAGAGATAAGGATGAGATTGGTGTACGCATCACTACCAGGTGTGTGGCCGGAAATAGAGGTGCAAGCAGGGAAAGGGAACGGGAAGGGGGAGAGGAGAAAGGGGGATGGATGAGGGGTTGGTGCCAGTGTTGTTGGGAATGTGGTGTGTGGTCCAGGATTTAACCAGCTGGAAAGGGTAGAAGGGAGGACTTCACTGAGTTTGGATAATTTCCCTCCCCTCCTCATTGGCCCCTCGTCTTCTGTGTGTGTGTGTGTGTGTGTGTGTGTGTGTGTGTGTGTGTGTGTGTGTGTGTGTGTGTGTGTGTGTTGTGTTGTGTTGTGTATACTCACTACTCGAGGGTTGATTCTCAGCTCCTGACCACGCCTCCAAGACTGGTTTGATCACCATTACTGATTTCTGACCTACTGGACATTATCATACCGGTTATTGAAGCTGTGCCTTAAATTTGCTTCCAATACTTCCCATCCAACTCATCACACTTTTAAACCATCCTAAGACTATATACACACTTCGCAATATGTGTGAGGCTCACTGTAGTCTTAATTTTCCACCAGTTTCCCTGTGTCTCTAGTTCTCTTAATTCAAAACTGTTGCTCACAATCTGTCCTCTCATTTAATTTCAAAATTTTGTAAGTCATAACCATGTCTTCCACAGCCTTCCTCTCCACAAATGTCGTCTGCTTCACTTACTTATACCTCTCTTTTAGAATGTAGTTCATTTTCTCTCAGGTATGAGAATGAGCATTGCATTAAACCTTTGAATGTGTTTTGAGTTTCACTTCGTGAGAGAACAGCTGGGAACTCCACACTGGGATCATGTACGTCTTTAATCTCCTATGTCATGTATAGAGATTTAAGAATTCTTTGTTCTGGTTCCTGAATGCTATTTTTTTATTTGATAGTCTTGCATATATTGCTTAAATCATGATGTTTCTGTAAGCCTCAGGTGATATATTTAGTGTGATGTTTCCCCCAAGACATGGTAGGACACAAATATGTCTGTCTTGCACTGTGATCTATATTTTATTTACGACGTTGACTGGAAAGCCAGCGGAAGGCCTCAGCCATATAACCAATAACTTTACTTAATAAATCATCTTTTCACTGATACGTGCAGAAATCAAATTACATAATTTTTTCCTAAACGCCTGGCAGCAGGGTAGTGTTTGACAAAGTTAAGAACGTTAAAACCGATTCGCATTTCGTATAGGGTATGAAAACTACTCTGTACCTCAGTACAACGACCCGGCAGCGCCGCCTCGAATCTGTGACCTGTATAATTAGTTTTCAATTTATGGCATACATGATTTAATAAATGCTTGTAAATCCTTCAAGTCACATTTCATTTGCAAACAGTTCCGAGAAAATTATTCTCAGTAAGAGTTAGCCTAGAGGGTAGAGTATTATAGTTGTTATGATATAATGTAAAAGACGGTGTCACCGGTGCAGGAGAGAGAAGAGACATTATCACGATGATGGATGATAAAAAAAGACACTTTGTGGAGCCAGAGTTTTATTTCCAGACGACGTTTCGCTCCGAGTGAACCTTGCGAAACATCGTCTGCAAATTAATTTGTGGCATTATATCAATTTCTGAGTAAGACACATTTCATATTAATTAAACGTTATACAGACGCTCTCATGAGACACCAGCTCAGCGTTACAAAATTTCTTCTTTTTTAATGCATCATCTTACTGAGATATTGCTGTCATTAAATCATCTATCTCCCTGAGCACCAAAATTAGCTCTGTGCGACTGAATTATACATGTGAGCGAGTGCGTAATTTTTTTTACCTTAACTTTACTAAGAATTGTATATGGTTATTGTTGTTATTTAACCCTGCACTGTGCAGAAGATTAAAGGTTCAAAATTTTCACAGCTTTACTGTTGAACTTTGAACTTTAATCTAAGGAAACGGCATCAAAATATTTCAAATCATCTCATCAACTTGCCTTCAGTCTCACCACAGCCTCATGTGTATACCTTTGAGCTAAATAAACTACACAAAATAAACGCCTTTTACATTTACCTCTAACACACCTTAACACTGCATCGACAGGTAGCCTCAGGTGGCGCGTTTTTTAAGATGTAAGTTGTATCTCTTAGCTGTTTAAGAAAATGGCACATATTTCCTAAGATAAACGTTGTTTCCAGGAGCTGCTGAAGAAAGTGGTGTGAGCCTTTAAAAATATGCATTACATCGTCGTGAGTTCAAGAAGGCAACGCGATCCTCCTTTTAAAGGGTACTTTGTATCCGCAGGTTATGGCGGAGCGCGATCCCCAAGACGTATGTTGCATCCACAGGTTTTAAAGGTGGTTGCGTCTTTTCCAAGATGCTACCCTCAGCTCCCACAGTGTCTTGAAGTACATGACAACTTTCGCCTTATCACCCCGACTTCCTTTCTTCACTTCTGACCATGAGTTTTCGGTCATATCGATGTGATCTTTAAACTTACCTTCACCTTTTTCTGTACTCCGCAGCGCTCGTGATATTAACCTGCAAAGAACTCTAAGCAATAGTTTGTTAGACAAATTAGATTTAGTAAGGATACAGAAATGCACAGCGTCCTTAGAACCATTATGTGCCACTGTACATTTTTAACTATCTCCCATTGGTGGATTAAGGGGTTAGTACCTTTCACGGGAGAGCTATGGGGTGACTACCTTTCACAGGAAAGGTATGGGTGACTCCCTGTTACAGTAGATGTATGGGGTGACTACTGCCCTCAAGATTTCCATGGGGTGTATAATAAAACTATGCTCAGAGGCATTTACATGATGATTAAAATTATTTTTCTGATTTATTTGTTTTGTAGTGAGGAGCACCCACCCCTCTTCTCTTTCTCTCTCGCTAGTCTAACGTAGTGACAGTTTACAATGTACAAGTCACAAGAAAGAGGTGGTATTATTAAATTGGCTTTTCGTAAACATACACTAAAATAATGCTAGTAAATACAGTGACAGGTTGACAGTAACATACAGTGACAGGCTGAGCAGTAACATACAATGAGAGGCTGACCAGTAACATACAGTGACAGATCGACCAGTAACAAACAGTGACAGGTAGACCAGTAACATACAGTGAAAGGCTGACCAGAACATACAGAGACAGGCTGACAAGTAACATACAGTGAGAGGCTGACCAGCAACATACAGTGAGAGGCTGACCAGTAACATACAGTGACAGGTTGATCAGAAACATTCAGTGACAGGTCGACCAGTAACATACAGTGAAAGGCTGACCAGTAACATACAGTGACAGGTTGACAAGAAACATTCAGTGACAGGTCGACCAGTAACATACAGTGAAAGGCTGACCAGTAACATACAGTGACAGGTTGACCAGAAACATTCAGTGACAGGTCGACCAGTAACATACAGTGAAAGGCTGACCAGTAACATACAGAGACAGGCTGACCAGTAACATACAGTGAGAGGCTGACCAGTAACATACAATGAGAGGCTGACCAGTAACATACAGTGAGAGGCTGACCAGTAACATACAGTGAGAGGCTGACCAGTAACATACAGTGAGAGGGTGACCAATAACATACAGTGAGAGGGTGACCAGTAACATATAGTGACAGGCTGACCAGTAACATATAGTGAGAGGCTGACCAGTAATATACAGTGTAAGACTGACCAGTAACAAAGTGAGAGGCTGACAAGTAGCATACAGAGATAGGCTGACCAGTAACATACAATGAGAGGCTGAGCAGTAACATACAGTGAGAGGCTGACCAGTAACACAGTGAGAGGGTGACCAACAACACACATTGAGAGGCTGACCAGGAGCATACAGTTACAGGCAGACAAACAACATACAGTGATAGGCTGACAAGTAATATACAGTGAGAGGCTGACCAGCCACACACAGTGAGAGGCTGACCAGTAATGTCCAGTGACAGGATGGAGAGTAACATACAGTGAAAGGCTGACCAGTAACATACAGTGACAGGCTGACCAGTGACATACAGTGATAGGCTGACCAGTAACATACAGTTAGAGGCTGACCAGTAAAATGCAGTGAGAGGCTGACCAGTAACATACAGTGAGAGGCTGACCAGTAACATACAGAGAGAGGTTGATCAGTAGCATACAGTGAAAAGCTGACCAGTAACATACAGTGAGAGGCTGACCAGTAACATACAGTGAGAGGCTGACCAGTAACATACAGAGAGAGGTTGATCAGAAGCATACAGTGAAAAGCTGACCAGTAACATACAGTGAGAGGCTGACCAGTAACATAAAGTGAGAGGCTGACCAGCAACACACACTGAGAGGCTGACCAGTAACATAGAGTGACAGGCTGACCAGTAACATACAGTAACAGACTGACCAGTGACAAACAGTGACAGGCTGACAAGTGACATGCAGTGACAGGCTGACCAGTAACATACAGTGAGAAGCTGATCAGTAACATACAGTGAGAGGCTGACCAGCAATATACAGTGAGAAGCTGACCAGTAACATACAGTGTCGGTCTGACCAGTAACATACAGTGAGAGGCTGACCAGTAACATACAGTGAGAGGGTGACCAATAACATACAGTGAGAAGCTGTTCAGTAACATACAGTGAGAGGCTGACCAGCAATATACAGTGAGAAGCTGACCAGTAACATACAGTGTCGGTCTGACCAGTAACATACAGTGAGAGGCTGACCAGTAACATACAGTGAGAGGGTGACCAGTAACATATAGTGATAGGCTGACCAGTAACATATAGTGATAGGCTGACCAGTAACATACAATGACAGGGTAACCAGTAACATGCAGTGAAAAGCTGACCAGTGACATACAGTGACAGGCTGACAAGTAACATACAGTGACAGATCGACCAGTAACAAACAGTGACAGGTCGACCATTAACATACAGTGAAAGGCTGACCAGAACATACAGGGACAGGCTGACCAGTAACATACAGTGCGATGTTGACCAGTAACATACAGTGAGAGGCTGACCAGTAACATACAGTGACAGGTTGACCAGAAACATACAGTGACAAGTCGACCAGTAACATACAGTGAAAGGCTGACCAGTAACATACAGAGACAGGCTGACCAGTAACATACAGTGAGAGGCTGACCAGTAACATACAGTGGCACGCTGACCAGTAACGCACGGTGACAGTCTAACCAGTAACATATAGTGAGAGGGTGACCAGTAACATATAGTGACAGGCTGACCAGTAACATACAGTGATAGGCTGACCAGTAACATACAGTTTGAGGCTGACAGTAACATACAGTGAGAGGCTGACCAGCAACATACAGTGGCACGCTGACCAGTAACGCACGGTGAGAGTCTAACCAGTAACATACAGAGACAGGCTGACCAGTAACATACAGTGAGAGGCTGACCAGTAACATACAGTGAGAGGCTGACCAGTAACATACAGTGGCACGCTGACCAGTAACGCACGGTGACAGTCTAACCAGTAACATATAGTGAGAGGGTGACCAGTAACATATAGTGACAGGCTGACCAGTAACATACAGTGTAAGGCTGACCAGTAACACAGTGAGAGGCTGACCACTAACATATAGTGACAGGCTGACCAGTAACATACAGTGATAGGCTGACCAGTAACATACAGTTTGAGGCTGACAGTAACATACAGTGAGAGGCTGACCAGCAACATACAGTGAGAGGCTGAACAGTAACATAAAGTGACAGGACGATCATTAACATGCAGTGAGAGGTTGACCAGTAACATACAGTGACAGGCTGACCAGTAACATACAGTGACAGGCTGACTGGTAACATACAGTGACAGGCTAACCAGTGACATACAGAGAGAGGCTGACCAGTAAGAAAGTCAGAGGCTGACCAACAACATACAGTGAGAGACCGACCAGTAACATACAGTGAGAGGCTGACTAGTAATAAACATTGAGAGGCTGTCGAGTAACATACAGTGATAGGCTGACCAGTAACATACAGTGAGAGGCTGAGCACTAACACCATGAGAGGCTGACCAGTAACACACAGTGAAAGGCTGACCAGTAACATACAGTGACAGGCTGACCAGTGACAGTGACAGGCTGACCAGTAACATACAGTTAGAGGCTGACCAGCAACATACAGTGAGAGGCTGACCAGCAACATACAGTGAGAGGCTGACCAGTAACTTATAGGGAAAAGCTGACCAGTAATATACAGTGAGAGGCTGACCAGTAACATGCAGTGAGAGGCCGATCAGCAATATACAGTGAGAGGCTGACCAGTAACATACAGTGGGAGGCTGACCAGCAACATACAGTGACAGGCTGAACAGTAACACACAGTGACAGGCTGACCATTAAATACAGTGAGAGGGTAACCAGTAATATACAGGGAGAGGCTGACCAGTAACATACAGTTTGAGGCTGACAGTAACATAAAGTGACAGGACGATCATTAACATACAGTGAGAGGCTGACCAGTAACATACAGTGACAGGCTGACCAGTAACATACAGTGACAGGCTGACCAGTAACATACAGTGACAGGCTAACCAGTGACATACAGAGAGAGACTGACCAGTAAGACAGTCAGAGGCTGACCAACAACATACAGTGAGAGACTGACCAGTAACATACAGTGAGAGGCTGTCTAGTAACATACAGTGAGAGGCTGACTAGTAACACACATTGAGAGGCTGACGAGTAACATACGAGGGCAGCGCAGTTAACGTTGCATCAGAGGGTTATAGTCACGAATGTCCTCTTGTATAGCAAACTATGGCACGTGGTGGCAATATATCCGTTGAAACGGTGTGAGGTGCAACGGTTGCAACTGCGGGTATTCAGATTTGTATGGGGATCGGGTTGTGACTGGCTAAGTAGAGGGGTGGTGTGGCTTCCCGTTAACTAGGGGGGTCTGGGGCTTATACCTCTTGAAAAGCTTATGTTGAGTGTGTTTTTAAAAAGGGGGTTTTTGAGGGAGGGGGAGAGGGGGGGCTGAAAGTCTGCGTAAGGATATGCAACGGTGGTGGAGGGGTAGGGATCTAATGTTTGGGGAGGCTATGTTGCGCGTTTTACTGACGGTGAGGGATCCAGATCAGCTTAAATTGAAGGTTCTTGAGATGGCAGGGGGGGGGGGGTCTGTGGTGGCGGCAGTTGAGGGGGGCATACCCTATGTATGCGTGGGGTTCTATAAGGAAATGTCTTCAGTAACTGCGTGTAAAACCAGGTGTTAGGGAGGTTATGTTTAGGTTTTTACATGGGATCTTGCCGTCTGGGGTTGTGTTATTTAATAGGAGATTAAGGGAGGGTGGGGAGTGCAAAGCGTGTGGATGTCCGGAAACTATATTTCACGCTGTGTACTTTTGTACTTGTTTAGAAGATGTGAGGGTCTGGCTAAGTAGGGTAGTTAGGTTAGTGGGTGGGGAAGGATTACAGTTGTTGAGGGTGTTAAGTTTAGATATTTTTTTTATATTTTATTTAAAAACGCATACACAATTATACATGTAGACAATGTAAACAATGAAACGTAACCATTATATATAACAACAAAAAGCTCCACATTCCCTACCTTAGAACTAAACTTATACATAAGAAAACACACGTTCAACAAAAAAAGTTTGATACCCCCCACCCAAAAAAAATACCAACCATCACACATAACATACATTTAACTAAACTAAAGACAACCCACAGCTTCAAATACTGGTGGGTTTAGTACATCCAAAATTGCAGCCATAAACACAATATGCAATATAATCCAAAGAATGTCACACATGTTTACATGTTACATAAAACTGTATGTACGAAGACATTCTCAATTATCCAAAAATTCTTTGCACATTTATTATTATTGTATATTAAACTTCATATCAAATACATAATACATAACACCTCAAAAAATTACGAAACAAATAAAGGTTAGAAAATAACAATCTCCACACCTCACCACAGAAAAACTAACACAGTATAATATAACAAATGATTCGACCACCTCACTTCCATACACTACATCTCCCACAAGCGAACAAACACTACATCATCCTACAAGCGAACAAACACTACATTCATCCTACAAGTGAACAAACACTACATTCATCCCACAAGCGAACAAACACTACATTCATCCCACAAGCGAACAAACACTACATCATCCTACAAGCGAACAAACACTACATTCATCCTACAAGTGAACAAACACTACATTCATCCCACAAGCGAACAAACACTACATCATCCTACAAGCGAACAAACACTACATTCACCCTACAAGTGAACAAACACACATCATCCCACAAGCGAACAAACACTACATCATCCTACAAGCGAACAAACACTACATTCATCCTACAAGGAACAAACACTACATTCATCCCAACAAGCGAACAACACTACATCATCCTACAAGTGAACAAACACTACATTCATCCCACAAGCGAACAAACAACACTACATCATCCATCAAAGCGAACAAACACTACATTCATCCTACAAGCGAACAAACACTACATCATCCTACAAAGCGAACAAACACCTACATCATCCTACAAGTGAACAAACACTACATTCATCCACAAGCGAACAAACACTACATCATCCTACAAGCGAACAAACACTACATTCATCCTACAAGCGAACAAACACTACATCATCCACAAGCGAACAAACACTACATCATCCTACAAGTGAACAAACACTACATTCATCCCACAAGCGAACAAACACTACATCATCCACAAGCGAACAAACACTACATTCATCCTACAATTGACAAACACTACATTCATCCCACAAGCGAACAAACACTACATCATCCTACAAGCGAACAAACACTACATTCATCCTACAAGTGAACAAACACTACATTCATCCCACAAGGAACAAACACTACATCATCCTACAAGCGAACAAACACTACATCATCCTACAACCCGAACAAACACTACATTATCCACAAGCGAACAAACACACATCATCCTACAAGCGAACAAACACCATCATCCTACAAGCGAACAAACACTAACATTCATCCCACAAGCGAACAAACACTACTCATCCACAACCCGAACAAACACTACAATTCATCCCACAAGCGAACAAACACTACATCATCCTACAAGCGAACAAACACAATCACGTATATTTAGTAATATTCTTCAAATATAATTTCCATTTTTAAGTAACAAACTACTTCTACCATATAATAAAATATACATAGTCATTACTATTATACATTAACTTAAACAAGTACTATATTCTTATTCTATAAACAGCAGCATTTCTTGCATCACCATCCTAACCCTACTTAACACATTGTACATCAACACATGTCCTTATATATCCATCACTCGTCAATAATATTCATTGAACTTCTCCGAATACTAATATACAACCCATACTGAGTACATGAAATTCTCCCTTACATACTGCTATATACACTTAATGTATGATAAAAATCACACACATTACATTATTTCATTATTAGCAGTACATTTGGTACACAGACATTTATCACGCCCGCATGTCCTTTGCTTTGATACAACCACCAGTCCTGATAATACATTACAACCTATTCCAAATTTAACTTATCCATTACATACATCAGTAAACCAGCCTGAGTATGACCGTATACTTTTCACATTCACACAAATATTGCTCATTTCCATGTCCATAAAAATCTTAACAACTTTTCCCGTACGAACCACCACAAACTTACTTAAAACACATTCCACAACTACGCTGCAATTTCACACCATATCAAGGAACTCCTCATACGTTCCCAAATTCTGAGACGAGCCCGGTGCAACCCCTGAAATTCCTAACACATACCTCCCCCCCCTTTCCTTTTTTTTTTTTTTTTTTTTGTTTCTCACTCCGCCAACAAACCTCTGACATTCATACTTCGATATCCTTCAGGAAAAACCCTTTCCCATCTACTTCCGTATATCCCCCTATTACGACTAAGTGTTTTGTACATTGTCGCAGCCAACACCTTTCGCACCATCCAATCCCCATTACCCCTCATGGCCCATGATACGAAAACAAAATCCATTATGATGTACACCAAAGCACGCTGCACAGACTCTTCCACACCTCCCACATCTAAACTCAATGCCCTTAATACCGATATCCCTCCCCCACCCACCCTCCTCAAAATCCCACCCATCCACTCCCGTATACACTCCAAATTTTTACAAAAATATACTACATGAAAAGCTATCTCCCTATCCCCACACACCCTACATACGTCCTCCACCATCAACCCTCTCTCCCGAAGCACCACACCAGACGGCAATATTCCATGAAGGAAACGAAACATTACCTCTCTCACTCTTGGTCTGATGCGCACCAACCGCAACCTTACCCAAATGTCTCCCCATGCATACATTGGGTATATGCCCTCAACATTCGCAATCACCCTCACCCCTACAGCACGCTCCAGAACACCCACCCGTATCCTAGACGGATCTCTAACATACAATAAAGCTCGCAGCACATCCTCACACTCATCTCTGATCCTACCCACCACCTTCGTGCCTCCTCATATAATGCTTGCACACCCTTCCCCACACGACCTACCACTCGGAGAACCCCCCTCTTCAAATAGATACACTTAACCCTTTATCTTATATCTATTGAACCCAATCCACCTTTGTCGACCGGTAGCATAACAACACTCCTACCCAACCAGTCACACCCAGAACCCCATATATAACGAAAAACCTTTTTTAGCATTCTTGTTATGTCCGGTCCTGCCAACGGATACACTGCTGCCACATGTCAGACCATACTATATAACATTACATTCACCACTTTTACACGTTGATGTATCGTCAAATGCATGGGTCTCAAAACAATAAACCTACCCACCAACCTATCCACTGCCCTCCCAGAATTAACCATCCGTGCCTCCCCGGCATTCCCCATATAAATTATCCCACACACCTTTAGTCTATCCACCACGCACCAACGCACAGCTGTTTCCCATCTCGCCCTCCCTACCCAATTCCCTAAGACCAATAATTTCGATTTCTCCACATTCACTCTTAAACCTGTAACTCCTTCAAAACCACCAATCACATCCTCCACCTCATGTAAACTTTCCTCCCTGCTCATTAGAATTGTTGTATCATCCACATACCCTATTATTCCCATCCCTCCATTCTCCACACCACGATCCACCCCTAAACATCGCCCCACTGCCATGTAAAAAGGGTTCTGTATACAAGCAAACAACAGTTGAGACAGAGGACAACTCTGCCTTATGCCTCTACCCATTGAAACCCACTCTCCCAATTTCCCATTCACCTGCACACGTACACCTACCCTATTATACAAAGTCTCAATCCAACGCACCATCTCTTCCCCAAAACCCTGCCTCCGTAAGATATGCCACAGTGCCTCTCGTTCTACGTAATCATACGCTGCCTGCCAATCCAATGCTAAGACACCTCCCCCCCTTTATTCTCCCCCTCCATACTTTCCACAAAATCTTTTATTATTCCATGCCCCTCATACATCGTCCTCCCAGGCACCCCATACTGACCTCTCGCAACCATTCTATCTATCACGCACTTCAGCCTGTTCCCCCAAGATTTTTGCGCATATCTTATAATCAGCACATAACAACGACAACGCCCTGTAGTTCTGCACTGTAGTAGGGCCTTCCCCTTTTGGAATCAAAACTACTACTGCAATACGCTGCAACTCACCCATCCTCCCCTCACTTTTCATCACATTCATCAGGTTCACTAAAAAATCCTTCAACACACTCCAATGCTTCACATAGAATTCACAAGGTAACCCATCTATACCTGGCGCTTTACCTCTCGCCATATTCTCCAAAGCTCTCCATACCTTCCCCTCTTCAATATCCCCTACCAATGCCATGCGATCACTTCCACTCAGCACACAAGATACATTCTCTCCCAATCTCTCTAAATCCTCACCGTTCACTCCTACACTCCAGAAAACCACTCATACCCTCAGTAGTTCGCAACTCTTGACCCTTCGTATACCCACCTAAGTCCTCGTGTACTACCAGCTTATCAATCTCCATTGCCAACCTGCGTCTCCGCTGGCCCCGTAACACACAGGCTGACGGCCTGTCACCCCAAATCGCCTCCTCTAACCCACCTTGCACCCTCGCCTCATCAAATCTCTCATTGTGCATATGTCTTATCTGTCACTTTAACGCTTCAATTTCCTCCATTGGATACACACCTACCACAGCACCCCTCTCATAACAACCCTGCAACCGCCCCTCTAAATACTGTTGAAGCCCATATGTCATCCATGCCTCATTCTTTCCCCTTCGCACATAATATTCCTGATCCTCCTCTTCGCAACCCCATCCCACCACCCCAATAAATCGCTTGCACTCTTACCCCCACCCCATAAGTCCTCCCACAAACTTTCAAAATCCCCTCCCTTCACCCCCTCACCCAGTAGTCGTACATCCAGCTTCCAGTACCCCAAATATCTCTTAGGCAAACCGTCCCAATTTAAATCAGCATAAACCGCCCTGTGATCTGAATAAACGACATTCACCGTCTGCACCCGCGTCACCCTCACACCCCTTGTCACATACAACCTATCTAGTCGTGCAGCATAGCCCTTTCTATGAAATGTGTGCTCTATCTCGCTATCCCCTCCATCAACTATATCCCTCAATCCCACACCTCTCAATAGATCCCCTAAACCTGCCAAAAAACACCCTGCCCCCCCCTCGGTTCCACATCCTTCCTACGCACCACACAGGTTCCAGTCGCCACCAACTATTGTCACTGACGGTAATGACCGCAAATAATATACCAATACATTATTCACAAATTCATTCTTTACTCTTACATCATTCTCAGCCGGCACATACACACAAACTACTGCATCCTCTCACCTCTCCACCACCCATCTATTCTTGACACACGACCCCCCCCCCTTCACTCCCACTCCTCCCTTCATTCGTTCCGAATACACCACAAACACTCTGTACCCATCCACCTCCAATTCCCTTCCCAGCTTGAAATTATGTTCCTGCACAAAAACAATGTCTATAGCATAACGTCTTAAAATCCCTCACCCACAGACGCTTCTCACTCGCACACAATCCATTAATATTCACTGTCATGCACCGGAAACCTACTTATGTGATTTCACCCTCTTCCCCATTTCACCTTTCACTGACACGCTTCCAGTGTGTCTGCTTCTTCAACTTTTCTCTCCACTGCCCACTTGTGGCTTCCCCTGATCCAACACCGGACCAGGCGTACCTTTAGAGCTCCCACGCACCACATCAACCCACGGCTTTTTCCCCGGTCTCTGTGCTGGGGTCAAAACATTATCCGAGTCGGAATATGTCGCCGCCCTCTTACGGTTGACACTCTCTGCATCCATTTCCAACTCACTGGATGCCTCCCTGTGAATCTCAGCATTCACCTCAATCACTTCCACCACTCCTGGCGAGTCATCTGCCATGTTCGCCAATCTTCCAAGTTGCTCATCTTCAATCTGAACAGGACTTCTCACCATCCTCAAGTTATCCTCAGAAACCTTCTTCTCAAAGGATTTTTCCTTCACGTTCTCCAGTAGGCCTCCCTCTACCCGCACTTCACCACTCTGCACAGTCTTCCCGGTCTCCAAGGCAGATGCCTCACATCCCACTAACTGTGACAGTGATTGGCTGGTACCCACCAGTGGCAGCTCACGCTCCACTTCCTCACTCCAGGAAGTGCCACTTCTATGTACAGGTGACTCATCAGCATGACCCACCTCCGGTTCTGGCTCTTTCACCATCTCACTACCTAGTTCCTGTCTCCGCTGCCATCTCCCACACTGGGCCTCCATATGGTCATATGCACCACATAACCTACACGTCTTCTGCTGCCCAGCGTAGTACACCATTACCTGCGTCCTAAATGCGTCCAGTATGACGTAAGACGGGATGCAATGCCTCAACGTCATCTTGAGCGTGAACGTACCATCCGGCAAGCCGGCATACGCCCCATCCGTCCATTTACCAGCCATAGCCAGGTGTACAGGACTTAAGAAATCGTAATGACACGATTGCAAATAAACCATACCCCCGGCCGGGATTGAACCCGCGGTCATAGAGTCTCAAAACTCCAGCCCGTCGCGTTAGCCACTAGACCAGCTAGCCACAATAAGATTCATCTAACTAGGTATATTTCTACACCATAGGAAGGTTAGCACAGGCACCTCTGTGACCATACTGTTCAAATACATTCCGCAGGTCAGTCTCATCCGCCTCAAATGGCACATTTCGGACTTTCACCCATGTGTAATGCCTAGACACGTCGATGAGTCAGACACGTCGATGAGTCGAACACGTATTGCTGAATTAACGTCCACACTCCCGTCCTGGTACTTGTCAACCAGCCGTTCATACACTCCAGCTGATCTCAACTTGACGAAAATACGATAGGCACCATTTAGCGCCACACCATACAGTTCTTGATCCGCAACACCATAGGTGTCACGGATAATTTGCGGTAAAAGCACTTGTGCAGACTGAGGCGTTATTGCACCACGCACCAATTCAAGGCACACCGTGTGCACACGCCTTTTCACAGACTGCGCCATGTTGTGAAAGTTTAGATATAGGTGGGTGGAGTCAGAAGGTGTTGTGAATGCGGTTGCGTATGTGGTTACTGATTTTATTTATACATCTTGGGCCATGAGGGAGGTGGGTGTAGAGGAAAGGATAAAAGTGTTAGGGGCTACAGTATATAGAACTAAGTGTCGCAATGGGATCTTTATGGGGGAAGATGGGAGACAGCATTTACTGAAGGTTATCGTAGATTCAAGTTTTTTTTTTATTTTTATTTAAAACACAGAACAAATACAATAATGTATAAGAGTATAAAATTAGAAACTATACTAGATATTGCAAAACCTCTAGTACACAATTCCGGTACAGAAAATAAACACCCTAGAGAATGGCCATATTACAACCATATACATAACCCACAACACATCCTACAAAACCCTCCTTTTACAATAATCATTATTGCCAGTGCAGAAACACAGCTGACACTTCTCCCCCCCCCTTAACATATGTACAGTCTCCGTTCTAAATAACATACATTAATTATCCTAATTATTGGTCATATACATTAATTATCCTAATTATTGGTCATACCCTGACCTCATCAAAACCTTAATGAGTATTTACCAAGAGTTGGTAGTGCATGAACAACAAGACACAAAAACATAAATTTACAACTAAAACAGATATGAAACATTACATTCCTATACACATACACCGTAAAAAGTAGAAGTAATATACACCACCAATATAATATCAATTATTAATGTTGACAATCATGAAATACAAACTTTCAAAACAACTATGGAAAATTGCATTTATCTGAATGTATCATTATATACATAACAGTAAATGAACAGATAATTATTATTTATCAGTTAGACAAGTAGGAATTTGGGACACCTAGGTCGCAAAAAATGTCCCCCTTCGATACCTACCACTGTCATATCCACAAGTTGCTCTGGACCTATTAATTAAATGAATTATACATCTCCAGGAATGCTGGTAAATATATAAATTTGTGGACTGTATACTAAAATTAAAAAAAGGATTATATATACACACATTTATATAACAGAAGGAAAATATCTTAATATCACTCACCAATTTGACTGGAGATTAATGTGTATCATACTCAGAAAACCTCACTGTCTATCTATGAAAATAACACTGGCCAGGTTACTACATAAGACTTATCTAAGGTTCCTGGAGCTGTCTTGTCCAGTCGCCTGATATCTCAAGTTATGCAGGAATGCACATCCAACAATTTCGCCTCCTATTTGAGAGGTGTCAGCCCAATTTTAACCTCTAGAGCACGAAAATTCCTTCCCATTACACTAACGTTGTATCCAATTCAAATTAACAATGGCGACTGACCTCCCCAGCCGCAGGTTTCCCATTTTCGACAACATACTTCTTTTAAAAATACAATATAGGGCATCTAT
The DNA here is from genome assembly GCF_026875155.1 of Cherax quadricarinatus. NCBI lineage: Eukaryota > Metazoa > Arthropoda > Malacostraca > Decapoda > Parastacidae > Cherax > Cherax quadricarinatus. The sequence goes on from NC_069399.1 coordinate 108,170,781, forward strand.
TTACCTATAAATTACCGTATTTCCGGAAAATATATACAGTATTTTCCACAACAACATTGCATAACGTGAAGTTCACGCTCAAAATGCAAGATAATACACCACATGCTACATAGCGGTACAATACTAGGCTATGTACATAATTTAAAGAATCCAAGAGTAGGACATGAATAAGTATTATCCAAATGGTCTATCATGATTTTAGTAAGTTAACAACACTAAACTCCTTATAACATCTAACACACCACATACAAACTTACCAAAACGAAACACACATTCCACAAGACTATACTATCACTGTGCCTTCTAGCACGTGCCTATCTAGTATTACATACAAATATATATACAAAAATATTAATTTAGAGAACTAATCCTCTTCTACACGTTTACATAATAGGTAATACTTCAAACTGATCGGAGGAAAACGTTACAAAATGGCAAAAAAATAACTCAGTGCTTCAAGGCACCATAATGAAAGGAATACACTCTCAAGAAAGGTTAAAATTCAATTGCAAGAGCAGTACAAGCGGAATATAATACGCTACCAAAGAATATACATGTTATATAATTTATAGGTTATATATTAATAAATGTGATATATTTAAACTGCTATTTACACCTTCCCCATCAAGGGAACTAAGCAAAACTAATTTTTCACAACCTCTCATCTAGTCCCACACGAGTACCTCCAATCACACCCAATCACCCATCACTGCACACCCAAGGAGGTGAGCCCGTTGAATACCCCTGAACCCCCTCCCCCCTTTTACCAATCTACTCACCCCGGCAGTTAAAGCCCCTTTAACGCCAATAAATTCCCTATTGTTAGTCCTCTATAACCTCAGAAAAAACCTTATCCCACCTTTTTTCCAAAAATGTCTCTATTGCGACACAAAGTTTGATAAAACGTCGCCGCCAAGTCCTTCTCAGCACATCCCCACCCACTTCCCTCATACCCCAAAAAATATGTTGCCACGATACATATGCTAAACCCCTTTACCAACTCTCATCCACACCACTCATATCAAACTCAACGCTCGCAATACCGACACACCTTGACCCCCAGCCTTGCCACTACCTTACTCATCTATACCCTGATGCACTCCAAACCTTCACAAAAATAGACAACATGATACGCATTCTCTTCCCCACTGCATCTGCCACACCCCCCACCCTCGATAACCCTCCTATCTCGGAGCATCGCTCCCGTTGGCAAAATCCCATGCAGGAAACGATACATAACCTCACGCGTCCTAGGTCGTATCCTTAATTTACTAAATCTTAGCCATATTACATCCCATGCATACATAGGGTAGATCCCTTCAACCGGCGCCACTACATGTCCCACTAACAATTTACACAAAGTTCCCACCTTTACTTTTCCCGGTTCCCTGGCTAACACTAAGGCACGTAACACTGTTTCACATTCCTTCATTTCCGCCCCTCCATACCATTTCCTCATGTGAGCATGTACCTTATCTAGCTGACCCCCCTCCATCCACCTGCACTCATCACTTCCCTCTTAATAAACACACATTTCACACGCTTTCTCAAGTCCTAACAAACCCAACCCTCCCCTACATACCGGAAATGTCACTACCTCCCTTCGCAACCAGTTGCACCCTGAACCCCACAAAAAATTGAACACCATTTTAAGAATACTCGTGATCGCCGTACCTGTTAACGGCATCACAGCCGAAACAAACCAGACTTTACTATATAGTAATACATTGATTACAATTGCACGTTGCCTAAGGGTTAAATGGTGAGGTCGCAGCATCTCCAAACGTCGCTGCACCTGTTCCACCATCCTATTCGAATTGTTAACCCTGGCAGCACTCAGGTCAGCCTCATACATAACACCGCAGATTTTCAGACTCCCGGTCCGCCGCTGCACAACATCACATCCCCATTCTAATCTCCCTGCCCACTCTCCCAGCCCCATTATCATTGACTTCTCCAGATTTACCTTCATCCCAGTAGCTCTCACAAAATTGCATACAACTTCCCCCAAAAGTCCTAACCGTGTCTCCTCACTCACCAAAATAGTTGTATCATCAACATAGCCCACCAAACCAGGCCAAGGCTTCTGCTCACCATCCACCCCCCCTGTCCTTAGACGATACTCCACCATACTATAAAAGGGACCCTGAACACATGCAAACAATAGTTGTGATAATGGACATCCCTGCCGAAGACCCCGCTCCATGGTGACTCCCTCCCCACACACCCATTGATTTGCATCCGTACCTTAGCGTTTGAGTACAACGTATCCACCCACCCCACTATTTCTTCGCCAAACCCCTGTAGTAGGAGAATATCTCTCAAAGCCTTTCTTTCCACCCTGTCATAAGCCCCTTGCCAATCCAACGCCACCAACGCCCCTCTTCCCCTTTCCATGTCCTCCAGGAACCCCTTTATGATCCCGTGGTCCTCGCCCATCGACCTACCAGGTAACCCAAACACGACCCTCAAACACGACCCTCCCCACAACACATTTAAGCCGATTCCCAAAAATTTTCGCGAACAATTTATAATCAGCACAAAGTAACGAAATGGCTCGGTAATCCCGAAGGGTACTCTGCTGTTTACCCTTCGGGACCAACACCACCACTGCCGTTGCCTGCGATTCTCCCATCTTACCTCCCTCTTTCACGGCATTCATTAACCCTACTAGGAAGCCCCTAAGCAGACCCCAGTGCTGTACATAAAATTCGCTTGGTAAACCATCGATCCTGGGTGCCTTTCCCTTCCTCATGTCCATAAGGGCTCTCCATATTTCCTCCTCCTCAATGACCCCACCCAGTGCCTCCCGATCACTCCTCCCCAGTTTGCATGGCACATACTCACATACCTGCCCAAGAACCTCTCCATCCACCCCACTACTTTTCCCGTATTCCTCAAACCATCTATCTGCATATGTACTCATCCCCATGGTTTCCCTTAATACCTGACCCTCTTTAAAACCCCCCACCGAAGAAATGACTTGCAATCTCGGTATTGTAGTCGTTCGCTGTCGTACCTTCTGTCCTAGCAGCACACAAGCCGATGGCTTGTCGCCCCAGGGTACTTCGTCCAACCCCGCCTGTACCCGTACCGCCACAAACCGTTCTTCTTGCAAATTCCTTATCCTTTCCTTCAACATGTGTATATCCTCCACTGGGTATACCCCAGCTACCGCCTCCCCCCCTCGTAACATTCCCGTAATCTAGATTCTAAATAATTTGACAAACCATACCGCAATTGATTAATGCGTTTGCCCTCCCTCACATAAAATTGACGTATTCTTACCCTTTACCAACTATCCCACCACCTCCCCACACCTCCTCGTCCTTCTGTCGCACAGAGATTTTCCCAAAATACTGCAAAACCTTTCCCATCCCCCCTACCCCCCAAAACCATCATGTTCATTTCCCCAGTACTTTTCCCCTCCCTACGACCCAAAGATCCCACCCCACCTCCACTAATACCCCCCATAAAAGGGAAGACCCATCTAATAGTTTAAAAGACTCTACCGAAACCCTCTGTGATAAATAAACCTGTCCAAAGGGCCCGCTACCCCGTCTTTTAAACGAGTTCCATCCCCACAAACCTCCCCCAAAGCTCACGAAAATAAAGATCTCAAACGGGGCCCCCCCCAAGATGAGGAAAAATACCCGCCCCTCGGGTTCCCGTTTTGCCCTCTTAACAAAACCCAATTCCAAAACCCCCCCCCCCCCCACAATCACCACACCCGGGAACGTGCGTGGGAGTAAAAAAGCTCCCCTGCACAAAATCCTCTTTACTTTCACGTCACTTTCGCTGGGGCATACACACCACAAACGCCACTCTTTTTCCCCATCCACTCCTTCCAACGTAATACCCCCCCCCTCCCCCCTTTCCTGTGCAATACAACGGGCTCGCCCCCCTGATCAACACACCCACCCCTTTTTAAACGCTAAACGGGAACACATAACCCGATACCCGGGCACCACTAATTCACGACCAAGCTTAAAAATTGGCTCCTGCCACAAAAGCTACGTAAACCCTTGTACCTATTCAAAAAACATCCTTAAAAAAAAAATCACGTTAACACAAAAAAAAAAAAACAAACCATTAATATTTTATTTTTACACACCACCCTTTAAAAAAAAAGGCCCCTCCCCCCACCCCGCCTTTCCACATCCCCACCCCCTTAAAAAACCATAAACCCCCCCCCCTTCTGTTGGGGCCCTCTCGTAGAATCACTCTGGTACCAAAACCCCCATTTTTTTTTCCCGGGCCCTTTGCGCCGGCGTCGGGACATCGTCGAATCTGACGCTGCTGCCCTTTTCCTTGTACTCCCTCAGTTTCCATATCTGAGTCCGGGAGCCCGCACAAGAACTTCTGCCTCTACCCCCTTTAAACCGTCTCATGTCCCTTTCCCTGGCATCCACTGTCCATCCAGGGCCACCTGATCCTCCCCCCCCCCCCGCCCCCAACCTTCTCCCCGATCCAGGGCCCCGCTCGCTGGCTCTCCCCTCGTAGCTGTAACTAGCCGTATCCACCGTCTCCATTCCCCCAATAGCTTGCACTGCTGTGCCACCTGCAACCCCCCTTGACAACTGAACTTTTGTGGGGCCATGATTATGGATCACCACTTCTTTCCTTCGATTTTCCACAGGGGCCACCCCCTTCACTCCCAAGCGACCACGGCCCCCCCTCCTTGCCCCCTTTCCTTAGGCATCGGTTTTTTCCCCCTGCGCAGGGGCTCCGCCCCTTGCCGGCCCAGGAGCCATATTCCGTTGCCCCAGTCCGCCGCCATATGGTCATATTTTGCCCCACAGTGGCACGTAAAGCCTCTCCCCGCTCGCTACCATTCCTGGGTTTTAAACTCCTCGAGATAAATACGAGGGTATGGTCCTTAGCGTCATCTTGAATTGAAAAAACCCTCAGGATATCCTGGTAAGCTCCTTTTAACCATTTGCCAGGGGGGGCTAGATTACAGTTTCCATAACGTTCGAAAAAATTTCGAATATCTACTTAAACAGCCTCAAAAAGGGACGTGGCGGAGCTTAAAACCACGAAAAATGTCGTGATACATCCGTCAACTTGACCCTCACTGCCGGTGTTACGTTAATGCTGACATCTTGATAACGATCCACCAATGCCTCGTGTACTTGAGCAGTTAGCACCTTCACGAATATTCTATACACACCGTTCAGTGCCACTCCATACAAATAATCGTCTCTGATGCCGTATGTCTCTCTTATAATTTTGGGTAATAACACATCAACTGACGTAGGCGTTAAAGCCCCACTAATGAGCTCAATGCCCACAGTATTCACTCTCCTGCGCACACCTGGCGCCATGTTGTTGACTGAGTAGCTCGTCTGGGAAAACAGTAGAGGGGTGCAAAGCACGACCGCACTCTACCTCATCCAGGAAGCGAATTCGCAGATTCAAGTTGAAGGATTTAAGAGATTTAAGTATAAAGTAAGGGGTAGCGGCGGGCTAGTTTCTTGAGTGTGGAAGTGTGTTTAGGTGTTAGTGTGTGAGGTATGTTTTGTAATATAACAAATATGCTTCATTTGTGGTGTGTGTGTGATCTTGGTGGTTGTGTAAAATATGTTTTTCACAATGTTTTTAGACAGGTTTGAATAAAATATGTAAGTAGTGTTGTTGCACTACATTACTGTGTGTATAAGGTGTGTGAGGGCACTTTATACAGTATTTGTGTGCTTGATGGTATGAGGTGACACAAGGCGTGACTTGGGTCTGTTTGGATTCTCCTTTTGTCTTCAAAGGTGTTATACAAAGATTGTATAATCTGGTGTATGTGAAGTGAAGTTTCTTATATATTAAATACATGCTTGTTGTATGTTCCCTTTTTGTTACTTTATGTTTCAATTGTAATTTAAGTGTATTTCGTATTGCATTATAATAAGGTATTATTTTATGTAAATATATAATTTGTAACATATTTTGTTGGTTAATGATTTGCAGTAGCGGTGTACGTCTTATCAAGTATAGATTTTTACTTAAGTACTTGTATGAGTGTATTTTGTAATCAGCAGATGAAAAGGGGTTTGGGGATTTATGTATAATGGTATTAAACATCTATCTGTGGAGTGACGTGTATATAACTGCCTATTAAAGCATATTGCAATGTATATTATTTGATAGATGTATAATTTAAAATTGTATACATTTTTATTTGGCATCGATGTAACGTGACAATCTGTACAGGTGATGAGAATTTTTTGTTTGTGTTCGCGCAGAGTTAAATGTGCGGTGAGTTTTTTATTTGTGAAAACTGTTGCTTTAATATTGTATGGGGGAAAGATCCGATATTGTGTTCTTGAAATTACAAATCAACTGTGGAGGGTTAGGATAGCAGTAGGTTTTTATAACTATTGTCGAGTATTAATTAAATAAACAATGGTGAGTTTTGTTAAACAATATGGTGAAATGGGGTTAAAGTGGGGGGGGGGTGGGTTTTTACTGTTTGAATTTTTTTATTGAATGCAGTTTTTCAGTGTGTATATTGTAAATAGCGGAGGGGAAGGAGTAAGAGGATTGTTTTTTTTTTGTTTTAAATTTAAACACAGTCTTATATTGTTTTAAATGGAATTATTCTAATGGAAATAATACATCTATAAGTTGAGTGAAGTGTATATATTTGACATATTACTGAATATTGCATTGTTTTGATTGCTGTCATGTCTAA
>NC_069399.1:108182465-108249965 GCF_026875155.1 Cherax quadricarinatus
AGTGGAGGCAGGAACCATACACAGTTTTAAGACGAGGTTTGATAAAGCTCATGGAGCGATGAGAGAGAGGGCCTAGTAGCAACCGGTGAAGAGGCGGGGCCAGGAGCTAGGACTCGACCCCTGCAACCACAAATAGGTGAGTACAAATAGGTGAGTACACACACACATAACCTGAGGTATAGAAGACAGCAAATGCAGTCCCAACTTTTAACTACAGCTCAGTGTCACTGACATGTATAGTATACAAAGCCATGGAGATAGTAAATTTTCAGAGAATAGGGAGATACTCAAAGGGTAGAAATCAGCAGGTCAAATTGATTCTCAAGAGAGAAACTGTAAGGAACAGGATCCTGCAAGAGAAACCACAGTTGAAGAAATCAGCAACATACAGGAGGGTGTTCCCAGACCACAACAAAATGACAGCAGCTGAAAGAGAGGACATCGAACCGAAAAGGGCTAGAAAGAGAGACAAGGATAGAGCCGGGTGAATCAACAAGTGCAAACGCCCACAGAATCACCCTTAGAACACCACAGCCAAATATACTATCACAATACAAACCACACTCCACACTCACAGCCCCTAACCCACAGTATGCAGTAGAATCCTACAGCATTCTGCTAGGTCTCCCACTCCTCCAAACCCCACAAACCCCCCAGAATACAGTGTTGGAGAGGAAACTGAAGGTATGGTACACCAACGCTGATGGAATAACAAATAAGCAGGAGGAGTGGCACGAAAGAATCATAGAAGTATCACCAGAAACAGAAACCAAGCTCACAGGAATAATAACACGTGCCATCTTTCCGACTGGATACCAGATCCTGAGGAAAGAAATAAGGAACAGAGGGGGAGGAGGAGTGGCACTGCTCATCAAAAACCAATGGGATTTTGAAGAGATGGAGAGAGTAGACAGAGGAGAAACAAGAGACTACATAATAATAACATTTCAGTCTGGATGTCCCAAGGTAGTAATTGCAGTCATGTAAAACCCACCACACAATATGCAGGAGGCTGACACACTGGCTGAAGTGGCCAAAAGGGCCCATGTGGGCAGGGCAAAGCTACTGATTGTGGGGGACTTCAATCACAAAGAAACTGAATGGGAAAACCTGGCGCCACATGGGCGCTCTGAACGATGGAGGGCTAAGATGATGGAGGTAGTACTGGAAAACCTCAGTTACCAACACTTAAAAGGGAGGACAAACCAGCAAGACTGAGCCTAGTATTCATTTTGAGTAGTGTGAATATTGAGGACATCACATATGAAAACCCCTCAGGGCCAGTGATCATGTGGTTCTGAGCTTCGAATACATAGTAGAGTTACAAGTGGAGAGGGAAGCACAAAGGGCAGGACAAACGAAGCCAAACTACAAGAGAGGGGACTTCAAAGGCATGATGAATTTCCTGCAGGAGGTTCAATGGGAGAGAGCATTAGTAGTGACATCAGTAAATGAGATGATGGAAGGTTTGTACCCAAGGGTAACAGAAATAACAAGAAGGCCAGGATGAGCCCTTGGTTCACCCAAAGGTGTAAAGAGGCAAAAACCAAGTTTGCTAGAGAATGGAAGAAGTATAGAACGCAAAGGACCCAGGAGAATAAGGAGAGCAGTCGAAGATCCAGAAATGAATATGCTCAGCTATGGAGAGAGGCCCAAGGACATTACGAAAATAACATAGGAGCGATAGCCAAGTCACATCTTGAGGAAAACAGCAATCAAGGTTCAGGTAATCAGGCTGAGGAAGGAAGGAAGGAGGGGAGATCACAAGAAACGACAGATCAGTCTGTGAGAATCTCAACATGAGATTCAAAGAAGTTTTAACAAAGAAGACAGAAGAGACTCCAGGAAGATGGAGAAGTGAGGTACACCATCAAGAGCTTCACACAATACATATAACTGAGGAGGAGGTAAAGAGTCTGCTAAGCAAGCTAGATACCGCAAAGGCGATGGGGCCGGACATCTGTCCATGAGTCCTGAGAGAGGGAGCAGAGACACTCTTTTGTACCACTAACATGAATCTTCAAACACATCTATCGAAACAGGACGAAAACTGAGGTATAGAAGAGGGGCAAATGCCTTCCCAACTTTTAACTACAGATCAGAGTCACTGACATGTATAGTATAGAAAGTCATGGAGAAGATTATATAAATTGCAGATTATATTAAATATAATAGTTACCATGTTTCAGCTAGAGAATGCCACTTCTAGTCGGCTTCAGACACTGAAGCGCTCCATTATCTTCACTGTCAGTATTTTAGTATTGAATTTGGCTTTGTACATGTCAGTTTGATAATTTTATAGATTTTTTTTTATGAAATTGGACTTTCTTAAAAAGAACAAAGCCAAATATTTATTCTTAAACAATTGTAAAGAATTTTAAAATAGTGGGGATTTAAAAAAAAGGGAAAATATCGACATCCCAGCATTTACAGCATTTCAAATTTGCATGAGTTTAGTAAAGCCTTAAATACTTTACAACTTACTGCCTAAGCCGACACATTGTTTGATACAGTGTTTTTATTTTACACTATCTTCCTCCAAGGCTTCCGTTTATGACTTCAGAATGCCTTATTCGATTTTCATGAGGTTCTCAACCCTGGTTAACTATTACTATGTGAAAGTTCATGAAACAATTAAAATGATGTAGATTTCCTCTCCTCGTTTTTGTATAGATCATTCCAATATTTGGTTTCAATGAGATAAGTTTAGAAAGCCGCTTTTGATCGGCTTCAAAATTTCATCACTCGTGTCATTTTTCCACTTTTCCTCGATGCTGGTGAGAGACTGTTGTTCCGAGGAACTTATCCTTCCCATCCTGGAATCGAATCTGAACGTCTCTTATTACACGAGCGCTTTCCTCCGATTAAAATAAAACGACTCTAAGTGGTTTTATTTTTCCAATGAAGTACATGAAACGTGTTTTTGGATTTAGACCATGTATGGGTAAATCTGATCGAATTCTGTACAGTAACTGGTGACTGCATCTTCTGGTTACATTTAGTTCTCTTGCATTCATGTACTTTCCTCAGTGGAAGTTTCGCCTTGACTAAAGTTCTGTGTAATTTTTAATATGCCAATATCAAGCTGTTTCTGTGTAACAATTGGAGAATATCTCTTCTGATCAGAAAAAAAATCACAGCATTTGACTTTATTGGGTTTTTACCTATAATAAGTCTTCATAACAGACTGTCAGGTCATTTGCACATAACATGTGTCCCACAAGAGCATTTAAAAAAAATTTTATATATCCAAAGTTTAAAAAAAAATGACTTAAACCTTAAAACTCTGGTGAGTCTTACAACTCCATCTATAAAATATATCAAACAATCATTTACTCTCTAAGACCTCCTTTACTGGAAATTAATTTCTCTCTACTACATACCTTAATCTGAGCGTGATAGTAACCTGTATCAATCCTAATTTTTCTATTTTTTATGGGAAATAACCCCGGAAAAAATTGAAATGCTGCTTTTCATACGATAAGGAGATACTTTTCTTTTTGGGAATGCAGCTGCCGAAAAAACATCTTAAATGAAATGACTCCTATACAAGTCTCAATAATTTGGGAACAAATTACGGAAAACTGGTTTAGAATGTTTTTTTACATAATATAAACACTTAAACAAATTTTTTTTTTGTTCAGTATAAATACGTAGTCTACGTGTAATTAAAAATTGTAGATTGAAAGGACTGAACACATCGACTCCAGGGTTTAGGGACTGATTACCTCATTCTCCTCCTCTCCTTACGCCTTTTCCCCTTTGTATTGGACTGATGAAGCCACTGGGGTGGCGAAACGTCTCCGAATAAAGATTTCCATATGCTGCATAAGTGTCTCATTTTTCAACTGTCGGTTTTCAAAATTCATCACACACAGCCGTCTCTCTGAAGTTTGGCACGCGGGATTTGGGGTGTCCTTTCCCCCTCACAATAGATGTTAGGTAATGAAATTCATCTGTGGGCACAGAAACAGTAGGAGCAAGTGTACAACAGGTACTGCTGATGAAGGTGCGACAGACGGTGAAGTTGTCGGATTCTGTGAGACTTTGAACCGTTCACCTCTGCCCGTGACTCTGACGAAGTATTAGTGATTTCTTGAGCATCTGCTAATATACTTGCATCTGTCACAGAAACATAAGGTCGGTCACTCGGATACTCCCCGTGTTTTTTGAAAGGCATACGATTATACAATTTCTGGTTCATCACCAAATGAGTGAAGGTGTCATAACCCCGCTTAAACAGCCCTGCGCTATCTAAACGTCATTGTCTGCTTCTCTCTGGATATATCTAAATGCGTTTTCTAAGGTACGTTTCTGAGGACGAAACATTGACTGATAACTGATAGATACCAATTCATAAGAGTCCAATACCGTGAGTTTCACTGTTTCGTAGTCTACATACTCGTCGGGTGTATGTATTTGTGCATCATCAGTCATCGCCGGGAGCACCAGAACTACCCACTGGTTCACAGACCAGTCCAAGGCATGATATTAACAGAGACCCTGAGATATGTGTGCGGATCACTGTCCATTAATCTTGGCACCTGTGAGGATCGGCTTCGCTACACTAAACTCTTTCCTAGGTGAGTGTGTTCCTGTGTTTAACCTCTCTTTCTCTTCACAAGCTCTTTTTTTGATACAGTAGAATGGCTTTACAACAGGTAATTCACATTATTTGTTCAAAGACAGTCTCTAACATAAAATTGTTTGTTTGATGCAGTCTGTAACTCAGAATTCTTGGTTCTGATACTGTCTCTAAATCTGACTCCCTCGTGTGAATACAATCACTAATTCAGATTTCTTTGTGTTAATACAGTGCTAATTCAGACATTAAGATCTTGAGGAATTTTTAGGGAAGCCTTTTGACATTATTAATTTAATGAGAGTTTTAACTGGCGCTGGTAATTTTATCTTGGTGTGCTAGTATTTATTTGTGTTGTGAGTTTTGTTCTTGTTTGTAGCTTTTGTTAATTTTATCATAGGTTTTAATTGTGCGTTGTACATAATTGTTTTTGTTTGTTTGTACGGTCAAAGTTGCTCTGATACTATTAATACTAATTCAGATTTGTATGTGCTCACACAATCACAAGACTAAAAGAACTCTTCACCGTTGAATGGTCATGGGGAACTAAGTGTTTGATCAACTCAGTTACGACCTCTTTAAAGAGAGGAGAGAGAGAGAGAGAGAGAGAGAGGAGAGAGAGAGAGAGAGAGAGATGAGAGAGAGAGAGAGAGAGAGAGAGAGAGAGGAGAGAGAGAGAGAGAGAGAGAGAAAGAGAGAGAGAGAGAGAGAGAGGAAGAGCCGAGTTGGTGCACTTGCTCTTACTCTAGTGTCAAAATAATTTCCAAGACTGTGTGAAGGGCCTTGAATCCAGGAGCTACTACGATGTCCTTCCTTGGATCAAACCTGATTATATCTCGCTCCTCAAAAATTGTATAATCCCTGTGTGTTTAGCTCTCTATCAGAAATAAAATATTTTTCGATGTTATCGAACAGACGCAATAGCGTTCAAAGCTTCCAATGTTTCATAACATTAATGGAATTCAATTCCGACAAGCAAAAGAATAAGACACATGTGTAAAAATCTGTGAATATTTGCTAATGAGACGTTTCGCCAACTGTGGATATTTCCACTCCGGTACAGAGAATATATTATCAATTATCGAGAATTTCATTGACCGCTGTCACGAGACTGACACACCTCGAGTAGCAAGACCGTTACCAGAACTTGATTTTAAAAGAATATCACGAAATCATTTTTTTTTTATAAACCTTTGAGAATCAGGGGCAACTATGTACAGTAGCAAATGTTTTTTTCCCTTAGTCTTTATAAACCAACAGCAGATGCCTGACGATGGAGCCCTTACGGGAACTAGAGGAGGTGCAGTAGCTGAAGACATTAGCAGTGGTGGGCAGTATCCACTAGTGAACCAGATTATTACCTCTAGATTCTCTTACTGAGTCCGATACGTATTCTCACTACTGATCTGGAAAAGACATATGTTGGCGAAGCGTCGCATTAGAAAGATACCCCGGCTGTTTTATAGTGTTGATTTTTGTGCGATCCAAACGTCTTGAATCACTATATACCTTATATGTATCTAGACGAGATTAGGTTAGGTCAATGGAAACTTATATTTACGTATAACTGACTGGGAATAACGAAGTATTTGAATCTTACCCCAATAATGGTATATAATACAGTTAGGTAATCGACTGATGAAGCTTGCCTAACTGTTTCACATGTGTTTTACTTAGTAAGATATATATAGAAAGGGGGACACATGAATGAGAGCGCGAGACAAGCATAATTCACCAAGCGCTAACGATATTATTTGTTGTTGGTGCTCCAGCATTCTTTCAAACCTATATCCATTTAAAGATTTTTGTTTGCATCAGGTGCTTATCGCTTATATTTTTAAGAGTTCCCTTGTTAACGCTTATTTAAAGTTTTTTGTCGATAAGCGCCAACATGAGACGTAGTAGCAGTAGTGCTAGTAGTTGTGTGTGTGTGTGTGTGTGTGTGTGTGTGTGTGTGGTGTGTATTCCAGACACATTCACAAACATATATACACACACACAAAACACACACACACACCACACACACACACTTTACACTGCAAAGATCAGAGAACCTGACGAGTCACAGTACGGGATGAGGTATCACAGTGGGCGTCTGTGACAGGGGGGTTTCCAAAAGGGGGCAGTCCTATACAGTGCTATTTTTGGTATATGTGAATGACATGATGGAAAGGGTTGGTCAGAAGTGTCCTTTTCGCAGTGATGTGAAGTTAATGAGGAGAATTAAATCAGATGAGGATTGGGCAGGATTAAAAAAGAGACCTGGACAGGCAACTGGCTCCTCTAATTTAACCTGCCAAGTGCAAAGCCCCATAAAGATCGGGAAGGGGCAAAGAAGACCGCAGACAGATTTAAATCTAATTGCCAAAGACCGAAAACCCTCACTCAAGGGAAAAAGATTTTGGGGGTGAATAAAAACCGAGCACATCCCCTAAGCGACATAAACCCAGATAATTGCTGCAGCAAGGGGCGCCTAGAAAACCTGAGAATGTTTTCCGATCCCTAGTAAGGAATCGTTTAAGACTTTGCACACCGTGTACGAAGGTCCATACTGGAGTATTACCGCCTTTTTTGGAAACCCACACCGGGGTCAAGTGAAAAAGTTTAGCAACAGATATTCCATAGCTAAGGGGGAAAGTCCCCACATGAAAGGTTAAAGGAAATCGGCCCCGACGACACTGGGGGGAGAGGGAAAGGGTTTGGGGGGAATGATAAAAAATATAAAATATGCGATGAATTGACAAAGGGGGACAGATAGGGACAAAGAAACAAGGGGCACAGTTGGGAGTTGAAGACTCAGATGAGGCAAAGAGATGTTAGGAAGTATTTCTTTAGTCCTAGAGTTGTCAGGAAGTGGAATAGTCTAGCAAGTGATGTAGTGAAGGCAGGAACCATACATAGTTCTAAGACGAGGTATGATAAAGCTCATGAAGCAGGGAGAGAGAGGACCTAGTAGCGATCAGTGAAGAGGCGGGGCCAGGAGCTATGTCTCGATCCTTGCAACCACAAACAGGTGAGTACAAACAGGTGAGTACAAACAGGTGAGTACAAACAGGTGAGTACAAACAGGTGAGTACAAACAGGTGAGTACAAACAGGTGAGTACGCACATACCACCGTCGCTACAAAGGTTCTTCCGCAGTGTCATATATTTATTGTTTTTGCCAGTAATCATTCGAGAACTTATATTTATTATTTAAGAGTACATTATTTAAGAGTACATTATTTAAGAATACATTATTTAAGAGTACATTATTTAAAAGTACATTATTTAAGAGTACATTATTTAAGAGTACATTATTTAAGAGTACATTATTTAAGAGTACATTATTTAAGAGTACATTTCGAAATAACATAACAAATTACGTCACGATAAAAAAGAAACACAGATCCTGGAGGATGACACTATTATTGCAACACTTTACTTTTTCTCAGTTTCAATGATCTTTGAACACAGTAATGGTGTTCACATTACAGAGTTTCCTTTTTATATTTTTTATAACGAAATTGTACGCTTAATTCACCGTAATACATTATAAGAGCTGCAAGTCAACATTCAGTGTACACTAGATGGCATACCAAGAGAGATATTGAAACAAGTGTTCAGAAGCAAGATTCATCTTGTACACTTACGTGAAAACAATAACCAACAAATTAAAAAAAAGAATACAATTTCCTGAAAAAGAATGCGTTTTCCAGACAGTTGCGTTTAGTTGAGAACATTGTGTGTTTAGTTTACTGAAAGACCTGTAACTACTTGACGTCTTTTCTTGAGGAATTAATTATAGTGAGGTACCTAAGGAAGGGGCAGCCTCTCTGGGTTCGGAAGAGTGCAACGGACAAGTGAAGCAGCTGCAGCTATACTCATAACAAGAGGCATTCTTGAGCTTCCCCAGCGCTCGGGCTTGGCCCAAAGTTGGGGTGTGGCTCTAAAAGGATCTAATAGTGCCTTTGCACCTTCTGACATCGTCTGCTGCTATGCAGCTGCCACGCCCTTCGAGCCCAGTGTGGGCGGGGTTTCTGGCAGCCCAAGGTGCCTAGCTTCTTCCTCCAAGCACCGTGAGGGCTGGGAATGGGGCTAGGCCTGGAGACAGTTGGTCCCAGAAGACGAGGAGGTACTTGTACGTCCTCCCATGGCAGACACTAGTCTGAGACAATCCCTCGACAGGGAGACAAGGCCGGGCCATCTTTTGGAAAAGGCCCGGGCCGGGCGAGTATATACCGGTGATCCTAAACAGAACAGAACAGAACGGTATGGATTAGAACTCTTCAGCGACGTCTGATTTAGGCTTGATAAATATTGTAACATTCACTCACATTTTTGGAAACTTCATATCTGGTTAACCTCTCCACAACATTTTAACATGAAGTTGTATAGTTGTTAAAGTCACATGTGCGTAACACCTGGGAATCTTTATTGGAAAACGCTTCATGAACAGGTGACTATCGTTTTATTACAGACATGATATGCAACTACAGAAGACGATGAAATAATCTATCACTCTATAGTACAGAACTGTACACAGAAGTCAGATGAGGTAATCAGTCCCTCAACCTGGATGCCGATGTTCAGTATCAGTCTTGATAAATTCGAAGTATAGACAGGAAGATGGTCTCCTACGTACTGGAGTAATATGAGGCTCAGCAGATGAAGTCACGTCACATGTGGGCGGGACTCAGTAGTGATCCAGGTATTGCACATGTAACTAATTCCTCTTGTTGGTATTGTGTACCGTTACTGTAGTGACGTGTTTATGTGTATTGGTGCGTATATGTAAACGTGTGTGCGTATGTAGGTGTGCTCATATAATTATTGGTTTGTCTACATGTGTTTGTGGGTATATGCGAATGTACATGAGTTTGGTGTACATGTGTTACTGTACGAAAAATGCAGAGAAATAGGGTAATACGAAGGCAGCTATTGTAGAGAAATTTTTAGTGGACAATGTTTCTCTTGTCACTGAACAAAACATTGTATGATAAACTCTTGAACTCTTGTGTTTTGTCTCACTCTTGTGGGAATGTAATCACCATTTTATATATATATGCAAGGAATTCGCGAGAGCATACGAAACATACACAAACACTGATCTCTGCTGAAGGAGACTCGAACCTACGAACCTTAGGACAAGGTACGTAGTGCTTTACAATCTACTACACCTGGACCAAGCACTGCGTACCTTGTCCTAAGGTTCGTAGGTCGAGTCTCTTCATGCCAGAGATCAGTGTTTATATATATATAATAATATATATATATATATATATATATATAATATATATGTATGTATTGTATATTTATTTTTTATTTAAGACAGACAATACATTATATAAATAAAAGTGTACAGTATCGGATCATACATAGCCAATATAAATTCTTCATTATCTAAACACACTGTACGTTTTACTTTACCCTTACACAAAATTCCCTCATCACCTGTACAGTTCATCCCTGAACACTTATGCTAAATACAAGTTTATACAATATTAGACATGACAGCAATCAAAACAATGCAATATTCAGTAATATGTCAAATATATACACTTCACTCACTTATAGATGTATTATGCCATTAGACATAATTCCATTAAAACAACATAAGACTGTGTAATTAATACAAAAAAAACAATCCTCTTACTCCTTCCCATCCGCTATTACAATATACACACTGAAAAACTGCATTCAGTAAAAAATCAAACAGTAAACCTACCCCCCCCCCTTTAACCCATTTCACCATATTGTTTAACAAACTCACCATTGTTTATTTAATTAACTACTCGACAATAGTTATAAAAACCTACTGCTATCTAACATCACAGTTGATAGTAATACAAGAACACAATATCGGATCTTCCACATACAATATTAAAGCAACAGTGTCACAAATAAAAACTCACCGCACATTTAACTCTGCGCGAACACAAACAAAAAATTCCTCATCACCTGTACAGATTGTCCGTTACATCGATGCCAAATAAAAATGTATACAATTTTAAATTATACATCTATCAAATAATATACATTGCAATATGCTTTAATAGGCAGTTATATACACGTCACTCCACAGATAGATGTATAATACCATTATACATAAATCCCCAAACCCCTTTTCATCTGTTGATTACAAAATACACTCATACAAGTACTTAAGTAAAAATCTATACTTGATAAGACGTACACCGCTACTGCATATCAATAACCACTCCCGTTCCAACAAAATATGTTACAAATTGTATATTTACATAAAATAATACCTTATTATAATTGCAATACGAAATACACTTAAATTACAATTGAAACATAAAGTAACAAAAAGGGAACATAAAACAAGCATGTATTAATTAATAAGAAACTTCACTTCACATACACCAGATTATACTATCTTTGTCTAACACCTTTGAAGACAAAAGGAGAATCCAGACAGACCCAAGTCACGCCTTGTGTCACCTCATACCATCAAACACACAAATACTGTATGAAGTACCTTCATACATCTTATACACACAATAATGTAGTGCAACAACACTACTTACATATTTATTCAAACCTGTCTAAAAACATTGTGAAAAACATTTTACACAACCACCAAGACCACACACACACCACAAAAGAAGCATATTTGTTATATTACAAAACATACCTCACACGCTAACACCTAAACACACTTCCACACTCAAGAAACTAGCCCGCCGTTACCCCTTACTTTATACTTAATCTCTTAAATCCTTCAACTTGAATCTACGATAACCTTCAGTAAATGCTGTCTCCCATCTTCCCCCATAAAGATCCCATTGCGACACTTAGTTCTATATGATTGTAGCCCCTAAAACTTTTATCCTTTCCTCTACAACCCACCTCCCTCATGGCCCAAGATGTATAAATAAAATCAGTAACCGCATAGCAACCGCATTCACACACCTTCTGACTCCCCCACCTATATCTAAACTTAACTACCCTCAACACCTGTAACCCTTCCCCACCCACTACCTAACTACTCTACTTAGCCAGACCCTCACATCTTCTAAACAAGTACAAAAGTACACCCGCATGAAATATAGTTTCCGGACATCCACACGCTTTGCACTCCCCACCCTCCCTTAATCTCCTATTAAATAACTAACCCCAGACGGCAAGATCCCATGTAAAAGCCTAAACATACCTCCCTAACACCTGGTTTTACACGCAGTTGGTGAAGACATTCCTTATAGAACCCCACGCATACATAGGGTATGCCCCCTCAACTGCCGCCACCACAGACCCCCCCCCCCCACCCTCTCAAGAACCTTCAATTTAAGCTGATCTGGATCCCTCACCGTCAGTAAAACTCGCAACATAGCCTCCTCAAACATTAGATCCCTACCCCTCCACCACCGTTGCATATCCTTGCTCAGACTTTCAAGGCCCACCCCCCTCGCCCCCTCCCTCAAAAACCCCCTTTTTAAAACACTCAACATACGCTTTTCAAGAGGTATAAGCCCCAGACCCCCCTGGTTAACGGGAAGCGACACCACCCCTCTACTTAGCCAGTCACAACCCGATCCCCATATAAATCTGAATACCCGCAGTTGCAACCGTTGCACCTCACACCGTCTCAATGGATATATTGCCACCACGTGCCATAGTTTGCTATACAACAGGACATTCGTGACTATAACCCTCTGATGCAACGTTAACTGCGCTGCTCTCAAACCGCCCAATCTTTTCAAAACCCCATCCACAGTGTGCCTCGAATTTGCCTCTTGTGCATCCCTATCATTCCGCATGTACACTATCCCACATATCAACAGCTGATCCACCACACTCCACCCGCCCTCTACAGTCCCACCATTATGTACGCTATCCCCTAGATCCAAATACTTGGACTTTACTACATTAATTTTCATCCCCTTAGCCTCACCAAAAACGTCTATCACCCTACCTACCTTATGTAAATCCCTCACATCCCTCACCAAGACAGTCGTATCATCCACATAACCCACTATACCCGCCTCCCTTCTCGTGCACTACCAACCCTCCCTCTCGCTATAAAAGAGTTCCTGAAGACATGCAAACAATATTTGTGACAGAGGGCATTCCTGTCGCAAACCCCTTCCCATCTGTATGCTAACACCTAGTCTTCCATTAACCTGTACTCTCATAACTGCACCCAGATACAAAGTTTTTGCCCAAGAAACAATTTCCCTCCCGAAACCCAACCAACGCATGAAACTCCATAATGCATCTCTCTCTACGCTATCGTAAGCAGCTCTCCAATCCAAAGCCAAGACACCCCCACCCCCCTCCCCCCTCTGCTCTACAAAACTCCTAATAACTCTATGACCTTCATACATTGACCTACCCGGTATTCCATATTGTCCTCTACTTTACCTAACACCTGTTTAATTCTGTTCCCGAATACCCTTGCCAATAACTTATAATCACTGCACATAAGCGATATTGCACGGTAGTCCTCTACCGTGGTCTGTCCACCCTTCGGCACTAATACAACAACAGCAGTCCTGCTCACCCATTTCCCCATTTTCCTTCATTACATTGAACAATCTGACTAAAAATCTTCTCAAAACTTCCCGGTTATTAACATAGAAATTATTAGACAACCCGTCTACACCCAGTGCCTTACCTAAACATGCACCTGCTATAGCTTGCCAAATTTCCCCTTCTGTAATCTGTCGTTCCAAAGTCTCCCTGTCTGTACCATCAAGCTTGCTTTGCACATAACCTCCCATTTCCCTTAAAGCATCATCTCGTATACCCAATTGTTGTGCATATGACCTAAACCATGCATCGAGATATCCACTCATACTCTCAGTCGACATCAATACCTGCCCCTCCCTATACCCTCCCATCCCCACATGAACAGTTAATCCAATCATCTCCCTAGCCGCTCTTCTCTTACGCTGTCCTCTCAACACACACGCCGAAGGCCTATCACCCCATAATACCTCCTCCATCCCCGCCAAAACTCGCGCACCATCAAATCTTTCATTTTGCAAATCCCTAATACTCTCCTTTAATCCCTCAATATCTCCCACTGGATAACTAACACTTCCACGTTCGTAGCAAGCTCTTAACTGCCCCTCAAGATAAGATTGAAACCCATACTTTAACCTATTATGTTCCCTCCCACTACGTATATAAAAATCCTTAATACCTGATTTCGCCACAGAGTCCCACCAAGTAACCAGATCACCATTCCCAGGCGCCTCTGCCTCCAACCCCTCCAAAATTGCTTAAATGACTGTCTAAATTCTTCTTCCTGCAACAACTTTACATTTAACTTCCAATACCCCCTACACCTTCGTGGCAACCCCTCCCAACCTAAATCCACCAAAACACCCCTATGATCTAACACACAAATACCCGAGTTCTGAAGTCGTCCATCACCACATACGACGGTATAGGATGTCGTATCGTCATCTTCACAGAGTATGTACCCTCAGGTACCCCCATATACGGACCAGCTGACCACCTTCCTGCAGTGACCGTGTGTATCATCCCGTGTTTACTCATGGCGAACCGTATATCAGATGCATCCGCCTCGAATGGCACATTCCTGATCTTCACCCAAGTGTGGTGGTGACGTGTACTTAGCTCTGTGAAGACCTGTTGTGTGCTCTCTGTGAATCTGAATCAGGATGCCCTCTCTTGAGCAACTTTACCAGCAGCTGAGAGAAGAGCTCAGAGTTGCTAAGCTGGAGATACGGCGATTAATGGAGGAGAACAAGAGGATTCGTAGTAGTCCTCCTGTTGTGAGTCCCCAGGTTAAGAGGGGAGCTTGGTCAGTGGCCGGGCAACATGGAACCAAGCTGAGGATCAAGAAAACGGTTGATGAGGCAGAAACAACGACAAACCAGAAGACTACCGTGGAAACTTCCAACCCATTCTCCGTGCTACCTGACGAATGTGAGTGTTCTACTGGGAATGCCACAACGAGCACCAAGGAAGCATTGGCAGACGTGAGTGAGACATCCCTAGAAACCCCAACGAAGACCATCGAGAACGTCTTGACGAATTCCACAAGTGGTGTAATGCTACCTGACGAATGTGAGTCGACTACTGGGAGCATCACGAAGGACGACGCCAAGGAAAGTAAAAACATTGTTATTGTTGGGGATAGCCAGATTAGGTACATGGATAGGACATTCTGCTTGAAGGATAGGAGTAGGAGGCAGAGAGTGTGTTTTTCCTAGGCTGGGATGAAGGATATTGTTAGCCGTCTGCATGACATCATGCAAGGTAATGGGAGCAATCCTATTTTCTGTCTCAGTGCTGGAGGCAATGATGTTGGCAGACGTAGTGAGTGAGGACCTGATTAGCAGGTATAGGTCAGCAATAGAGATAATTAGGGAGGAAGGGTGGGAAACCTGTCATATGTGGCATTTTGCAAAGGAGAGGAGTTGGAAATGAATGGTTGTCCAGAGTAATTGGTGTCAATTGCTGGCTGGACAAATACTGTAAGGAAAATGCGGTAACATTCATTGACAACTGGGACCTCTTCTATGGCAGAAATGACATGTATGCCAGGGATGGGGTTCACGTATCTAGGTGTGGGGTGGGAGCACTGGCCAACGCAGTGGAGGGAGCTGTTAGGTCTTTAAACTAGGAATAGTTAGTGGTATGGGTTTTGGCAGGAAAACTGTGAAGTCGCAGGGTAGTAATATGAGTACTAGGAGAACTAGTAATAGCAAAATGAGGTAGATATTGGAAACCAGTGGCACTAATTGACAAGGACAGTAATAGGTTTAGTGGAATAACAGAAAGGAGCAGGAAGGGTAAAGAGAGAGGAGGGTCTTTAAATATTTATTACACAAATAGTCGCAGTGCTAGGAATAAGATGGACGAGTTGAGACTAGTTGCTAGTGCAGGTAACATTGATGTATTTGCCATTACTGAGACGTGGTTTAATTCAAAAAGTCGGGACATGCCTGCAGAATGTCACATTCAGGGTTTTATATTGTTCCAAGTAGATAGAAGTGTCGGAAAGGGGGATGGGGTGGCATTGTATGTCCGAGATCGCTTGAACTGTTGCATAAAAACGGGTATTAAGTCTGAAGTAACACATACAGAGTCTGTTTGGATAGAATTTTCAGAGGGGCATGAAAAATTAATTTTAGGTGTGATATACCGTCCCCCAAATTTAGATAGGGACCAGGGGAGACTACTATGGGAGGAAATTGTTAGGGCCACAAGGCACGATAATGTAGTAATTCTAGGAGACTTTAACTTTAGTCATATTGATTGGAATTTCTTGACTGGGAATTTAGAATCATACGACTTCTTAGAAGTAGTTCAGGATTGTTTTTTGAAGCAGTTTGTGACAGAACCTACAAGGGGTAATAACCTGCTTGGCTTAGTTCTGGCAAACAATGAATCCCTTGTTAATAATTTAGAAGTTTCAGAGGAACTGGGTGCTAGCTACCACAAATCAATTACATTTAGCATTGAATGGAAGTATGATAGTAGGGATAACTCACTAACAGTCCAGATTTTCGCTTAGCAGATTACGATGGGCTTGGGAAAAACAATTATCTTTTGACGGGAACGAAGAGGCATCAATATGACAGTTTTCGCCCCAAATACTGTGCTCAAAAATTTTTTAACCCTTAAAAAGAAATTAGATCAAATAAAATGCCCCAAAAGGGTAAATTTAGCAAAAATATTATAGGGCTAAAAAAGGAAATTTATAGGCGTATCAAAAGAGGCGGGGTCATTTTATAAATCGTATATTGACTTTGGGGGACTTAAAAAAGGGGGATAAAAAAGCAAAAAAGGACTATAAAATTTAAAAGTTGCAAGGGATTCTAAAACAAACCCAAAAAAGTTTTTTCCAGGTATATTAACAAAAGTCGGATAAATAGGTCCCTTATAAATAAATATGGGCATTTATGAAAAAGAGAATGAAATGTGCTCGTTTTAAAATAATTATTTCCCCGGGTTTTTCACAGGAAGACATAAAAATTTTTGGGAAATTTAAATTTTTTTATGTGGGCCAGAAGAAGATAAATTATGTAACTACAGTCACTAGTGAATGGTGGAAGCAAAAGCCGACTGAAACAAAAAAAGTCCCCGGGCCCTGATGGGGTTTTTTCAAGGGTTTTTGGAATGCCAAATGGAACTCTGTGAACCATTAATAAATTTTTAATTTATCTCTTCAAAAGGTGAGTGCCTATTTGGAAGATGGCTAATAATTCCTTTTTTAAAACAGGGGACAGTCGTTACCGTCAAATTATGCCCAATAACCCTGCCTCAATTGTGGGAAATTACTAGAGTCAATTAAGCTGAGATTATGAGAAGCCATCTCGAAAAGCATAGCTTGATTAATGATACTCAGCAGGGATTACAGAGGCCGGGCTTGTCGACAATTTATTGATTTTCCCTTCGTAAAGCTTTTGAGGTGTTGACCACGATAAAAATTTTAAATTTTATTTACTTGATTTTAGAAAGGATTTGGCAAGTTCCGCACCAAAGATTTGAAAAAGTAGCAGCTTTGGAAGGGGGGGAAGGGTGCTTCGGGGATCGAATAATGGTCACGACGGGAAAGCAAGAGTGTCCAAAAGGGGGTTTAAAATCCGAGTGGGGATCAGAACAAGGGGCGTCCACGGGGGATCAGTCTTGGGCCGTTGTTGTTTATTTTTAAATTCAATGATCTTGATAAAGGAATTACTAGTGATATGAGCAAATTCCCCGATGACCGAAGAAGTAGGATAATTAATTAAAAACGTAGATGTTAGGGAATTCAGGAGGATTTGACAAACTTATTTTGGTCAAAAAAAGGGGAGATGCAGTTCAATGGGAAAAAGCAGGTTTGAAGTGGGGAGTGTCCAAACCCCAGCATTAAAAAGTTAAAAAATTAGAACTTCCCCATACAGTTGCGAAAAGGATTTGGGGGGTTATGGTAAGCAGCAACCTTAAACCAAACAGCAATGCCTAAGGTATATAAAAAGGCAAATAGATTACGGGGATTTAATCAAAAAGTGTAAGCAACAAAAGTCCAGAGGCATACTGAGTTTATACATCATTAGTAAGGCCCCCCT
The DNA here is from genome assembly GCF_026875155.1 of Cherax quadricarinatus. NCBI lineage: Eukaryota > Metazoa > Arthropoda > Malacostraca > Decapoda > Parastacidae > Cherax > Cherax quadricarinatus. Next base: position 108,200,079 of record NC_069399.1, read on the forward strand.
GATTTTTGAGCTCAATTTGGTCTCCATATTACAGAATGGATTTAAATTCGTTGAAAGGGGGTTTTTAGGACTTTAAACTAGGATTAGTTAGAGGTATGGGTTTTAAATGATAAAAAATGGTAGGGATTTTGACTTATCTTGATTTTAAAGAATCTTAATAAAAACGTCATGGAGTAACTCTGGGTAATAAAATTTTCAAAAATTGGTAAAACAAAGATGAATAGGAAAAAATTCGAAAAAAAACCATTGATGGTTTTTATGAAACAGTCAAAAGTGAAAAAATAAAATTAAAAAAACTACGTTTGGTGCTGTGCGGGGAACTTTGATACATTGCTTAACTAAAAACGTGGTATGTTTAAAGAGTCGGGATAGACGCTGAGTGTAATATTCGGGGTTTTAAAGTGTTAAGGGGATAGATTTTGGGGAAGGGGGGAGGATTTTTTGGGATTGTATGTTCGAGAAAAATTAAATTGTTGCAAAAAAAAAGGTATAAAAATAGATGGGCAGTAACAGAGTCGTTTGGGTGGTTCGTGGGGGGCAAAAAAAAACTAGTTCTAGGTTTTTTTAATTACCGACCCCCAGGCTTGGATACGATAGAGGGAGCTTTTTGGGGAAAAATTTGTTAGGGCTTCTGGACACAGAAAAATAGTATGTGGGGGATTTTAATTTTAGTAAAATTTGATGGAATTCTTTAAAGGGTTTAATCTAGAGTCCATGATTTATGGAAACAGTTTTGACTGTTTTCTAAAACGAGCGTAACTGAGCCTCCAAAGGGGAAATAATTTGCTAGACCTAGTCTTGTCAAATGGAAACACCGTGTATTGGAGATCACGAAGAATTGGGAAAGTGATCCAAACCACACTTTTAGCTTTTAACGGGAAGCAAGAAAATTCTAATACATAAAAATCCCTGATTTTCGTTCTGCCGTTTTAAAAAGGACTTGGGGAACATCTGTCAAAATCTTGTTTGGGGGGTTCCCTAGCTAATGTTTTTTTTGACGATAATCATACTTATGAATATGAAGGGGGTCGCTTTTATGATTTTTTTCTTAATAATAACACAGTCCCCAGAGTAAAAATTTTCCCCCAGAGGAAATTAGGTTAAAAAAAGTCCCAAATGGTTTAACCGGAGGAAAGCACTTTTAGGGGAAAAAAAGGGGAATTATAGGCGCATCAGAAGGGGGAGGGGTTTAAACCCTTTCTGACCAAACATTTTCACTTAAAAGAGAAGTAAAAAAGGCAAATTAGAAAGGCTAAACTGACTATGAATTAGAGTTTTAAATAAATCAAAGACAAACCCAAAAGGGTTCTTTAAGTGTAAGGCGGGGTGAAGGAAAAAGTAGGACCTCTAAAAAAACTGGGAATGGACAGCTGACGGAAAGAACGGAAATGGTTTTATTTAATGACTATTTTTTTTTGTCTTTTTTAAACAGGAAGATGTAAAGAGTTTCCAGTAATTAACATTATTTGTTCCCGATGAATTTAAGTTAAAATATTACGTCACGAGGGACATGTTTTTAAAAACAGATAGACAAAAACTGAAAAAAAGCCCGGGCCCGATGAGTTTTTTTCCCCAGGGTACAAAGGAATGCAAGAGGAGTTTTAAGTCACCCATTAACGGTGTATTCAATGCGTCCTCCTTCCCGGGTGTTGGCCGAGTTGGGAAGAGGGGCTAAGGGGTTCCATATTCAAATCAGGGGATAAGCCCACCCCTTTCAAATTCCCCGCCCAATAAGCCTGCTTTTATATTGGGCAATTTATTAAAAACAATTATAGCTGACATTATCAAAGTCACTTAAAGAGAAAACTTGATAAATGAACAAAGATGGATTCAGGGGTTTTCCCCTCCCTGCAAACTTACTGACGTTTTCAAAAACATTTGAGGCGTTGACAGTGAAAAGGAATTGATATTGTTTTTTGGTTTTAGTAAAGCCTTCGATAGATTCCTACAAGAGACTCTTAAAAAAAGGGCAGCTCTTGGTTAAGGAAAAGTTCTGCATGGATTGAGGCAGGGGCTTGCAATAAAAAAGGGAGGTTCCCATTAATGGGGGAAAATCTAAATGGGTTTATCATAGTGGCTTTCCAAAGGGATCAGTTTTAGGCCCTCTCTTGTTAATAATTTACTTAAATGCATTGTAAAGGGGAAATAGGTGACATGAATAAATCTGCTGAATACAAAGATAGGCCGTAAATTTCATTTGGGGGGTTTTATCAGTAAACCCCAGGACGATTTAAACAAATTAAGTTTTGGTCTAAAAAATGGCAGATGAAGTTAATGGGGATAAGTGTAAGGTTTCCCCTTGGGTAAGAAAAAAAACCTCGAAGCTATAATCTGGGTGAAGTAGAGCTTGATCTACAGGTGAAAAAGATTTTGGAAAGTTGGAAAGCAGAAATCTAAGACAAGACAGCAGGCCTTGTGTGCGCAAAAAGGCCAACAGATTACTTGGTTTTTCTCAAGATTATAGTAACAGAAGTCCAAAAGTTATTTTAAAACCTAAAAAACATAAGAAAAGGAACACTGCAGGGCCCTTTTGGGCCATATAGGCGGGTCCTTTAAAATTTATCCGAACAAGTTTTTGACCAACCCAATTTTATCCCCCCCAAGAAATAACCTGATTGCAAGTCCCATCAAATCCAACCCCTCCACTCATGTACTTATAAAACCCAAATTTAAAAACTACCCAAAGTCCTAGCCTAAATAACCCAAAGTAGTTTCCACTCATAACTACCCTTTTTCCCAAAAACCAATTTTTCCCTATGTCCTTTTCTAAATCTAAACTTATTAAATTAAATCCATTCTGGGGTTTCTTTGGGAGATTCCTCAAGACCTTGAATATCCCTTTATTAAACCTATCTTCACTTATACATTTCGATAGGTCTCCCCTCTTTTCGCTAAAAGTGAATGTCTTAAGAGTCTTCAATTTTCTTCATAGGAAGTTTTCTAAGCTTGTTTTTTATTTAGTCATCCTACGCTAAATTTTTTCTAACAATTTATGTCCATTCTGAAATATGGAGATCAGAATTAGCTGCAAAACTGGGTGAGGCCTTACTAATGATGTTAAAGTGCATTTTGACCTCGGACATCTTTGCTTACACTTCTAGAAAAAACCCCAGTAATCATTTGCCTTATTACGTACGCTTGGCATTGCTGTCGGGTTTTTAAAGGGTTGCTGCTTACCATTCCCCCCAACCCTTTTTCCAATGGTATGGTAATTCTACATTTTTTAAAATTATAAGTCTGGGGTTTATGGACACCCCCGAGCTTCAAAACCCTTGATTTTCTACATTAACTGATCCCCACTTTTTGACCGATAGAGTTTTTTTAAAAAATCCTCCTGAAGTTCCCCAAAACATCTACGTTTGAATCAATTATCCTACCTATCTTCGTGTCATCGGCGAATTTGCTATTCATTTAAAATTTCCTTCATAAAGATCATTATATATTTATAAACAAAACGGGCCCAAGACTGCCTGTGGAACGCCATTGTTACTGTCCCACTGGTTTTAAACCCCCCATTTTATGGACACTCTTGCTTCCTTCTTTTTGAGCCATGTTCGATCCGAAGCACCCTTCCCCCCAAGCCATGAGCTGCTACTTTCAACAGTTTTTGGTGCGGAATTTTATCAAATGCCTTACTAAAATCAAATAAATAATATCAAATTTTTATGGGTCAAAGCCTAAAAATTTTACTAAAGTTCTTTAAATATGTTTATTATGCCCCCCCTACCCTCCTGGGGGCGGAGAAAAAAGGTTACAGAGGTAAAAATTGGGTCCAGGGTGGACTCCAAATTTTTGATAGCTGAGAAATTTTACGAGGTAATGAATTCCAATTTAAAAAGGGTAATAAAACTAAATTTTACAAAGGTAAGAACTCCAGGTGTTAGTCAAAATCATGACAATTCAAAGGTTTTTACAGTTTACAGGGGGTACGTAAGGGGGTCCAGGGATGGGCTTAAAGTTGTGTGGCTGAACAGGTAAAAGGTAATGAACTCACAAGTTCAAAGGTAAGAACCCTGTAAGAAGGGTTTACTTAGTTTTTACATGGCTAAATCATGAACAAATTATAGTGAATGAGAAATTCCACTTCCACCCCCGGTCAAACTGTAGTGATTTATTGGTGCAAATATTTTTGTTGGTCCCACACACACCCTAAAAATTCATACAAAAACACACAACCACCACACAACCACATATTCTTATTTCTTCGTCATAGAGTGTCAGGCCAGGGGTAGCCAAAAAGTGATGTGGTGGAGGCGGGAACCCAACATAGTTTTAAGGCGGGTATGATAGAGTCATTGGGCAGGGAGAGGAGGACCTAGTAAAATCGCGAAGAGGCGGGGCCCAGGAGCTGTGAATCGCCCCTCAACCACAAATGGTAGTACAAAAGGTGAGTCACACACACACACAACCAAACCATACACACGCACACACACTATACACACAACACACTCATACACACATCTACACCACACACACTCATAATTCTACCACAAACCACCATACACGGAACGTCTATATTTTTTAAGGCGGGGTAAAAAGGCCAGGGACAGGGAGAGGCCCTAGAGCAATCGGGAAAGGGGCGGGCCAGGAGCTGTGACCGTTTTATGAAGAAAGTAAAAAAAAATTAGTTAGAAAGGACGGCCTCTTGTAAATCATTGCAAATATCATTAATCAAGCTATGTTTATGAGTGGCTTTTTATAATCTGACTATAATGACTAGTAATTTCCCTACAATTGAGGTCAGGTTTATTGGGCGGTAATTTGAGGGGTAACGATTGTCCCCTGTTTTAAAAAAAGAAAAATTTAAAACCTTCTTCCACATATCGACACTACCCCTGTTGAAGAGAAAAATTTAAAAAAATTATTAATGGTCCGATTCCATTTTGCATTCTTTTTAGAAACCCTTTAAAAAACCTCTCAGGACCCCCTGTTTTTTGCTTCGTCGGTCTATCTCCACAACCCCTTTAATGCTGTGAGTTTTCATAATTTATCTTTTTATCCACTAAAAATTAATTACCGGAATTTATTGTGTCTTCCTTGTAAAACGAGGAAAATAATTATTTAAAACGAGCACATTTCATTTCTTTGTAGTAAGATGCCCATAGTTATTTTTAATGGACTTTTGTTCATGACCGGAAAAAACTTTTTTTGGGGGTTTTAGAATCCCTAGCAACTTTAAATTCATATCCTTTTTAGCTTTTCTTATCCCCTTTTTTAAAGTCCCTCTTAATGTCAATTACGATTATAAGATGACCCCCGCCTCTTTTATTCGCCCATAAATTCCTTTTTTATGCCCTAGTAGTATTTCACATTTTTCATCCATTTGGGTCATTCTTTTGACTAATTTTCCTTGTAGGGATAAACGTTCTTTGACAGCAGTTTTGTGCCCAGAAAACTGCATATTGATAGCTCTCTTGTTACCCCCGTCAAAAAGATGTAAGTGTTGTCTAAGCCCATGTAAATTTCTAAGCGAAAACTGGGACGTTTTCTGAGTTATCCCTACTATATACTTCCATTCAATTCTAAAAAATTGTTTTTGTGGTCGTAGCACCAGTTCGTCTGAAACTTCTAAATTTTTAACAAGGGGTTCATTTTTTGCCAAACTAAGTCAGAGGGTTTTTACCCCCCTTTTAGGTTCTGTCACAAACTGCTTAAAAAACATCCTGAACTACTTCTAAGAAGGGGTTTTGATTTTAAAAATTTCCCCTCAAGAAATTCCAACAAATGACTAAAATTAAAAATCTCCTAGAATTTCTAAATTTCGTGCCTTGTGGCCCTAACAATTTTCCCCCCATAGTGTTCCCCGGCCCCATCTAAAAATTTGGGGGCGGTATATCACACCTAAAATTTAATTTTTTATGCCCCTCGAAAAATTTTATCCAAAAAGACTCTCTTTGGGTACTTCTATCTACTTTGGAAAAAATTTAAAACCCGAATGTGACTTCTTCAGGCATTCCCCACTTTTTTAATTTAAACACTCTCAGTAATGGCAAAATATTATGTTTCCCACAGAACTAGTCTCAACTTGTCCCTCTTATTCTAGCACTGGACTATTTTTTAATAAAATTTAAAGACCCTCCTGTCAGGGAACGCCTTCCCAACTGAACAAAAGAAATAAGGAAAAATAAATAAAAAAAGAAATGACAGGGAAAAATAAAATTTTGATTTTTTAGGGTTTTTACTTAAAATTTTTATATAATAAAAAAAATGGCCTTCGTTCTTGTAGTTGGGGAGGGTAGGGAGGGGCCCGGAAGATTTTGATATTATTTTTGTATTTATCCAGGGGGATGGTGATAATCCGATGTTTTTTTAATTTCCTACCACTTGGATGGGCCCCAAGTAAATAGGAAGGGCCGGGAGTATAGAATAAAGAAAAAAGTATTTTTAAATATGCTTGCTCCTTATCTGGCTTTTATCCGGAAGACCCCGCCAGGAACAGAGTGGTAATAAGAAAAAAAAAATGGTTACTATGGTCGATAAAATAACATTTAAAAATTTAAAGAATGTAAATGCCAAAATCATTTCTGGTAACCAGCAAACAAAAAAAAAGGGAAAAAAAGTGATACTCGGTAATCACCCTACCTGATTAGGAGAAGAGGGAGGTGAATGCTCTCCCAAAATTCAACCCCCCCGGGAAAGGCAATTTACAGGAGTAGAAACTTTAACAAATTTGGACACCAGGAACTAGTTTTCGCCCCAGCCCGCCAGAGGGGGGGGGGGGGGGCACGCGACGAACTAATGGTTCCCGGTTGCCCGAACAACCTTTAAACCCCACTTACATCTCTTTTTTCCCCCACAATACCCCCTTCCAAAACTTATGGACGGAGTCATAAGCCAACGAAAGAGGGAAAAGAACTAAAAACAACCTCGGCTCGCCAATCTGAAAAAGGGGTTTCAGAGCCAGAAAAAAAACACTTTAAAAGTAGGGCTGAAAGCCGAGCCCATCTCAAGAGTTGCTATTTTACCCCTTTAAGTTTTCCAGTAATCAGGGGCTTGTGATCTTTTTAAGACAAAGGGGTTTACCGTATTTTGGGAATTTTTAAAACTACTTATACCCCCTAAAAGCATAAATTTTTTTCTCCACAGGAAAATCTTTCTTCTTGGGAGAAGCTTCTTTATGGCGAAAGAATGGAAAGGGTCCCCCATAAATATTTAAGTGTACAGCCCCCGGGCCAAATGGGGGCTCTGTTTGAGCAAAATATTTTATAAAATTTTGGTAATTTTAGGACATGGGGTTTGAAAAATCCTCTTAATTTTTTCCAACTTTGCATGGCTTTCCCCAGAAAAAACTAAGAGGTCCTTGAACCTTTTTCAAATGTCTGTAAGAATGAAGTTAAAATTATTGATTTGGTACGAAAATTCTATGAATTTAAACCATGGAAACTTCTTAAAACTTTTTGGTAAGGGAACGTACTTTCAAAAGCTTTGGTCTTATTAGGGAAATGGTGAAAGTTGTTGTCAGATATAAACCCGAGGTATTGTACCTTTTGATAACCAAGAAAAATTTTTTGGGTTAACTGTAAGGCCGTAGCTAGTCCCTTTTTTTTTAAAAAAAGCGATAGTGTATTTAGATGGTCTTTTCCCCGAATTTTCATGATATAAATATCAAAATACACGAGAATTCTTTGATAAAAAGAACTATTCTCTAAGCCTAATATGGTGGCAAAGCGGAACAACCCAAAGGCATTTGCGATATTGCTTAGACCTCTATGAGTAGGGAAGCGGTGTATGGTTTTGAGCTGGTGTAATGGACTTTAGGATGCTTTTGAGATGTCTATTCCGAAAATTTAGTCTGGGAATTTTTCAAATATGATCAATTTCGGCATGGGGTTTTTGCATCCCATTTTTTTTATAGTTTTAAAAAACAAAATTTTTGTGCAAGTCGGTAAGGGAATTTTGGGTTTTTAACCATAACAATGTGAACAGAAAGGATTTTGAAGGTTTTTATGATGTTTAAGTTAAATGTTTGTCAACTCATTATCAAAAGTTTTTCCCAAATGAAAGGAAAAGGGGAGATTTTCCGCCTACGGTTTTGATCCCCAATTCAATCTTGGTACAATAGTGGGGTAAGTTGGTACCCCCCGAATACGTCAGAAAATGGTTTACTAAGGCACTTTCTTGAGTTTTTGTTTATTCGAAGTTGTTAATGTTGACTTTTTACTTCTTTTGGGGAGGGATCATGGTTTTTAAATTCCATAGTTCCCTTTTTCAGTAAAGATCGTCATTATAATACAAACTCTACTTCGTACGAATCACCACTTGTAACCAAACCGAAAGAAATAGTTTCTTCGTCAAAGGAATTTACGCAAAGATTAAATTCTTTCGATGGGACCGTTTCAAATATTGACGGATAATTTTTCTTACCTTGACATCCCAAATTAATCTACCTTATTGCAACCTTCACACTTTTTTCGGCCGCGCCAGGTAATTGCAATTTTTTGGATTTGTCGGTAGGAAACTAAAAATTCATCCCAACATTTAAAAGTACCTTGGAGCTTTTAAGGTCAAAATAGGTTTGTACGTTTCCCTAGAATTTTCTAGGTTTTTACCCACCAAATGGGGTTTCTTCCCCTTTCCCCTTTAATCTAAAAGAACTGATACTGTTTTGAACCTCAGGGTTTATATCTTTTGGCCAAAGATCTTCAAAAAAAGATGTGGCACGAGGGTTGGTCCCCTAAGCAATTCAAAAGGGGAATAACCAAGGGAACACTTGGAATCTCGCGCATTGCGAAAAGAGACATAGTAAAAACTATGCCGTCGTTGGTTTTTGAATAATAGTTTTTTTAGTATTACTTTAGGGTGGCTGTTTTCGTCCACTCTTCCGTTACACAGGTGGTAAGGTGTGGAAAAAAAGGTTTAAAACCCCAAGTTATAAAGTGTTCCCTTTAATTCTGAAATGAATTTTGCCCCCTTTTCCCACAGATTTCACAGGTATACTAACGTGAAAAAAAAGAAAAAGGCTTCGCGCTTCTATGGACGAAAAGGATTTTAAGGGTACCGCCCTGGGATCTGGAAAGCGAGTCATTGTTTAAAAAAATTTATGACCTCTGATGAGCGAGGTGTGATAGGGGCCCAATATTCTACTGCAACCCTTTAAAAAAGGGGCTGAGAAAATTGGGATCTTTACCCTAGGAACTCTCCTAGTTCTACCCTTTGCTGGAAAGTTTGCTACGTGACAGATCTGCAGTATTAAAGCAGAGGGCATGCAGGCAGAAAAATTTGGGGCTTTGATTTTAATTTTGGGCTTCCCAATGGAAAAAGGCCAGAGATGGTAAGAAGAATCTTTAAAATGGTTTCACGGCAATCCTGCGGAATGACTAAAGGCTTCGACTAAAAGTCATTTGGGTTTGTCCGCAGACACTAAGTCTTGTACAAAAGATCGTGTTTTTAACTCAAACTTGTAAGAAAATTTCTTTCTCTGGGGCACCTTGCCATTTAAAACTAACTTCCGAATTCCTTAAGGGAAAACAGTCTTTTGAAGACCCTCTAAATCTATATGAGACAGCTCGATTGGTTTCTTTGGAAAGAAAATAATGGGTGGATAGGTTTTACCTTAGACTAGCTTGGAAAGGGCTTAATGAGTTAGTTGTTGAAAAGATTGTCCACCGTAGTTTTCCACGGTGTCTGGTTGTCCAGTTCAAGGTGATGACTTACTAAAGGTGTTACCGGAGTTTTGTAACCATCACTCTGATAAGTTATCCAATGAATCTATCGGAACCATCTGTGAAGAAACAGATATTGGTTTCCCAACCCCCCCTTGAATCCAAATTCCCCAAAAATCCTTTTCAGATGGGAAAGCGCCCCTTGTAGTTCCCAACCCAAAAAAAGAACAGAACACGAGGTTATCGGGGGCAACTCGGCATCTACCCATCCTGGGGAACCATTGCCCCTAACGAAACTCTGAGTTGGGAAAAAAATCGTTTTTCTAAATGTAGTTAATTTAGTGGACTTATAACGTGAAAAATCAGGTTTGGGAAAAAAATTTTTTGAGTAAAATACAGGAACATCCGTGTTTCTAAGAATGGTTGATCATTCATCCCTTGACTGTCTTCCTAAAAGGTGCGTTTTGTTTGTTCAGTGAAACATTTACCGACATTTTTACCTTTTTTTTTTTGGAAGCGGGGCTCATGACCCCACTCATTACAGTTGAAACATTTTACTGTAAGGAGTGGAAATTTTTAGGTCGGAGGGTTGGGTCCCTCAGATTGCTTTGGGACAACAGGCTTTTATCTTACCTCTTTAGGGTAGTTTTAGGGCACGCATATATACAGGGAGCTTGTGCCATTTTTGCAGCCGTATGAAAAGCTTTTCTTTAAGAATTTCGTAAGTCAGAGTTTTCGAAAAAAGGAATTTATTTTACCATCAGGTCCTTAAGTTCGAAATCGTGGTCGACCCCAGCACTATCAAACCACGAAACAAAAAATTGAAAAGGTTTTCCCAAAAATTGCATATAAAATTTTTATTAGGAGTTATTTTAAAGTGTCTAACTCAGACCCGTAATATGAGTGGTTTTTTTGAAACCTGAAGTAAGCTTTCTTTACAGCTATAACAAAATAACATCAGGGGTGAGTGGAATGCGTTTAAAGCTGAACCGCAGTATAAAAACCCAAACTAGTAGCCCAAGAATCTGATGGCCAGTCACAGGGTAGTAGTACTCTCGAACGAGTAAATATGCCGCTATTTCTTGTTTGAGAAAGGTGGTTTTGTGGCATCCCAAAATTAGGTTCTTGGGGAAAGGGTATTCTGTACCCTTCATCTATTTTTTTGCTTAGTAGTTCATCTTCTTGGGTTCTAATTCCAAACCTTTATTTTTCTAACTCCCCCTGCTTAGCCTGAATCTACTTTTTTAGCTATCCTTTCCTGCTGATTTTCTCTTCCCGAGCTAGCCTTTTCTCTTCAAAAGCTATTTTTCCGTTCTTTTTTTTCTTCCGAGTAGTCTTTCCCGTTCTCTTTTTTTTTCTGATTCTTTTCCCGTTCTTTTTTCTCTTCTAGCCCTTTTTTCAGTAAGTATTACAAGGCTTGTCCAGTAAATCCATTTCCTTTCCGCTTTCAACCCGAAATTAAAGAATCCTTGAAAAAAGAAAATTAAAGCACCCAACTTTTAACGTCTTTAATTAACACTAACAGAAAAACTGTTTCAAAAAAGGGACCGTCCCCCACTTTTAAACTTCCAAAGTAAAAATAAATAACTATTTCCCCTGGAATAATAACTTGTGGGCCCCTAGCCTTTATAAGCAAAAAACACACGGTTCACAAGGGGGGTTTTTTATCAAATTTTCCCCGGTCCCAAAAAATAGGTAAACTTCTAAACCAACCTTAGAACCAAACAAAGGTAAGTCAAAACCGACTACCGTAATGACTTTTAACCTAACTAACTACCCTTTTTATCTTAAAAATTTTTACTCACAACCCGTTAACCTCAGGACGTGTTCCTTCAAGAGCGGATCCTGGCAAGGTGCCATTGTCTGGGAAACCCCTTTAAAAGAACAAAAGAAAACAAAGGGAAAAAAATAAAAAAGAAATGATTTGGAAAAAAAAAGAATAAGATTTTGAGGATTTTACTTAAAAAATTTAAAATATATAAAAAAAATGGCCTTCATTTTTTGTGTTGGGCGGAGTGGTATGGCCCTGTTTAAAATCTTCTATATTATTTTGAGGTTATCCAGGGGGGATGGTGTAATCCGATTTTTGGTTTCCCCACCACTTGGGATGGGCACCACAAAATAGAATAGGTAAGGGCCCCGGGGTAGAGAATAATGTTAATAGTATTATTAACATTGTCTTGCTTTTATCTGGGTCTACCTGGGGGAAACCCCGCCAGGAACGATGGTAATAAAAAAAAAATAAAATGGTTACCCCTGGTCATGATAATATAACTTTAAGAATTGAAAGAAAGTAAAAGCCAAAATATTACTGGGAACCCGCAAACAAAAGAAAGGAACAAACAGGATACTCCTGGGATATCACCTTTCTGATTAGGAAAGTGGGGGGGGGGGAAATGACTCTCCCAAAATTCAACCCCACCCCGGGAAGGTCAATATTACGAGGGGTAGAAACTTTAAAACAAATCGACACCAAAACTAGTTTGCCCCAGCCGCCGAGGGGGGGGGGTGCACGTGCGTAATAATTTCCTGGTTGCCCGAACAAACCCCTTCCCCTTACACCCACTTTTCCCCCACACCCCCCTTTTTCTTACCCCCCTGCCCTTTCTTTTCCACTAAAACCCATTATTAAAGTGGTATAGGGGGGGGTTAAGGAATGTGAGATTGTACTCGGCTTTGTTGGGGGAAAAAGGGCGGGGGAACATTTTGCATAAAGGGGTTTTTTGTGGTTATAGGGGGCGTGCGCAGCTCCCGTAGAGGTTTGTTCCCCATGACTCGTGGGAAAATATAGGTGATTTTGAAGTTGAAATTCGGCCTAGGGTGCGTGAAGTCATGTTTTCGTTTTTTACATGGTATATTGCCGTCAGGGGCAATACTACGATCCAGAAGAGTCGTGTGGGAGGCGGGTGTGGGTTTTGTGGTGGGAAGACACGGCTTTTCACGTTGTCTATTTTTGCGAGGTTTAGAAGATGTCAGGAGTTGGTTGGGTAGGGTGGTACAGAGGGTGGGAGGCAGAGGAGTGCAGGTCCTGCGTGCGTTAAGTCTCGACATCGGTGGATTAGACCAGGACGTTGAACGGGCTTTAGATTATATTATCGTGGATACATTTATATTTCGTGGGTAATGCGGGGAAAAGGGGTCAGTGAGGTGAGAAGGCGTGGTCCTTGTAATAACGTTTTATCGTACAATGTGTAGGATAGGGAATTGTATGGGAGGAGGTGGGATAAGGGTTTTTCGGACGGTTGTAAAAGGCTCACTCTTGAAACCCTGTGAATCTGTGATAAATATACGGCATGCCGAATAAGTTGTCGTGTAGGTCAGTGGGCAATAGCTGGCTCGTCTCTTGGGGGGAAGGATGTGAGTTGCGTGAATATGAGTTTGGGCATGAATGTTTTTTAGTTGTTATGGATGTGTGGTTGTAGATTCAGGGGTTAGGGTTACTTATTGTACCTTTTGTGTACAAAATGACTGGATGCCTTTACATATTTGTTATGTTTTTGATGCTTCCTTTGTGTAAAGACTCGTTGTATTCTTGAGTCACTAGTTTTCTTAGTTTTGTTTTTGATTGTGTTATGGAGGTCCAGATTTTTGGGTATATGAACATGCATATATGTATGTGTATATGTGTATGTATATATGTATGTATATGTATATATATATATATATATATATTATATATATATATAATATATATATATTATATAATATATATAATATAATGTATATATAATATATATGTATATGTTATGTATATGTATATATATGTGTGTGTGTGTATATATATGCATGTTTTAATCCCTTCCCTGTTACTGTTCAATCTAGTCTGTGAGTCACCAAAGTATTAAAGGGATATAATACGTGTACATTACCCTGAGTTATCCAATTGTATCCTATAAATATCTAGCAACATTATGATTTTTGTTTGTGATTCAAACGTAGTTCATAGGTATCAAGATTGAACACTTATGGAATGGATGGAAATTGCTGACGATTAACATGATCGTCAATTTATATAATATTTATTATGTTAATGAATTTGTGTTAGAGTAAATCATTGAATTTGTGTCTAAGTTGGAATTTCTATAATCAATTGTATATTTTGTATGCAAATTACATAAACTATTGTTTAAACATCAATGTAACATGTTTGTATGATGTGCATGTAGGTTATAATGGGTTAAGTGGGGTTTCCACCAGTGTTATATTTGTTACACAAACAGTTATATCTTTGGTATTGTGTGTGTTTAGTGAAACGTACGTATGCATTTTATGGTGTGTTTGTCGTATATATCTATACGTATTAGATGAAGATTTTTTTTTCTGGTATTTTTTTTTTTATATTTTATTTAAAACTCAGGTACAAAATTTTTGGTATCATAATATTTGTTAACAAGATATAGGCAGTTGAAATAATATGTAGATTAACAGTATTGGAAGACATATATGAAAGGGCAGAATGGTTGGCCCCAATGCCCGTTGTACACTGTGTTCAGGGAGGGGGTTTATATTTAATATACATTATTATATTTTATAAAAATTATACAAACAAAATATATATAATAAAAATTATTTAAAATAATACAATTATACATATATAAATATAAAATACATTAACATCATAACACAAACTTACAATAAAAACACATATAAACAACTCCCCCCCATAAACGTGCACATGTTCCCTTGAACACAGTGACAATCTTTTATATAACAATTGAAAGCAAAACTTAAATGACAAAATATATAAAAACACACCACCACTAAACAATTCTAACCCCTTTCTCACATCCAAAAACACAACCCCCCTCCCTAATACCCAGGAAAAAAACTACACTCACCCCCCCCCCCCTTTCCCCTAGAACTGTCTCCTCACCACCACCACCAACATACTTAATAATTACTTCTAAAAAATCCACCCTAAAAAAAACGCTACCACACATAAAACCCCCCCCCTCCCCCCCACAATAATTAAACAAATTTACACATATCCCTCCAGCAGAAGTTATTACACTGTCGGAGATTATCTATCATCACATCCTACAGGATTGGACAACATTAGACATCTAAAATAATATAAATGTGTATCACAGGACCTGCTATTGCAGGATTACTTAACTCCTACCCCCCCCCCCCAAGTGAAAAACTGACCAGTTTCACTGGCTTACCAAGATCAAAAATCATTCACTTTGAACATATATAATAAAAATGTGAAAAAACATCTTAACAATATATAACCCAAAACACCCAGGCAGATCTTACATTTTTATGCAAAAAAAACTTTCCAATAGTAAAAAAACAGGATGAAACCTCATTATTAGACAGTTCCATTCTATATATAGGTAGCATGTATAATTACAGTTAAATATGCTTATATACTAACATGCTTATGTACAATCTTACAAAACTGAAGGAATCCTTAGAAAATTATAATCATCGGTTTCCCCAATAACCCCAAGACTTACATTGAATACCACATTGAATATCACTCAACACCCTTCTCACAAAATTTCCACAACACTCCAAACAATACCTCTGCAACACCCCCCCCTGGAAGGGCCCAAAGCCGTTCATCCCTGCCCGCTTTTTTAAAGGGACCTTTAAATCCTTCAAAAGAAGTCCCTGTAGCCCTCCGAGAAATCCCTCTCCCACCTTCTCCCATATATTCCCTGTTGCGACACTGTTCAAAAAAGGATGGCTAGGGCCATCCTACGTCCTCCGCCCTTTTCTCTCATTGCCCATGAATAACACAAAAATCAACCTACATACCCACTGCCCTTTGAACCTTTACCCCAACCCCACCTACACAAACTAAGAGCTCTCAAAACGAAAAACCCTTTCCCCCCCACATACCGATTCTCCCAACCATTCCCGCACAATCCCTAGGCTTTCACAAAAAAAACTTACATGAAAAGCTGATTCATCTACCCCACAAACCTGACACATCCACCCTCCCTTATTGCCTATTCGTAAAACAACCCAGACGGCAATTTTCCCGTGAAGAAACCTATACATTAACCTCCCCACGCGTGGCCGGATGCGTAACCCTTTAATGGGCCCCAAATGCTTCCATGCGTACATCGGGTAACTCCTTTCCCGTTGACTACCCCCCTGGGCAATCTTCCCCCTCCTGGACCTACCCCCTGTTTCTCGGCTCCTGACCATCACCCATAGAGCAACAATTTCCTCACCATCTCTCAATCTGTCCCTTAACCCTCTCCGAAGATCTCCCTGCTAGCATCCCAACCCCTCCCTCCCTTCCCCCGGGCCCCTTTTGCAACCCATTTTCACATATACCCCATTAACCTCTTCCAAATAAATTTAACCCCCAAAGCCCTCCCAAGGCCACCGAAATGTTACCCCTCTTTTTTCCCAACCAATCGCATCCTGAACCCCAGATAAAACGGAAAACTCTGTCAACAATCTCCGGACTTTCCCATACCCCAAAGGGAAACAAAGCTGCCAATGCCATATTTTACTGTACAAAAGCACATTGCCACAATGACCTCTGGTGAAAGCGTAAGAATGTGGGGCCCTCAATCCGAAAATTCCCAAATACCCTATCTACCACACCCTTGAATTATTCTCCTTCGCCATCTGAGCTTACCCATACACAATCACAAATTTTCACCCGGTCCACGAAAACTCCACCTCACCCCCCCTCCCCCCCGCCACTCCATTTCCCCCATTCACCCCATATCATTGAGCTTTAAATTTATGCACATTCATGCCAACCTGTTCCATCCCAAAAACATCTATAACTCTCTCCACCCTTTCCAATCCCTCCTCCCACTCACTAGACATTTTGTGTCATCAACATAACTATGATACGGGACTCCCACCTCGAAATGTCCTCCCTTCCCCCTCCTGTATGCACATTTCCATGCCAAAAAAACGGATTCTGTAAAACATGCAAATAATTTTTGTGACAACGGGCAACCTTTGCCTCAATCCCTTGCCATTTTAAACATGAAAACCCCAACCCCACCTTTATCCTGTTACCACACCCCAGTCCCGATAAAAAGTACGTGCCCAATTCACAATGTCCTCCCCGAACCTTGCCACTCCATGATTCTCACAGAGCCTCCCTCTCGCACTGTCATTTTGCCGTCTCCATCCAACCCAAATACCCCACGTTCCCCCTCTTGTGGACCCAATAACCCTTCTAATACCCCATGCCCCTCAAAACATTGACTCCCGGACCCCCATATTGACCCTCAAAATTACCTTCCAATGACCTTTTTTTATACGATTTCCCAAAATTTTTGCAAAAGTTTTTTAGTCTGCACACATTGAGTGATATCATCCGGTAATCTCTCACTGTGCACTGACTTTCACCCTTTGGCACCAAAACTACTAGTGCTGTCGCCTGCAAAGGTCCCAACCCCACCCCTCTCTTTTATGATATTAAATAATTGCACCAAAAATCTTTTAATACTCCCCCAAAGCTGTATGTAAAACTCCGCAGGCAGCCCCTCTATCCCCGGTGCCTTACCCTGCTCATACTCATTAAAGCCGTCACACCTCGTCCTCCACAATAGGCCCCTGTAACTGTTCCTGTCGTCCCTGTCCAGCACACTCCGCACCCACCCCTGTCTCTCTTAAAGCCCCCTCTCTCACACCCACACTCCTCATAGTGCACTAAGCCCAAGAATCAACATACCCTCCCATCCCCTCCGTTGTCACCCAAATCTTGTCCCTCCCTATACCCCCCGATGTCCTCAAGAACTCTCAAACCCACCATTTCCATTGCAACGCGCCGGCGCCCCTGCCCTCGCGGACACACGCCGATGGTCTATCACCCCACATGACCTCCCCAACCCCCCTAAAACCCTTGCCGCATCAACCTCCAATTTTGCACTTCCATTTAGGCGTTCCTTCACCCTTGTATGTCAGCCACAGGGGCTCCCATCCCCCCCCTTCCTCTCTCATAATACTCCCTAACTGCCCCTCAAGATACCTAATAAGCCCAAAAAGCCAACTGATTCTCGTGCCTTCCTGTCGGACATAGAAATCTCGAATCCTCGTCTCGCCGTCACATCCCACCATCCAACAATCCCCATTGACTTCCATCCCTTCCCATAAGCCTTTCCACCATTGTGCAAATAGGACCCTCCCCAACATCTTGAAGCAACCGACATTCAATTTCCAATAAAATCTTATACCCGTTCGGCCGACCTCCCATCCCAAATCCACCAAAACACCTCTATGATCAGAAAAAAAGACATCCAAAACCCTTACACTCCGCACCAAAAGCTTTCCTTGTCACGTTTTATCCTGTCCAGCCCTGCAGCATACCCCTGCCTCACAAAGGTGTGCTGCACCTCCCACGCCGCCCCCCCCTCTACATCCACCAACCCCACCCCTGTTAACAGGTCCCTCAGAACGCCAGAACAATATCCTGCTCCCCTAGGTTCCACATCCTTGCGGCGTATAACGCAATTCCAGTCCCCTCCCACCACAGCTAAAGCTGGAAGCGACCTTAAGTGATACACCAACACTTCACGTACAAACCATTCTTCACTCGACTGTCCCCCCCCGCCGGACCATAAACACACACAAAGACATCTTATCTCTTCCCCATGTCCCATCCACTCTTTATAACCCTCCCCTCACCCCCCCTTCACAATGATGTACAGTAAACGGGCTAGCCTCCCCCACCAAAAAAGCCACCCTCCTTTCAATCTCGTTTAGTGTGCCGCATATACAGTATACCCCCCAATCATCAACATACAACCCGGGTTGTGGTTGTGCTCTTGCACAAACACTACTCTACAACCATACCTAATGAGCATCTCATGAAAACCATTCACACTTCCTAGAATTTTTCAGACAATTAACATTTATAGAGAGACTCTTGAATTTGTCAATGGAGGTTTTTCCCTTTTCGATTGCACCACCTTTTATCCCCCTTCCCCTTTATACGCCCTTGATCTTCAATCACCATTCCTTGATCTGCTTTCACATGCCCCTTGCCCCTGGACCCCCCCCCGGTCCATTGCTCAACCCCTTCAGCCCAAACCTTTTTGCCCCGAACGCTGTGCCGGAGTGAGCACATCCACATCGTCCACGTCCGAGGGCACTGCCGTCTCTTCCGTGACACTCGAGCCTTTCTTCCCGCCTCCACCTGGAAGCCATCCCCGTGCACTTCCGCCACCACTGTGCCAATTTGCAAAACCCCGCCTCAACCTGGGTCTCTGACATGCCTCCCCCCCTCTCACCACCTGGAACCCCAGCACATCCAGGGCACCCACAAGCCCTCAACTGTGACCTCTCCTGGGGTCCCTAACAGGTCGTGGAGGACTGAATCAATGGTAGCCTCCACGGCCCCGTCCTCACCCAGTGACACCACATCTTTGGTCGCCGGTGCCTGCCCGGGAGTGCAGTCTCTCTCGGAAGAGTTTACACACTCTTCCTCCCCAAGGCCTCCTCGACCTCCACACTCAAGCCTTGTTCAAGGAAACCGACTCAGGTCGTGCCAAATCCCAAAGTCCCAAGGTCCTCTGATGCCTCCTTATGCTGCTCCTTCGCCTGTTGTACCCTGTTGCTTAAAAACCTGCGCAGCAATGTGATCATATGCACCACATAATCGACAGGTACGTTGTTGCCCTGCATAAGTCACCATTACTTTAGTCCTGAAGTCTTCTAGGAAAATATAGGAAGGAATAGGATGCCTCAATGTCAATTTTTAAGGAAAAACTTTTCCCTTTAGGGGATCCCAGAATAAGATCCTTTCCCTTTCCCTTTCCCCCAATGTCGCCATATGAACAGTCCCAAACTTCTCGAAGACGGCAGGTAGGGCTGCCTCATTAGCCTCAAAGGGTACATTTTTAAACTTCACCCACGTATAATGGCGGACACATCATGTAGCCTTACCCTCACTGCAGGATTCACTGGTACCAAAGATCTTGGAACCTGGCGACTATGTCCTCATATACACTTGCATTTGAGAAATTTCACAAAAATTCTATATGCCCCGTTCAAGGCTACACCATACAGCTCCCTTTGTTGGCAAAGCCGTATGTGTCCCTGATGATGGCAGGTAATAAAACTTGAGCTGAGTGGGCATGCACAGCCCCCCGCACCACTTCAATGCCGACAGTGTTTACCCTCTTCTTGCCGGCTGCGCCATTTTTGAGAAAACCAAGTTGTCACTGGCTGACAGCAGAGGGCAGGCTCAGCTCACGTCCGCTCGTCCCAAAGGTTGAGCGACATTTTCTGGTATTTATGGTGTTTTACCTCGTTGAAATCTATAGATTATGTATGGTGATGCTATTTAATTTTAAGCAGCCTTGTATTTATGATGTTTTAAATAAAATAAAAAAAAAAAAAACTATTACTGTCCTTATCAATTAGTGCCACTGGCTTTCCAATATCCACCTCATTTTGCCTATTACTAGTTTTCCTAGTACTCATATTACTACCCTGCGGGCTTCACAGTTTTCCCGCCAAAACCCAACCACTAACTATTCCCAGTTTAAAGCCCAACAGCTCCCTCCACTGCGTTGGCCAGTGCTCCCACCCCACACCTAGATAAGTGAACCCCATCCCTGGCATACATGTCTTTTCTGCCATAGAAGAGGTCCCAGATGTCAATGAATGTTACCGCATTTTCCTTACAGTATTTGTCCAGCCAGCAATTGACACCAATTGCTCTGGACAAACCATTCATTTTCCAACTCCTCCCTTGGCAAAATGCCACATATGACAGGTTTCCCACCCTTCCTCCTAATTATCTCTATTGCTGACCTATACCTGCTAATCAGGTCCTCACTCCTACGTCTGCCAACATCGTTGCCTCCAGCACTGAGACAGATAATAGGATTGCTCCCATTACCTCTCATGATGTCATCCAGACGGCTAACAATATCCTTCATCCCAGCCCTAGGAAAACACACTCTCTGCCTCCTACTCCTATCCTTCAAGCAGAATGCCCTATCCATGTACCTAATCTGGCTATCCCCAACAACAACAATGTTTTTACCTTCCTTGGCGTCGTCCGTCGTGATGCTCCGAGTAGTCGACTCACATTCGCCAGGTAGCATTACACCACTTGTAGAATTCCTCAAGACGTTCTCGATGGTATTCGTTGGGGTTTCTAGGGATGTCTTACTCACGTCTGCCAATGCTTCTTTGGTGCTCGTTGTGGCATTCCCAGTAGAACACTCACATTCGTCAGGTAGCACGGAGAATGGGTTGGAAGTTTCCACGGTAGTCTTCTGGTTTCTCGTTGTTTCTGCCTCTCCAACCGTTTTCTTGATCTTCAGCTTGGTTCCATGTTGCCCGGCCACTGACCAAGCTCCCCTCTTAACCTGGGGACTCACAACAGAAGGATTACTACGAATCCTCTTGTTCTCCTCCGTTAATCGCCGTATCTCCATCTTAGCAACTCTGAGCTGTGTACGAATGGTATATTACCTCATCTTCTGTACATAGTTCTGTCTTCAAGTTATGTCCTAGAATTTGTATTGATAAAGCCACTGGATGGTGAAACGTCTACAATAAAGATACCCAGATGTTGCACATGTGTCTTAAACTCTGAGCTCTTCTCTCAGCTGCTGGTAAAGATGCTCAAGAGAGGGCATCCTGGTTTTACAGCTCTATACATCACAAGTGAGGCCTCATTTAGATTATGCTGCTCAGTTTTGGTCCCCTTACTACAGGATGGATATAGACTCATTAGAGAACATACAGAGAAGAATGACTAAAATGATTTACTGTGTAAGGAACCTCCCGCATGAAGATAGACTCAAAGCCTTAAATCTCCACTCTCTGGAGAGGCGTAGAATGAGGGGAGATATCATTGAAGTGTATAAGTGGATGACGGGCATAAACAAGGGAGATATTAATAAAGTACTGAGGGTGTCGAACCAGGTAAGAACCAGGGATAATGGATTTAAGCTGGATAAATTTAGATTTAGAAAGGACATAGGTAAGTACTGGTTTTCTAACAGAGTTGTAGATGAGGAAATGGTATGGTGATACCGACAAGATGTGGAAAAAGACACTTATGTACAGTTCAGGACATTTATTAAAGGAAACGTTTCGCCACGAGTGGCTTCTTCAGTCCTAATACAGAGAAAACTAAGAAAACACACATATATATAGTGGCGGGAGTCAGGTGAGGTGATGCGTGGGTAGAGGTGGTAGTAGTAGTAGTAGTAGTAGTAGTAGTAGTAATGGAACTAAGGAGGTGAGGCTAGAGAGGGACCTGCTGGCATCAAGTAACACCAGTTCCCAGGATGGGTAATATCCTCTTGCTTAGTAATTTTGAAATACTGTAACTACCGGATTTTTGCTTTATAGTGTTACTGACAGAAATTAGTGCAGCTTCAATGCATTTTCTCCGTCTTAAGTCGTCTTCTTTAATAACTAGTTTAGCTTCATTGAATTTCATGAGGTGTCCAACATCGTCTCTATGTTGAACACATGCGTTTTTGCGGTCATCATTTCTGCAAGCATTTTTGTGTTCTGCTATCCTAATGTCCAGAGTTCTGGCTGTTTCCCCTACATATACTTTGTCACACCCCCCACATGGTATAGTGTAGATTCCTGCACTTGTGCCAGAATCATGCTTGGGTTTTTGTATCAGGTTCCTAATAGTAGTTGAAGAGCTGGTAGATATTTTAGCCAGTTTTCTGTCAAACATTTTTGAAACATTAGTGGCAACGTTGCTGACCGGTAAAACGATGTAACTTGGAGGCTTTTCTTCAATTTGGTAGGTGTTGGTCTTGCTGAGGATACGTGTTGCACGTTTCCTGCAGTCACGTATGAAGTGTAGGGGAAAGTGTAGTGAACTAAAAGAGTTGGTGATGTATGTACATTCTTCTTCGAGGAACTGCGGACTGGAAATTCTGTAGGCTCTCAGAAAGAAGCCAATAACTACCCCTCTTTTAGTTCTTGTGTCATGGTGAGAGAAGAAATGTAGAAGATCATTCTTGTAGGTAGGCTTCCGGTAGACTTTAAAAGAAAGTTTGTTTTCCCCTGTGCGTAAGAGAACGTCGAGAAAAGGTAACTGGTTGTCCTTCTCCTCCTCTAGAGTAAATTTAATAGTAGGTTCCAGAGTGTTGATGGTGTTGAGGATGCCCTGTACGTCAAGATTTTTGGGTACAATGACCAAAATATCATCTACGTACCGCATCCAAGTAACTGAACGAGGGATGTTATTGAGGATCCTTCTTGATTCCAGGTCCTCCATATATAAATTGGCAAGAACTGCACTAAGGGGGATCCCATGGCTAGTCCGAAGAGTTGTTTGTACTTCTTGTCCTCGAACCTGAAACAGTTATAACAAACACAAAGTTCGACAAGGCTCACAAAATCTTGGCGGGGTACAGGTAACTCTGTATCATCTTTAATCACCCTGCGAAGAAGATCAATGGCTTGATCAACTGGGACATTGGTGAATAAGGCAGTCACGTCAAAACTTGCAAGTTTCTTATCACTCATGTCGAGATCCCTGATACGGTTAAGGAGGTCACCCGAATGCTTTAGATGAGCCTGACTGATTGTACCCAGGAGCTTTGACAAATATTTCGCCAAAACTCTGAGGTGGTCAGTCCCTCAGTCTGGAGAAGAGCATACGACAACTACTACTACAACTAACCCATCTCTTTGGGAAGGACCTACTTCCACTGGGGAATTCCGCCTACCAGTGACTACGCCCTCGTCTGCTACACCTGACGTTACTATATAAGCGCCAGGCTCCTTCCTTCTGCTTCAGAATCTCCAAGACTACTGTGCTCTTCACACCTACTCCTAGGTTGAGGGACTGATTACCTCATCTTCTGTATATAGTCCTACTGTCTTCAAGTTTTGTCCTAGAATTTGTATTGATAAAGCCACTGGATGGCGAAACGTCTACAATAAAGATACCCAGATGTTGCACACGTGTCTTAATTTCATCCTATACATGTGTTTGTAAGTGAGTACATGTGTTACTATACGGAAAAATGCAGAGAAATAGGGTATTACGAAGACATTTATTGTAGAGAAAGTTTTTAGTGGACAATGTTTCTCTTGTCACTGAACAAAACACTGTATGATAAACTCTTGAGCTCTTGTGTTTTTGTCTCACTCTTGTGGGAATGTAATCACTATATATATATATATATATATATATATATATATATATATATATATATATATATATATATATATATATATATATTATATATAAAGATGGGGTCCACCTCTGGTGTAAATTGTGGGATCCATAGCCTCGGAGAAGTGGATAAAAAGGCTTCAAGGAAAAATATTTGGATTTCTTCCTGAAGCCGTTTGAATAATCCACTTCCCCTACCACCCCATCTTTTGATATATATTTTTTTTTACTAATAGGAATATTTTATTACATAATATGGTACAGAAGATTTATTATATATATATATATATATATATATATATATATATAATGTATGTGTGTGTGTGTGTGTGTGTGTGTGTGTGTGTGTGTGTGTGTGTGTGTGTGTGTTATGTATAATATATATATATATTATATAATATATATATATATATATATATATATATATATATATATATATATATATATATATATATATATATATATATTAACACACTGGCCATTTCCCACTAAAGCAAGGATACTGCAGTTCAAAAAGGGCAACATCCCTCCTTCAGAATGCAAGCACTGTACTTACCACCTCAAGGACTCAAGTCTAGCTAACCGGTTTCCCTGAATCCATTTATGAATGTTACATTGTTCACATATTTACTTGAATATATCCGAGGCTACACTCTATCGCTAATGGCCCATTTGAACCTTTTGTTCGAGCCCTTATGACACCAATTTAACCTTTTGGTCGATTCCTAATGGCCTAGTGAACATTTTGGTCGATCAGTAATGGCCCATATACCATTTGGTCTAGTCCGAAATGACCCATCTGAACCTTTTGGTTAGTACGTAATGGCCCCATTTGAAACTTTGTCATTTTCTAATAGCTTAACTGAAGTTTTAGATCTCTGATAGCCCAGCAGAACCATTTGATCGACCCCAAATAACCCATCTGGGCCTTTTGGTATATCCCTATGCAACTTTTGTTGTTTTGTTTACGTTTGACTCCCTACACGGAGGACATCAACCCTCGCTACAACACTACGCAACTCTTCCAGTTCTTTAATACTCTTCCGTTGAATCAATCGTTTCTAAAGTCTAAACGACTTGTCAGTGTGTACAGCTCCTGGCTCCGCCCTATCAACCTTCTATAGAGTGTCGTTGTTGACTCATAGACTGCTGGGACCTTTCCCATTTATTAGTGATTCTGTTTATTGAACTTAGTAAAGCAACATTTCTTGGGTGTGAGGACTGAACAAATTGGAACTATTGGGAAATGTTGCAGTAGAGGACTACTCGATACATATATTTACAAGTGCATAGCACAGAGTCTAAAAAAGAAAAAGACAGAGTATGCCACTCAAGTTAATAGAATTGTGAAAACTGAGTCATAGAGAAAGACCTTGCACCGGGCACACACAGCTTGGTGGGTACGCTAGTTTCCCTTGGATGAAATGTGTTACAATGCTTTATAATCTCCTCTCTGCCTCTTGTTCTTCCGTTTTATGGCAGTGGTAGAGGTGGCGGCAGTTGTGACAGTAGAGACAGTTGTATTTATAGTTGTGGTGGTGGTGGTTATGGTAGTGGTGGTAATAGTGATGGTGCTGCTAGTGGTGGTGGTGGTGTTGGTGCTGGTGGTGATTGCTGCTGTCTTAGTAAGTGACATTTCGTTAACGATAAGTAAACACGATGCATGTTAATCCTGAATCGGAATAATGAATTTCTAGTGGGTGATTTCGCGTCCAGGTGTGATTGATTGTCGTGATTAACCTCTCAGTGACTGAGACATCTTGCCAGTCTATCTCTCTTTACAACTCACCCAAAAGATAACAATAAAAGTTATAGCAGCGTTTTGGTTCCTCCAGTAACATTATTACGTCCAAATTATGGATTAGTTGGGAAGTGTCCCAGGGACGGCAGTGAGACTTTCATTAATCTTCCTCATAATGTATTTCATGTAAATTATTTACTCGTTAAATGCTGAGGTAAACTAGTACGAGAAGCCCTTCAATAAATAACACCAGTCTCATGTAGAAATACACACACCAGAGGCGAGAAGCAAGTGGAACGTAGAGAGGGTTGGTGTAAGAGAAAGTGAGAGGTAGATTGGGATGGTAATTTCTGAATTTATGTGGAGTATTTTTTGCTTTGGGATTCGTTTCAGGTGCAGCATATATGTTCTGGCTGTATGCCAGAAGTACAACTCAGATTGCTACTATAGATGATTTATCATTACTAGAGAAAACTGTTATGTTATTGATAGGTGTAAGGAGCAAGTGGAAGGTAGATAGGGATGGTGTAAAGAGTAAGTGGATGTTAGAGAGGGAAGGGAGGATGTGAGAAACAAGTGGGAGGGTGAAAAAGGAGGCCATGAGGAGAATGGGGAGGTAGAGAGGAAAGGGAAGAAAAATAAATAAGGAGAGGAAAAGGAGGCAGTGGATTGGAGCGACAGTGATCATTGGAAAGGTATATTGCCAATTGCCCACCTGAGATTCAATTGGGTACCTGGCAGTGGAGGGTTTCTGACGCCTCTACACCTTTCCTACACATACTTCTATCCTGAAACACACAGACACAGACACAGATGGACAGAGACACACTCACACAAACACACACATACACACACAGAGCACACACAGAGACACACACGCACACACACACACACACACACACACACACACACACACACACACACACACGCACGCACACACACACACACACACACACACACACACACACACACACACACACACACACACATACACACACAGAGCACACACAGAGCACACACACACACACACACACACACACACACACACACACACACACACACACACACACACACACACACGACGCGCACACAGACACACACACACAAATACACAAGCATACACACAGACTTGAAGTGGAGGGAGAGAGGGAGGAAGAAACTGCAAGGAGAACCAAAGGGTGAGCATAGCAGCGAGAGTATAGCCAGTTGTGCACATCAGCCATATAACTCAGGCTGCAAATGTGCGTATCGTCAGTCTAAAATTAGCTCTCAGAAACTACAAGCCAGAGTTATTCAGGACCCTTTTCGCGACCAATGAAAAGTCTATCTTAAGAGTGTGCAGAAGCAGCCCGAATCCCAAAGAGAGTTGTGCAATGTCAGCAGTTAAAGGCCTTAAACAGAATGAATTAATAAGAGGTACTCAAGGAATTGCATCAGTCAAATAACCGAAAGTAGAAGGAGCCTGGCAGATATTATAAATAAGTTCAAAATACTAACGGGGCTTGAGAGGTAGATAGAAAGACCAAGAGAGTTGGAAGTTAGAAATACAGATTTAGTTACGGGAATTACTGGAAGCAATTCTCTAATCTCAGCATGATCAATATGTGGAATAAAGCAGTGAATGAGTGTGCCTCAGTGTATTGCTTTAAGAATAGTTGCGACAGAGGTCATGAGGCTAACAGTGAGTGAACCTGGTTACGAGGCAATGTCCGTAGCTGATACTCAATTATTCTAACAACAAATAAGAGAGAGAGAAAGAGAGAGAGAGAGAGAGAGAGAGAGAGAGAGAGAGAGAGGAGAGAGAGAGAGAGAGAGAGAGAGAGAGAGAGAGAGAGAGAGAGAGAGGGAGTGCTCATACTATCATCATTTTGGGCAAATCTTCCCCCAATAAGAGGATATTTTTTGCACAGTTCAAACAGTACGAACTATAAACAACAACTATTTAATATAAGTGCTGTTCAAGTCATTGAAACCGAGGCGAAATGTTAGTACTGTTGCTGCCTTCACACATGTACCTGTTAAGTAAAATTACGGCAATCTAAGCGTCCCGACCTCTTCAGATACACGTCATGGATATGAGATTATGGTGTAACTGCTTACCGTTAATACACACATGTCAAATGTTTTCATTATATACAAGGAGATATAGGAACCATTTGTTTGTTTCTGATAGGGACGTCTATGTAACCGGTCCATCCTGGGTACATTCATCAGTGCTCACTGTTCCGAGATGCACCTGAAAAATAATGAGCCCTAAGGATCAATTTTTGGGAATTTCGTAAATTCATTAACAAAAGTGTTTTCCAGTATACCTCTGATTTTTATAACACCGTCATCTAAATACAGTCCATGAATTGTAATTACAACAGCCTCTTAATATGGGTATTACCCCTCTTTGAAAATTTAATTCTTGATGCACCTATTTCTGGATTCTTCAGATCCCATATTTTAATGAGGAAAGGAATGATTTTCCCTATTTTTTTTTTTACATTTACACAACAGACTTGTCACACTCTTGAGCTTGTGTAAACCTGAAAATATATTTATGTCAATGGTTAACAGTGGAAATATTGCAAGTGGTTACAACAGCTGGGTCACTGACAATATTTAATTGCTGTTCTGGCCACTCAGTTTCCTTGCTGCCTTAAACAATAGAATACTGTCTACAAACTTATTGAAAGGGACAGCAATATGTTGGCTTATCTACTCCCTGAATGTGGCAAAAAATTTAATTAAGTGAAGAATTTTTGATGAGGTAAGCATGGATGTGCTCAATCTCTGCTACTTTATTTCTGACATAAACTATCTCGTTATTCTTATTTCTAATCCACTGAAATACAATTTCATTACTGGACCGAAATATAATCTTAAAGTGTGGCGGATGTCAACCGCTAATTTCACCAACACATACAGTAGAGAGTAGTTAATTCCAATTGATGAAGGGTCTTGTTCAGTTGGACGTACCTTTGTTTTTGGAAGTTAAGAGATTAATCTGCTGATTATTATGTGACAGATCCTTATGTCTTAGCCGAAGCATCAAAAAAATGTGTGTAATTCAATAGGAAAACCTTAATCAGATACCTTTTGTGGGACTCTTATACTGGCTACTTGTTTATAGTCCTGGGATAAGTCGTCCCATTGTTACCTAAAAGTTACAGGAAAATTTTCATCACATGGTACTTTTATTCTCCGTGCTTCTTGCATGAGAACTTTACCTCTTATGGTGATCGGAGTTACTAATTCTAGCGACGTCAAAGCACCTCAAAATTTCTGATGAAAAGGTATTTTAAATTGTTATTTCCAAATTAATTCCCAATACATTTCTAAATTGTGGATTCTTGCCCTCGGGATAATCTTGGTAAATTATATACTGATAAGAGGATGAATTACTGGTCCATTCTATTAATTGCATATTAGCATCATGAATTAGTTGATTACATTTCTTGTGAGTCCTAATTAATTCTGCTTCAGTTTGAGTTCCACCTAAAAACTTGAATTAAATTGCGTCGGCGTTGACTGTCTACATGGACTATTACATTTTTGTCTGGTTACCAGAAATAAAACTCTTCTCATTCCTGGTAATAGCCTGGAGTCAGGCCATATTAAACAGTTTACAGTTCTTGCTAGATTATTATCCCTGAATCTCCCATAGATCATATGCTGCTCAGCATTCAATCAGTTTTTGATAAGGTTTAAATGAGTATCACTCAAAGAGAAATTGAAAATTAACATGAAACAACACTTTAATCTGATATGTATGGCAATATGCGTAAAATAAGAGTGAATATTCCAGTGCTGATGGGGAATACTGTGATCAAAGTACAGCCTAACCTTACTAATAATTACGTCGCTCCGTCTTCCCCCCAGTAATTTGTCTGAGAGAGAAGTGTAAATGGTTTATCATCAATTACATCCTTCAAAATGCCGTCTGTTCATATCAGTAATCACACAGGCTCGGACTTCAAATAAATATATTTATGAGTCAGAAATTCCATAAATAGATGAGTGTAAGTAACAATAAACTGCATCGAAGGACCATAGGTAAGAACATACTGGAATTTATGACTGACACAGTAAGGAAGATGATACACAGGTATCACTATATCACAAGAATACACACACTGCAATCACCATTAATATCCTGAGGAGATACATGTACCGAATGATATATTAAGAGAAACAGGTCGAAAATCTATTAAACCATTAAATAACTAACTAAACGCATTCTTATCAGGCTGACCTTTGTTAGTGGTATTGTTAAATCCCTCACTGACTCCTAAACTAACCTAAATCACTGTCCCCAGAAATATGAGCCATGGACTGAGACAAAGTCTACTACGTATAATTCATGACTGATGCTTATAGCATCGCAACGTGTCCATGATAGGTACAAAGATTTTGTAAGAAATTATAGTCACTCTATCAACGTATTAATGTTTCCCATCTGGCACACACACACACACACACATATATATATATATATATATATATTATATATATATATATCCTGAATCCATCCAAATGTGAAATCATCTCAGTCAGTCAACAAGTGATAAATGCAGTGAGATCAAAACTACCAGGAGCAGCAGTCATTGCCCCCACAAATGGTGTCTTGCTAGGAGCACCTCTGGGAAGCAATGCCATTGACACAATTCTCAGGAAGAAATTGGAAGAGTTAAGGAGAATGGAACAACGAATAGGCAATCTGGACACCCACGATGCCTTGTACCTTCTCACAAAGTGCTTGAGTCTGCCCAGGTTGACATATTTCCTAAGATGTGCACCTTCATATGATAACCCTATACTGCACGAATATGACAGTATTCTGAGGCAGATTTTTACGAAAGTACTTAACCTTACTCTAGAAGACGGGCAGTGGAACCAAGCTACACTTCCAGTCAGACTAGGAGGCATTGGTGTCCGCAAGTCATCACAGATTGCGTTACCTGCTTTTCTGTCCTCGTGTATTGCATCCAGAGAGCTTGTAGCAGCGATTCTCCCTGAACATCTTAGGGACAAGATTGGAGCCCAGGACCAAAAATTCATTGACGGAGCAATGATCTGGGATAATCTAACGGGCTCAGAAACCAGACCTGCTCCCCCCAACAACTACAAACAATCGCACTGGGATGGTCCAATAGTGGAAAATATAGCCTCAACGATGCTTCAGAGTGTGTCAGGGAAGGATAGAGCCCGCCTCCTGGCAGTGAGAGCCCCTCATGCTGGGGACTTTCTGTTGGCTGTTCCCAACTCCAGCCTTGGCACACGCCTCGACCCACAGACCATCCGCATCGGTGTTGCCCTTCGACTTGCCGCCCTATTCTCGCCGAACACAGGTGTATTTGTGGGAGTGAAGCAGCAGACCGATTCGGGTACCATGGTCTTGTGTGCCGTAAATCCGAGGGAAAGATTGCAAGACATGAGGAGGTTAATAACATTATCAAGAGGAGCCTCACAACAGCTGGATGCCCAGCAGTAAGGGAGCCACCCCAACTATGCAGATCTGATGGCAGCCAGAAGCGTCCAGATGGTATCAAACCCCTTTAAGCCTGGACAGATGGGGAAGCAGGTGGTGTGGGACTATACATTGTGCATCTACCTTGGCTGATACCTATCTCCAATACACCAGGGAGGAAGGAGGGCAGCTGCCAGCTTTAGGGAGTCCCAAAAGTCTAAGAAAATATGGAGAACTTGCCCATCATTATATGTTTGTTCCCATAGGCTCAGAGACCCTTGGCTCATGGGGAAAGAGTGCATCTAATTTCCTTAAGGAGTTGGGAAAAAGACTCATCAGGGTAACTAGGGATCCCAGGGCAGCTAGTTTTCTGTTCCAGCGCTCAGTGCGGCTGTTTTAAAGGGGTAATGCATGCTGCATTTTGGGCACACCCCCCCAGCTCTGAGGAGCTGGATGAGATTTCGCCTTTAAATCGGTGATACACACGTAACAACATGTACCGTATATGCCACCTTATATCAACAATGTATCTCTCAAATCTTCTGTGCCATATTATGTAATAAAATATTCCTATTGGTAAAAAAAAAAAAAAAACAAAAAAAAAAAAAATATATATATATAAAATAATATATATCGTGCCGAATATGTAAAACAGGTCAATTAGCAAGAACTCATTTAAAATTAAGTCCTTTCTAAAATTTTCTCTTATAGGTTTATAGATATATATTTTTCGTTAATGTTGATGTAAAAATTTATAATTTTGCACCAAAAGGAACTTAGAAAACTTACCTAACCTTATTATAACAAGAACAATTTATTTTAACTTAACCCAACTAAATATATTTTAGATTTGTTTACCGTAATTTAATATTAAACAAACACAGTGAAATATATTTTTTTCGTTAGGTTCAGAATGATTTTGGCGAAATTATTACATACACAAATTTTCACTTGTCCTATATGGCAAGATGAGCGTTGCTATTTAAGCCAAGATCGCAAGTTCTGCCTATTCGGCACGACATATATATATAAATATATATATATATATATATAAATATATATATATATATATATATATGTCGTGCCGAATATGTAAAACTGGTCAATTAGCAAGACTCATTTAAAATTAGGTTATTTCTAAAATTTTCTCTTATACGTTTAAAGATATATTTTTTTCATTAATGTTAATGTAAAAAAAATTTTAATTTTTCACCAAAAGAATCTTAGAAAACTTACCTAACCTTATTATAACAAGTGCAATTTATTTTAGCCTAACCAACTAAATATATATTTAAATACGTTTACAGTAATTTAATACTAAACAAACACAATGAAAATATATTTTTTCGTTAGGTTCAGAACGATTTCTGCGAAACTATTGCATACACAAATTTTCACTTCTCCTATATGGCAAGATGAGCGTTGCTATTTAAGCCAAAATCGCAAGTTCCGTCTATTCGGCACGACATATATATATATATATATATATATATAATTATATATATATATATATATGTGTGTGGTGTGTGTGTGTGTGTGTGTGTGTGTGTGTGTGTGTGTGTGTGTGTGTGTGTGTGTGTGTGTGTGTCGTGCCGAATAGGCAGAACTTGCGATCTTGGCTTAAATAGCAACGCTCGTCTTGCCATAAAGGACAAGTGAAAATTTGTGTATGCAATAATCTCGCCAAAATTATTCTGAACCTAACGAAAAAAATATATTTCACTGTGTTTACCCCATGCTCCAAGGGTCTCCGACCCTATTGGGATGAAGTTATACCAAGGGGTGAGGTCTTCATATCTGCGGATCTTCTGGGTCTCCCTGTGGCTGGCAGCTCCACCCCCTTCCACTACGGAGTATGGCAAGTAGGTGTCTGCCAGTGTGGCGGCACAGGTGTAGTCCCAGGCAATCTGCTTTCCATCCTTCCAGGGTAGCATAGTGGCTCCATCAGGAAGCTTTTGACTTCCATCAGACCTCTGTACTTGAGGTTCCCGTTGAGCTGGGCAACAGGCTGTGGCGAGACTTCTCTTTATGATATCATTGACCTCCTCATGTCTGGCATAGTTCCCTTCTGCTGTGTGACACACGAGACCATGAAGTCCGAATTTATCAGCTGTCGCCCTGCCACAAATACACCTATGTTCGGTGAGGATGGGGGCGGCTAGGTGATTTCAGAATATGCAAAACAACCACTGTGAAAGTATAGATAAATTCCAAACGCTTTCGTGACTACTCACATTATCAAGGAACTATGTGAGTAGGTGAGTAGTCACGAAAGCGCTTGGAATTTCTCTATTCTTTCACAGTGGTTGTTTTGCATATATATTATATATATATATAATATATATATATATATATATATATATAATATATATATATATATATATATATGGGAAGAAAATAAGTATAAAATAATTAAGGCAACCTTTTAAAGGTATCATTTGAGATATATATAATAAAAGAATTTCAGCGTTCATTTAAGGAATATTTTGTAATTTAACCGAAAGATAAATCCCATAAAATACCTCTGAACCTTACCGGTTAGGCACTTTTAAATCAAATAAAAAAATGATAAAACAGTCATTTGGGATCCACTGGACTAGAGACTACCAAGTCTCCACTGGAAAACTACCAAGTCTCCACTGGGAAACTACCAAGTCTCCACTGGGAGACTACCAAGTCTCCACTGGGAAACTACCAAGTCTCCACTGGGAGACTACCAAGTCTCCACTGGGAAACTACCAAGTCTCCACTGGGAAACTACCAAGTCTCCACTGGGAAACTACCAAGTCTCCACTGGGAAACTACCAAGTCTCCACTGGGAGACTACCAAGTCTCCACTGGGAAACTACCAAGTCTCCACTGGGAGACTACCAAGTCTCCACTGGGAAACTACCAAGTCTCCACTGGGAAACTACCAAGTCTCCACTGGGAGACTACCAAGTCTCCACTGGGAGACTACCAAGTCTCCACTGGGAAACTACCAAGTCTCCACTGGGAAACTACCAAGTCTCCACTGGGAGACTACCAAGTCCCACTGGGAAACTACCAAGTCTCCACTGGGAGACTACCAAGTCTCCACTGGGAAACTACCAAGTCTCCACTGGGAAACTACCATGTCTCCACTGGGAAACTACCAAGTCTCCACTGGGAGACTACCAAGTCTCCACTGGGAAACTACCAAGTCTCCACTGGAGACTACCAAGTCTCCACTGGGAAAACTACCAAGTCTCCACTGGGAAACTACCAAGTCTCCACTAGGAGACTACCAAGTCTCCACTGGGAAACTACCAAGTCTCCACTGGGAAACTACCAAGTCTCCACTGGGAGACTACCAAGTCTCCACTGGGAAACTACCAAGTCCCAAGTCTCCACTGGGAAACTACCAAGTCTCCACTGGGAAACTACCAAGTCTCCACTGGGAAACTACCAAGTCTCCACTGGGAGACTACCAAGTCTCCACTGGGAAACTACCAAGTCTCCACTGGGAGACTACCAAGTCTCCACTGGGAAACTACCAAGTCTCCACTGGGAAACTACCAAGTCTCCACTGGGAAACTACCAAGTCTCCACTGGGAGACTACCAAGTCTCCACTGGGAAACTACAAAGTCTCCACTGGGAGACTACCAAGTCTCCACTGGGAGACTACCAAGTCTCCACTGGGAGACTACCAAGTCTCCACTGGGAGACTACCAAGTCTCCACTGGGAGACTACCAAGTCTCCACTGGGAGACTACCAAGTCTCCACTAGGAGACCACTAAGTCTTTACTGGAAGACCAATAATTCTTCACTGGAAGATCCTTAAGTCTTTACTGGGAGACCACAAAATCATCGTTCACTTTGGTCCCACTCACACGGGTTAAGATCGTTTCTTACACAAGCACTCTTCGGTCTCTCTTGCATAATCCACCCATCTCTGACTCGAATTTTACGTGATCTTTCTCAAGGGGTCCACTGGTATCTCACATCGGTCCCACTGTCTCGCATAAGAAACTAACCCTGAAGCAGTTTTTACCATCAAGAGGAGGATCCCGATGAAGGTCAGGATGTGTAGGGACGGCCACTCTGTCAACCTTATTTTTCTCAGCTCGTCATTTTGGTGTTTCAGAATTTTGAGATTTAATAGAGCCTCAGCATTTTCCACCTATTGTTCTTCTAGGCGACGAGTACATTCATGATTCTCTTGCGTTTCCAATGCTGCTTACAATCTGAGATCGTCCTTCTCCAACGCCAGTCTTTTAAGTTCATTTTCGCAATAATGAATCGACGTGACTTCTTCTTCAAGCTCTTGATATGCAGCATTAAACTCTTAAAATTTCATTTATAAATCTTAAACGTGACGATGCTTTTTGGCAACCGCTTCCTAACTTCTCAAAAGCTGATGCTAACATGTTTTCATGTGGTTAGCACACTTTGTTTTTTCTAACAACAGAATAGTAATCATTATTAACGTGAGCATGGGCCTTTGCGAGAGCATTGTACTCGCTATCCATCGACTAAATTTGATCATTAACCCACTAAGCCTCTTCTAATAGATCATCAACTACGATGGCTTTGAGGTTCCTCAGGTCATTCATGAATTCGATATTAAGTAGTTTCTGCCAGTATTCCTCACGTCTACACTCGGATAGTTGGTGTTCCACCTTCCTCAGGGTCCTGCTTCGCCTCTCACAGTTTTCCACAGTATTTTTTCTACAGAGGAAGTTTGTCCTCTAACTGTTAAAATTACTCCAGTACTTTTTCCAGTCTTTTCTAGCTGTTAACTACGTTCTTTTTCAGTTTATATAACCCTTTCCAGTTTTTCTCTATTTTCCTTTTCAGCCTTTAAAGCATTTTCTAGTCTTTCGCTATTTTCCTTTTCTGCTTCCAAATCACCGTGCAGATTGTACTCGTACCAAAGACCATCGGTCCGTTATTTATCGTATGAGAAATCACTGGATGAGTCACCGAATGAGAAACCACTGGATGAGTCACTGAATGAGAAACCACTGGATGAGTCACTGAATGAAATATCATCCGATTAGTAGTCATACAAGACATTATCCATTACGTCGTCGTACAATGGATCATCCTATAAGAAGTAGTTCAAGATCTCATCCGTTATATCGTACGAGATAAAATCCGATAAGTCGTTGTTCGACACCTCATCCGTTGATCAGTCGTACGAGACATCATCACATGATAAAACATCGTACGAAGGACCATTATACCATAAGGCATTGTTCGAAAGACCGTCATGCTTTGTAATGTCGTACGAGTCACCATCATACCATTAGTCATTAAATGAGAGACCCTGAAACCATAAGTCATCCTACTAAAGACGATCATCTTAAATGGTATGGTATGAAAGCATATTATCCCAAAAACCATCGTACAATGAAATGGGATCACGTATCACATGGTAGCTGAATGTCCATGATATCCACTTGGATCACTTGTACGTTTAACCATGAAACCATTAAGAAGTTCTTGGACCCAGATGCCTTGCACAATTAGCAAGTACATTAAATAAATAGTAAGAGTCATTTTTCCTTAGTTCGCCCAGAACTTATATGACTGTTTATCTTAAGTGGACAGTGTCCAACTATAATAAGTTTACAATTATTTTTGAAAGATTTAATTTATATTGGAATGATCCATGTGATAAAGAGTTTCAAACTGATAGTATTACTACCTTTCGTTCATTATACATTCGTATAATGTTTGAGGTAGAGACTCTTGAGAGAGAGAATTGCAAGGGATGGAAATGGAAACTTCAGATAGTGATGGTAGTGTGGTTTATTCATCACCGAGAGAGGTGGAGGTTGTATCCTCCGTCCAGTGAGTACCAGAGCACCGTGGTTCTTCACAGTGGTTCCTGTTGGTTCTTGATAGTGGTTTATGTGGTTCCTGATAATTTATATATATATATATATAATATATTATATTATATATATATATATATATATATATATATATATATATATGCAAAACAACCACTCTGAAAGAATAGAGAAATTCCAAGCGCTTTCGTGACTACTCACATTATCAAGGAACTATATATACATATTATATATATATATATATATATATATATTATATATATATATATATATATATATATATATATATATATATATATATTTATTTATTTATTTATTATTTTTATTATCACACTGGCCGATTCCCACCAAGGCAGGGTGGCCCCGAAAAAGAAAAAACTTTCACCATCATTCACTCCATCACTGTCTTGCCAGAAGGTGCTTTACACTACAGTTTTTAAACTGCAACATTAACACCCTCCTTCAGAGTGCAGGCACTGTACTTCCATCTCAGGACTCAAGTCCGGCCTGCCGGTTTCCTGAATCCCTTCATAAATGTTACTTTGCTCACACTCCAACAGCACGTCAAGTATTAAAAACCATTTGTCTCCATTCACTCCTATCAAACACGCTCACGCATGCCTGCTGGAAGTCCAAGCCCCTCGCACACAAAACCTCCTTTAACCCCTCCCTCCAACCCTTCCTAGGCCGACCCCTACCCGCCTTCCTTCCACTACAGACTGATATACTCTTGAAGTCATTCTGTTTCGCTCCATTCTCTCTACATGTCCGAACCACCTCAACAACCCTTCCTCAGCCCTCTGGACAACAGTTTTGGTAATCCCGCACCTCCTTCTAACTTCCAAACTACGAATTCTCTGCATTATATTCACACCACACATTGCCCTCAGACATGACATCTCCACTGCCTCCAGCCTTCTCCTCGCTGCAA
Source organism: Cherax quadricarinatus (assembly GCF_026875155.1). Taxonomy (NCBI): domain Eukaryota; kingdom Metazoa; phylum Arthropoda; class Malacostraca; order Decapoda; family Parastacidae; genus Cherax; species Cherax quadricarinatus. The sequence continues at coordinate 108,237,730 of NC_069399.1, forward strand.
CATTCATCACCCACGCTTCACACCCATATAAGAGCGTTGGTATAACTATACTCTCATACATTCCCCTCTTTGCCTCAAGGACAAAGTTCTTTGTCTCCACAGACTCCTAAGTGCACCACTCACTCTTTTTCCCTCATCAATTCTATGATTCACCTCATCTTTCATAGACCCATCCGCTGACACGTCCACTCCCAAATATCTGAATACGTTCACCTCCTCCATACTCTCTCCCTCCAATCTGATATCCAATCTTTCATCACCTAATCTTTTTGTTATCCTCATAACCTTACTCTTTCCTGTATTCACCTTTAATTTTCTTCTTTTGCACACCCTACCAAATTCATCCACCAATCTCTAAAACTTCTCTTCAGAATCTCCCAAGAGCACAGTGTAATCAGCAAAGAGCAGTTGTGACAACTCCCACTTTGTGTGTGATTCTTTATCTTTTAAACTCCACGCCTCTTGCCAAGACCCTCGCATTTACTTCTCTTACAACCCCATCTATAAATATATTAAACAACCACGGTGACATCACACATCCTTGTCTAAGGCCTACTTTTACTGGGAAAAGATTTCCCTCTTTCCTACATACTCTAACTGAGCCTCACTATCCTCGTAAAAACTCTTCACTGCTTCAGTAACCTACCTCCTACACCATACACCTTGCAACATCTGCCACATTGCCCCCCTATCCACCCTGTCATACGCCTTTTCCAAATCCATAAATGCCATATATATATATATATATATATATATTATATATATATATATATATATATATAATATATATATTATATATATATATATATATATATATATATGTCGTGCCGAATATGTAAAAACTGGTCAATTAGCAAGAACTCATTTAAAATTAAGTCCTTTCTAAAAATTTTCTTATACGTTTAAAGATATATTTTTTTCATTAATGTTAATGTAAAAATTTTGAATTTTGCACCAAAAGAATCTTAGAAAACTTACCTAACCTTATTATAACAAGAGCAATTTATTTTAGCCTAACCCAACTAAATATATTTTAGATTTGTTTACAATAATTTAATACTAAACAAACTCAGTGAAATATATTTTTTCGTTAGGTTCAGAATAATTTTGGCGAAATTAAATTTCATACACAAAATTTTTACTTGTCCCATATGGCAAGACGAACGTTGCTTTTAAGCCAAGATCGCAAGTTCTGCCTTTTGGGGCCAACGACATATTTTATATATATTTTATATATATTTATATATATAATTATTTATATATATTTTATATATATTTATATATATTTTAAATTTTAAAATTATATTTTATATATATATTATATATATATATTTTTTATATATATATATATATATATCGAAATGGAAAACATAAAAATTCTAGGGGGGGAAAGGGAAGGGGGGGTTGGGGGTTCCGCCCTCGAAAGGGTTGGAGAGGGGGGGTTTAAAAGGAGGTTTTGTGGGAAAGGGGGGTTTGGGGTTTCCCAGCAAGCTTTGCGTGAGCGTTTTAGTAGGAGTGAATGGAGACAAAAGGGGATTGGGACCTGACGATTGTTGGAGTGTGAGAGAGTAATATTTAGTGAAGGGATTCGGGGAAAAACCGGTTTTTTTTAATTAGTCGGTTTGATTTCCGGGAAATGGGAAGTAAAAATCCCTGCACTTTAAAAGGGAGGGGTTTGGGCTATTTGGCGGGTTTGGAGGGATATGTTGTGTATCTTTATATGTGTATGCTTCTAAAATGTTGTATTCTGAGCACCTCTGCAAAAACAGTGATAATGTGGGGAAGTGTGGTAAAAAGTGTTAAATTTGATGAGGGAAAGTATTTTCTTTTTGGGGTTTTCTCTTTTTTTTTTTGGGTCACCCTGCCTGGTTGGGGCGGCCGATTTGCTGAAAAAAAAAAAATTATATTTATATTTATATATTTTATTTTTTTTTTTTTTTTTTTTTTTTTTTTTCACACCGGCCGTTCCCCCCCGGCAGGGGGGGCCCCCCCAAAAAAACTTTCCCCATCATTCACCCCATCACTGCCCTTTCCAAAGGGTGCTTTACACTACAGTTTTTAAACTGAAACATTAAAACCCTCCTTCAGAGGGGCCAGGCCTGTACTTCCATCTCCAGGACTCAACCCGGGGCCCTCCCGGGTTTTCCCTAAAACCCCTTCATAATGTTATTTTGTCCACTTCAAAAAGCACGAAGTATTAAAACCCATTTGTCCCCATTCACTCCTTTATCAAACACGTTCACGCATGCCTGCTGGAAGTCCAAGCCCCTCGCACAAAAAAAACCTTTTTTTACCCCCCCAAAAAACCCCTTTCCTGGGCCCGGCCCCTACCCCCCCTTTCCCTTTCCACTACGGGATGATACACCCTTTTGAAGTCATTCTTTTTTCCCCCCCCCATTCTCTCTAAATGTCAAACCACCTAAACCCAACCCTTCCTAAACCCCTTGGACAACAGTTTTGGAAATTTCCCGCACCCCCTTTCCTAACTTCCAAATTTGGAATTTCTGCATTATTTTTCACAAACCATTGCCTCAGACATGACATCTCCCTCCCTCCACCCTTTTCCCCCTCGCTGCAACATTCTTCACCCACGTTCACCCCATTTAAGAGCGTTGGAAAAAACTTCCCTCTCTTACTTTCCCCCTCTTGCCTCCAAGGACAAAGTTCTTTGTCCCCACAGGACCCCTTTAGTGCACCACTCACTTTTTTTTCCCCTTTCATAAAATTCTATGATTAAACCTTCTTTCATAAAACCCCACCCGCTGCCACGCCCCACTCCCAAATATCTAAAATACGTTCCCCCTCCCCCAAATACTCTTCCCCCCAATTTGGGTATTCAATCTTTATCCCTAATCTTTTTGTTTATCCTCAAAAACCTTACTTTTTTCCTGTTTTTAAACCTTTAATTTTCTTTTTTTTGCCACACCCTCCCCAAATTCATCCACCAATCCTTTTGCAACTTTTCTTCAGAATCTCCCAAAAGGGACAGTTTTTTCATCGAAAAAGCGTGTGACAACTCCACTTTGTGTGTGATTTTTTTTTTTAAATCCCCGCCTCTGCCAAGGGCCCCCGCTTTAAATTCTTTACAAACCCCTCTTAAATTTTTTTAAACAAAACCCCGGTTTACATCACACATCCTTGTCTTTGGGCCCACTTTTACTGGGGGAAAAAAAATTTTTTTCCCTTTTCCCAAAATAATCTTACTTGAGCCTCAATATTTCCCCGTAAAAAAAACTTCCTGCTTTTTAGGGAACCTACCTCCTACACCATACACTTGCAACATCTGCCACTTTCCCCCCTATACCCCGTCATACGCCTTTTCCCAAAACCCTAAATGCCCCAAAGGGCTCTTTGCCTTTTCTAAATACTGTTCATTATATGTTTACTGTAAACACCCGGTTTCCCCAAACCCCCCCCTTTCCTTTAAAACCCCTTGTTATTGCTTCCTATTCTCCGTCCTTTTTCTTAATTCCCTTTTAATTATAACTCTACCATCCCCTTTACCAGGTACACTCCCAAAAGGGTTATCCCCCCTTTAATTTTTTCCCTTTCTTTTATCCCCTTTTCCTTTAACAAAGGAAAATGGCATGCTCTCTGCCAATCCCTAGGTACCTTTTCCCCCTTCCCCTACATTTTAAATTAAAAAAAATTGCACCAACCACTCCCAAAAACTATAAACCCCCCCTGCTTTTAACATTTCCCATCTTTTCCATCAAAAACCCCGGGTTTCCTTACCCCCTTTCATTTTTTTCCTACTGCCCCCAGAAAATTCCCCACATCCAATGGCTTTCCTTACTTTTACAAAAATGTTTTTTTTCCTCCTTGCCCTATACCGAAAAACACGCTTCCCTTTTTTCATCAAAATTTAAAAATTCCTCAAAATATTTTTTCCATCTTCCCCAAAAACCCTAAAATCTCCATTTAATATTTTCCTCTCCTATTTTTTAAAAAAACAAATCCCTTTGTTTCTAGGCTTTTTAATTGTTAATTCACTCCAAAAATTTTTTTAATTTTTAACAAAATTTGTTGATAAAATCTCCCCCCTCTTTTCATTTGGGTCTCTTTTTAAAATTGTTCACCACCTCTTAACTTCTCTCTTTTTTCCATTAATCTTCCCCCCCTTTCTCAAATTTACTTTTAAAAAAATTTTCTATGCTAACTTTTTCTCCCTTACTCTACTTCCATCATCATTCCCAAACCCTATATATATATATATAATATATATAAATTTTATTATTTATATATTTTAAAAATATATATAATTTTTAATTATTATATTTATATATATCGTGCCCAATAAAGGGAGAACTTGCGATCTTTTTTTAAATAGCAAGCTATCTTGCCATATTTGGGCAAGCGAAAAAATTTGGGGGTTTCAATAATTTTGCCAAAAAACATTCTGAACCCCAACGAAAAAAAATATTTTTACTGTCTTTGTTTGTATTTTAAAATTTTTGTAAAAAAAAATCTAAAATTTTATTTAGTTGGGTTAGGCTAAAGTAAAAAGTTCTTGTTTAATTTAAAGGGGGAAAATTTTCTAAGTTTTTCCCGGGGGAAAATTAAATTTTTTTTTCATTAAAAAAATTTTGAAAAAATATATCTTTTAAAGTATAAGAGAAAAAAAAAAATTTTTTAAAAGATTAATTTTTTAAAAGAGTTCTTGTAATTGACCAGTTTTACCTATTCGGTACGGGCATAATAATTACGTGTAATATATATATATATATTATATATTTTATATATATTATATATATATATATAATATTTTTATATATATATTTTTATATAAATATATGCAATAAGATCCAGGGAAAAGGTCGGGCGAACCCTGCCTTTCCCTTCTAGGGTAGGGTAGGTGCCCCCGAGCCCGAGCCTTTAGTCATAAGATGGCTTTTCCCAAATTTTCCCCCTTGGGGCGGGGATGGCAGACCCGAGAGGGGCCCAGCTTGTGGTTAGGGGCCCGGGGGCAGTTTGGTCCCAAAAGATGAGGAGGTATTTTTTGCCTCCCCCCATGGGGGAGATTATGGCTCAGGGCATCCCCCAAAGAGGGGCCAAGGCCGGGCCCCCACTTTGGAAAAAGGCCCCGGGGCCGGGGAATACGGCTAACCCAATTAAAAATAATTTAATTTAAAAAATAAATTAAAAAAAGTGATTTTTTAAAAAATTCCCAAAAAAACCACTGTGAAATTGGGAGTGGGAAAATTCCCAAACGCTGTCGTGAATACTACATTTTCAAGGAAATAGTTCCCGGGCAATGTGGTTGTCACCCAAAGCGTTGGAATTTCACTACTCTTTCACAGTGGTTGTTTTGTATCTCAGCGTGCTAGCGTGCCAGCGTGCCAGCGTACCAGCGTGCCCCGTTGTGCTCCGTGTTTTCTCGTGTTTTCACGGTCGCTCTTACGTGCTAGAACTTTAATTTGTGCCATCAATCTTATACGATACATCCCTCTAGCGCCTGGAACCAATCTTGGGCGGAAGACATTATATACCGAGTCAAAAAAGGAGAATTAGTGTGCACTACCTAGCAGAGTTTACTGCCAGAGGGGAATCATAGGTCTGTGTTCCGTGTGCAAAATAATAATAATAGAACTTTTCTTTGTCAGAGGAAAGAAAGTCTGAAGATTGAGACACTTATGCAGCATATGGGAATCTTTATTCAGGAAACGTTTCGCCACACAGTGGCTTCATCAATCCAATTCAAAGAAGAAGGCGTAAGGAGAGGAGGAGTATGAGGTAATCAGTCCCTCAGCCTGGAGTCGATGTGTTCAGTCCATCAGTCTTGTAGAATGTACAGCATAGGGCCGTAGACGTGGCTTTTATACTGTAGAGAGGTGAGGTGAAGCAGGCGGAGGCGGGGTCATAGTGGTACCATCCACTAGTCGAAGTAGGTCTTCGTCCAAAGGTTGAACAAGTGTTGAAGAATTCTTTGTAACAAGATCCCATGATGCTGCTGTGTCTGACAGTTGTGATGAATGGTTTGAAAAAGCGACAAGTTGAAGATTGAGACACTTATGCAGCATATGGGAATCTTTATTCAGGAAACGTTTCGCCACACAGTGGCTTCATCAGTCAGACACTGCAGCATCATGGGATCTTGTTACAAAGAATTCTTCAACACTTGTTCAACCTTTGGGCGAAGACCTACTTCGACTAGTGGATGGTACCACTATGACCCCGCCTCCGCCTGCTTCACCTCACCTCTCTACAGTATATAAGCCACGTCTACGGCCCTATGCTGTACATTCTACAAGATTGATGGACTGAACACATCGACTCCAGGCTGAGGGACTGATTACCTCATACTCCTCCTCTCCTTACGCCTTCCTCTTTGTATTGGACTGTTGAAGCCACTGTGTGGCGAAACGTTTCCTGAATAAAGATTCCCATATGCTGCATAAGTGTCTCAATCTTCAACTTGTCGGTTTTTCAAACCATTCATCACACGAAAGAAAGTCTCCCTGATAATATTGTGTATACACAGTGTATAGTGTATACTACAGTGGCTCCCTAGTATAGATAATAGTATATAGATAATAAAGGCTAAAGTGTCATTTGAAAACAGGTGAATTTGTAAATGAAGTGAAAAGCCTATAGAGGCTGGTGCCAGAAGTCGCCAGAAACCTACCACACTGGTCAGTTGTTTTAAATCTTCCTGGCCTGCTAGTGTACTCGCATATAATCTAGGGATACCAGTGATTAGCAGAATACAGTTTTGTAGTACCAACTAACCAGTATTGTAATAGTACTTAGTGGAGTGGAGTGACTTTCATTAGTTTCTATTTTCTTGAAATACCAGACGTATACTGTGAATCTCATATAACCTGTAGTTACCAGCGGTCGCAATATACATAACGAGAAGCAAATATTACTACAGAAAAAGCGTCCTTCCTCCAAAATTTCCACCAGTCAACTATAGTGATAATATAGCATTTATTGTGGTGGAGACGGAAAAAACCTAGAAAAGCTAGATACAGTGATTGATAAACAAGGGTTGAGGCTCGACCGTTCGTCATTGTAGGAGCTGCCAGCAATCACCGGTTCTTCAACACGCAAGTTATACTTTTTGTTTTAATCAAATCAAATATTACTCGGGTAGATAACTTCCAGTAGATCCTTCATGTGTTAGCCCAAATCACCGACCAGTATGTTTTAAATAAGTGACCCACTCATCAGATCAGACTGGTTCCAAACCCTTGACTGGTCCGAACCCTCGACTGCTCCGAACCCTCGGCCAATTTCAAACGGATTCGTTGGACAATAAAGCAGACTGTAAACGGATGGGGTTGTAGGCGCCCTTATAAACACAAACAATAAATAAAAAACAGGAGCGTACTCCGGTAAGCTATCCTAACATACAAGTACAGTTAGAATTAGAAATACAAATAGCTAGAGCTTCACTTTAAGAAGGTTATTAATAGAGTATTCAAGAGGTTGCTAGTAGAATTACAGTATTTTCAACCATTCAAATCATTATGAAGCTCTGTGAAGTCTGCAATCAATCAAACAAACGGGCTTCCACATGGATAAATTGTCATTTTTGTGGAAATTGGTGTCACGCCCCTTGTGCAAATATCCAAGAACTAGCTACAAGAAGTATTAAAACAGGGAAGTGTTTTTGGGTATGTCCATAAGAACATAAGAACATAAGAAAGGAGGAACACTGCAGGAGGCCTGTTGGCCCATACTAGGCAGGTCCTTTTCAATTCATCCCACTAACAAAACATTTGCCCAACCCAATTTTCAATGCTACCCAAGAAATAAGCTCTGATGTGAAAGTCCCACTCAAATCCAACCCCTCCCACTCATGTACTTATCCAACCTAAATTTGAAACTACCCAAAGTCCTAGCCTCAATAACCCAACTAGGCAGACTGTTCCACTCATCAACTACCCTATTTCCCAAACCAATATTTTCCTTTATGTCCTTTAAAAAATTAAAACTTATCTAATTTAAATCCATTACGGGCGGGTTCTCTTTGGGGGAGATTCCTAAAGCCCTTTTTAAATTTACCCCCTTTTATTAATACCTACTTCCATTTTAATACACTTCGATCAGGTCCCCCCTCATTCTTGTCTAAAAAAAGTAAATTTGAAATTTAAAGAGTCTTCAACCCTTTTTTTCAAAAGGAAAAGATTTCTAATGCTATGTTTTTAAATTTGTCATCTACGTTTGAATGTTTTCTAACAAATTTTAAAGTCCATTCTGTAATATGGAGACCAAAATTTGAGCTGCTTTAATCTGGGTTGAGCGCTTAAATTTTTCCTGAACCTGTTTTTTCCCCGGGAAACGGGGCCCGGGGAAAAGAGAACAAAAATTTTTTTACCCCTGGAAAATCCTAGGGGGAAATAGTCCCGAACTTGCACACGAAAATCACTCACTACGAAAGCAAAAGATTTGGGCAGACGTTTGCAACATCCCCAATGAAAAGCGGGGTGTCACTAGCACTTTAAGGGGCCTTACAAAAAGTGTCGGGGCCCCAGACGGGCAACGCCCCCCTGAATTACATAAGGGGGGTTTACCAACAGACCCTGGCAGTTTTCAAGTGGCACGGGGAAAAGCCCAAAAGGGTGGGTTTCCTGACCACCCGGGCTTTTGGCTCGTCCCTTTGGGTTTTTGCGCACCCAACAGAAAACAGCCTGGTTGTCAGGCTCTGATCCACCAGGGGGTTTCGGGTTTCACGGCCCGGGCCCGGGGGGGCGTTGACCCCCGGAAATTTCCTCCGGGAAAAACTCCAGGAATATATTTTTATATATATATTTATATATAAAATATTTTTTAAAATATAATATTATATATAAAATATATATTTATATATTTATTTTATATATATGCAAAAAAACCCCTTAAAAGAATGGGAAAAAATTTCCAAGCGTTTTCTTGACTATTCACATTATAAAAGGGAATTTAGGGAAATTTAAAGAAAATCCAAGGAAGCTATATAAGGGGGTTGGCCGCCCCTTTCATTCGATCCCACAAGGGTTTTAAAAACACGTGCCGTGCGGCCGTTTAAAAACTTGGATAGGTCCTTTGCACAACTCACCCCCCAAACTTTCTACTAAAAAAATTTAAAAAAATTATTATTTGCCCAAAGTGTTTTTTTTTAAATTTTCCAAAAATTCTATTAATTATAAATGGTTTAATTTATATAAACCAAAGGGGAAAATATTTTTTTTTATTGTAAAAAACTCCCTTTTTATGAAAAAGGATTCAATTACTTTCCTGTCGCCCTTTGGACTTGCTTGATCCTACTTTTTTCCAATTTTTTAAAAAATCAATTGGGGTGGTTAAAATCTTTACATGAAAAAAAATAGGCATTGGAATCTTGTCCATTCTAATGTTTATATTTATGTTGTTTTAATCTTATTTGGGAGATTTTTACCAGTTTGACCGAAATTTAAACTTTATCGAAATTTTAAAAAGGAATCTTATAGCCCAATCCATCAGCTTTTTTGGGGGGGAATTTTCCTTTTCAAAGTTTTTTTCTGTATCAAGATTTTTGAATACAACTTTAATTTTAAAAAGGGTTTTAAAAAGAGAAGGCATATCAAGAAAATTTTTCATGGTAAGGGAAAAAACCACATATTTTTAGTTGAATAAGGTGGTTGTCCCTTTTTGGATTGAAAAAAAAGTATTTTAGCAATTTTAAAAAGGGATTTTAAATTACATTTCTTGGGTATTTTAAAATATTACCTTTTCAAAAAATTTTGGTTATTTCCTCATCTATGAACTCGGGACTAAAAATTTCTTTAAAGCTCTCAAAAACTTTGATGGGGAAAACAGACAGTTTGACTCTATTTTGATGCGAGGAATAATAGGGGGACTTTGTTCCTTGAGTAGTCCAAAAACGTTTGGGAAATTTTTCTTTCTTTCAGGTGGTTGTTTTGCATTTTTCTGAAATCACCTGTTTACGGGAAAATTCTTTTTGCATTTTTTTTATTTTTTTTTATATATATATATATATATTATTTTATAATATATATTATATATTTTTATATATATATATATTCGTCCCAAAAATATTTTAAAACTGGTCAATTAGAAAGGGAACCTTTTAAAAAATTAAGTCTTTTCTAAAATTTTCCTTTTAATTTTAAAAGATATATTTTTTTTGTTTAAATTGTTGATGAAAAAATTTTTTAATTTTGCTCCAAAAGGAATTAAAAAACTTACCTAACCTTTTTATAACAAGAAAAAATTTTTTTTTTAGCCAACCCAACTAAATTATTTTAGTTTTTTTTACAATTTTTAAATACAAAAACAAACCAGTGAAATATTTTTTTTTTCTTTTGGTTTCAAAATGATTTTGGCAAAAAATTATTGCATACAAAAATTTTTCCTTGTCCTATTTTGGCAAAAATAAGCGTTGATTTTTAAAAGCCAAGATCGAAATTTTCTCCCCTATTCGGCACGAAAATATATTTATATATATTTTATATATATTATTATATATATATATATATATATATATTTTTATATATATAAACACTCCCTCTCGGGCTGAAGGGGGACTCGAACCTAAAAAAAACCTTTGGAAAAGGACGCAGTGCTTTCCCAATCTACCCACACTAAAACCAATCCCTTGGAGTCCAGCTTGCGCTAGACTTTGATCCCAAAGGGAACCAGCTTTCAGGGGGAAGGCTTACCGCTTTTCATCATCAGTTTTTTGTGTATATTTTGCCCCGCTCTTGCGAATTTCCCTTTCATTGTTAATTTTCTCTTGTAAGGTGATGCAGGGGATGAGATGAAAAGCTGTAAGCTTCTTCTCCCGGAAAACTGGCTGCCTTGGGGTCAAAGTCTTTGCGCAAGCTGGCCCCAAGGTATTGGTCCGTGTGGGTAGGTTGGTTTAAAACACTGGTACCCTTTTTTCCAAAGGGTTTGTAGGTTGAGTCTCCTTTTGCCAGAGATCGTGTTTGCGTATTTTTTCGCCTGCTCTTGCGAATTCCTTGCATTGGGTTTAAAATTTTCTAGTAAAGGTGATAATGCAGGGGATGAGGGAATGCTGTAAAACCTTTTTCCCGGGAAGCTGGGTGCCCCTTTGGGTCAAGTCCCAGGCAAGTTTGGGCTCCCAAAAGGGATTGGTCCAATTTGAGTAGGGTTTGGGAAAACACTGCGTACCTTGTTTCCCAAAGGTTTTGTAGGTTCGGGGTCTCCTTCAGCCAGGGGATCGTGTTTTTTTGTATATTTCGCCTGCTCTTGCGAATTCCCTTCAAAAATTTAAATATATTATATTTATATATATTTTTTATATATATATATATATAATATATATATATATATATATATATATAAAGTTAGATGGGGTCGACCTCTATGTAAATTTTCGGGACCCCCTAGCTTCGGAGGGAAACAGATAAAAGTCTTTTAAAAGAATTTTTATTGTCACGTGTTTGTCACTGATTTTAATGCCCAAAAATTTTATCCCGCTCCTAGAAACTGGGGCGCAGGGCCCAAAATACAGCAGGCATTACCCCCTCCTTTAAAAAAAAAGGGCCCCGCGCTGGTCGTGGAAAAGGAAAAAAAAAGCGTCCCTGGGATTTTCCCTTTTACTGATGGGGTTTTTTTTGCTTGTCCCCAAGGAGTTAGATGCACTCGTTCCCCTTTAAACTAAAGGGCTCCCAGTTTCTGGGAACAAAACACTTAAAGATGGGGAAGTTCTTTCCATATTTTATTTTTTTTGGGACCACTGAAATGGCGTGCCCCTCCCTTTTTCCCTGGGTGTATTGGAGAAAGGTAAACCCAAAGGGAGGAAAGCACATGTGTAGTCCCATTTCCCCCTGCTTTTCGTTGTCCAGGCTTGAAAAAGGGGATACCATCTGGATGCATTTGGCTGCCCTCAGATCTGCCCTAGTTTGGGGGGGCCCCTTTTATTTTCTGGGCATCCGGCTGTTGTGGGCCCTCTTGTTTTTAAATTAAATTTAAATTCATGTCTTGCAAACTTTCCCCCGGATTTACGGCACACAAGACCATGGTACCTGAATCGGTCTGCTGCTTCTCTGCCACAAATACACCTGTGTTCGGCGAGAATGGGGGCGGCAAGTCGAAGGGCAGCACCAATGCAAATGGTCTGTGGGTCGAAACGTGTGCCAAGGCTGGAGTTGGGAAGACCCAACAGAAAGCCGTCTGCATGAGGAGCTCTTACCGCCAGGAGGCGGGCTCTATCCTTCCCTGATACATGCCGAAGCATTGTTGCTGCTATGTTCTCCACTGTTGGCCCATCCAAGTGTGACTGTTTATAG
>NC_069399.1:108254965-108290359 GCF_026875155.1 Cherax quadricarinatus
TTATTTTTCTTATGATTATTATTATTATTAACAATATTTTATAATTTTGTTAACATACTAATCTATTTTAAGTCTCGGTTATGTAGATATGATTCATTAGGTAAGCACAGTCCAATGGAAAACCAATATTGTAAATGCTTCACATTCATTTTAGACCATCAGATTATGAATTATATTCGGAAATGCCTCCCAACGTGTGTGTACAGCGGTGTGTTGACGTGTGTGCTGGCTTGTTCATTTAACATTTGAATAAATGAAAATCAATGTAGTACGTACAGCTGGTCACCACTTGTACTATTGGCCAGGAAATATTGTATCTGGTAGAAATTTTATATAACTCATATGAACACTCGGCTTTCTTTCCACTTGCAGATGTGACTATGTGAGGGACGAAGTTACAGCTGTGCACACTTTCCCACCTCTGTTGTCATTACTTCCGCATCCTTCTTCGTCTCATTACTAACTCCAATAATCCGTTCATTGTTTACAACCTTCATGAATCAAGAAGACATATATATATTCTAGAAGTGTTTTATTTGTTAGGAAAGGCTCCAATGTGAATTCTGGTCAATAAAATGCCACTGGTAACATCAACGGAAACCAGTATCACAATATCTTCAATAAAATTGGCTTCTTAGCACATGGTATAAACCTTGGTAATAAATACCGACAAGTTGGTTTAGAAAGACACGTAAGCAAACACTATAACATATTTATTAGAAAACGTTTCGGTCCTGGGACCTTGATTACTTCTAACATACAGAGGTAGAAAGACATTATATATATAGGCGGAGAGTGAGATGTGACGCACGTGACCTGACATTCCTCAGGTCACGTGCGTCACATCTCACTCTCCGCCTATGTATATAATGTCTTTCTACCTCTGTATGTTAGAAGTGATCAAGGTCCCAGGACCGAAACGTTTTCTAATAAATATGTTATAGTGTTTGCTTACGTGTCTTTCTAAACCATCTTAGCACCTACCTACACAGACCGTCTTAGACGAACTGGAATATATCCAAGATACACCAAGCTTTGAAAGCTTGAAGTTGTTCGGTAGAGGCATTCTCCACTAATTGAACTAATACTAATATTGCTGAATAAAATTTACATTGACAACTTTCCTTTAAGCAAATAACACCAGAGCTGAAACTTGAATTCAACTTGAAGAGTCATTCTTCAGTTATCGCAAGGAAACTAATAATCCGATTATTTAATCCTATAAGAATACACAAATAACCTACACATAGGAAAATGAAACTTACTTTCATTCTCCTATGTGTGGGTTATTTGTGTATTGTTCCAGCCACGGTACTGTATCTTTTCATTCTTTAACCTTTTAAGAAAATTGTCAACGTTGGACTGGCACAGTTTAAAACTGTTTTAGACTCTTCATATAAGTGAGGCGCATGTACTTGCAGTCACTCAGATATCTGGTGGAACATTCCACCAAGTTTATTAATACAATTGGCAAACTAGTATTACACTCTCCGGTAACAATCCCATTACAAGGGGGATCGAGACTCTACCTTTCCTTACACTGAATGACACACATGGGTTTAGCACTTCATCCGACTGAACACACGCACCTTTATACAATCCAATATTATGTCGCGGACGACATGTACACTCTGTAGATTTGCATATTTGCTTCAGCAAATGATATATGCAAAGCAGGACATTATGTGTGTGGTGAAGGCGGATGTGAGTGAGTACCTGAGTGAGGACAGGATGGCCAGGATTCTCGTTCCAGGGACTATCCAGCCTCACTCATAAAGAGAGGTTTAATGTCAGTGATTTAAAGGACTCAACTCCTGGGATGACGTGCCGTTAGGACAAGAGACAAAATTAGTAGTAATAATAATAATAATTATAATAATAATAATAATAATAATAATTTAATAATAATAATAATATATTATTATTATTATTATTATTATTATTATTATTATTATTATTATTATTATTATTATTTTATTATTATTATTATTATTAATTATTATTATTCATGGGGAAGAACTAGATACGTAAGGGTCATGCAGCACTTGGGGAAAGAAATGCGATCAGTTTCTCTCAGGAAAGAGGAAAATGGCTTCAGTTCCTTGTAACAAGACCCTTCACTTGCATCAAGTGAAAAGCTGTTGTACCATGTAAAACTGAGGAAGAAAAAAAAGGATATTGAAACAAAAAAAAGGTATTGAAAAAAAAGGATAGTGAAACAACAAAAGGACACTGAAACCAAAAAAAAAAAAAAAAAAAAAAAAAAAGGCAAATAAATTGGCCAGAGGCTAAAGCCTTGAGTTTCTTGTCACTGGATTTGTGGAGGTCATTACATCCCCCAGAGGGAGGAAACACCCGTGTGGCCCCAAACACCGATGTTGTTCTAAGAAGTTAGCCACTTCTGGTGTAGTGGTTAGAGATGCTACCACTTCACCTGATGTAGTGGTGATAAAAAGGCTGACATTTTACCTGGTGTTGTAGTGAGGTAGCATGCAGTTCCGATGGTTAATAAGAAGCTCGGGGGCTACTTCTTGTGTAGTAGTGACAGTTGCTGCTGCTACTTCTGGTGTAGCAGTGAGGGAAGGTGGTACTTCTACTAGTGTAGTGATGAGGGAAGCTGCTACCTCACCTGGTGTAGTGGTGAGAGAAGTTGCTACTTCACCTGGTGTAGTGGTGAGGGAAGCTGCTACCTCACCTGCTGTAGTGGTGAGGGAAGCTGCTACCTCACTTGGTGTAGTAGTGAGAGAAGTTGCTACTTCACCTGGTGTAGTGGTGAGGGAAGCTGCTACCTCACCTGGTGTAGTGGTGAGAGAAGTTGCTACCTCACCTGGTGTAGTGGTGAGAGAAGTTGCTACTTTACCTGGTGTAGTGGTGAGAAAAAGTTGCTACTTACCTGGTGTAGTGGTGAGAGAAGTTGCTACTTTACCTGGTTAGTGGTGAGAGAAGTTGCTACTTTACCTGGTGTAGTGGTGAGAGAAGTTGCTACTTTACCTGGTGTAGTGGTGAGAGAAGTTGCTACTTTACCTGGTGTAGTGGTGAGAGAAGTTGCTACTTTACCTGGTGTAGTGGTGAGAGAAGTTGCTACATTACCCGGGGGTAGTGGTGAGGGAAGCTGCTACATTTACCTGGTGTAGTGGTGAGGGAAGCTGCTACAGCACCTGGTGTAGTGGTGAGGGAAGCCCGCTACATCACCTGGTGTAGTGGTGAGAGAATTGCTTTCCTCACCTGGTGTAGTGGTTTAGGGAAGCTGCTACCTCACCTGGTGTAGTGGTGAGAGAAGTTGCTACCTCACCTGGTGTAGTGGTGAGGGAAGCTGCTACATCACCTGGTGTAGTGGTGAGGGAAGCTGCTACCTCACTGCTTTTAGTGGTGAGGAAGCTGCTACCTCACTTGGTGTATGTAAGAGAAGTTGCTACCTCACCTGGTGTAGTGGTAGGGAAGCTGCTACCTCACCTGGTGTAGTGGTGAGGGAAACCGCTACCTCACCTGGTGTGTAGTTTGGGGAGGAAACTGCTACCTCACCTGGTGTAGTGGTGAGGGAAACTGCTACCTCACCTGGTTTGTGGGTGAGGGAAACCCGCTTCCTCACCTGGTGTAGTGGTGAGGGAAACTGCTACCTCACCTGGTGTAGTGGTGGGGAAACTGCTACCTCACCTGGTGTAAATTTGGGGAGGGAAACTGCTTTCCCCCTGGTGTAGTGGTGAGGGAAGCTGCTACCTCACCTGGTGTAGTACTGAGGGAAGTGCTTTTCCTCACCTGGTTTTTAGTGGTGAGGGAAACTGCTAACCTTTACCTGGTGTAAATGGGGGAGGGAAACTGCTACCTCACCTGGTGTAGTAGTGAGGGAAGCTGCTACCTCACCTGGTGTAGTAGTGAGGGAAACTGCTACCTCACCTGGTGTAGTGGTGAGGGAAGCTGCTACCTCACCTGGTATAGTGGTGAGGGAAGCTGCTACCTCACTTGGTGTAGTAGTGAGGGAAGCTGCTACCTACCCTGGTGTAGTAAGTGAGGGAAACTGCTCCTCCCACCTTGGTGTAGTGGTGAGGGAAGCTGCTACCTCACCTGGTATAGTGGTGAGGGAAGCTGCTACCTCACTTGGTGTAGTAGTGAGGGAAGCTGCTACTTCACCTGGTGTAGTGTGTAGTGGTAAGGGAACCTCCTACTTCACCTGGTGTAGTGTGTAGTGGTTTAAGGGAACCTGCTACTTGTGGTGTAGTGGTGAGGGGAAGCTGCTATTCTTTTCAAGTGGAGAGAGAGGCTGCCATTTTACCTGTTGTAGTATTGATGTAGACTGCCACTGCTTGTGTTGCAGTGGCGAGGTAAGCTGCCACTTTTTGCAGTGTAGTGGTGAGGTAAGTTTCCACTTCTGGTGTAGTGGTGAGATAGGGGTGTCAATTTTCCTTATGTAATAGTTAGAGAAGGTGTCATGTCTGCTGAAGAACTGAGGGACTCTGGTAAGATTCCTGGTATATAAAGTGTAGTTACCTCTTCAGTCAGCTCATGCCATGGAGACACCACAAGCATGGTCAGGTCATGCCATGGAGACACCACAAGCATGGTCAGGTCATGCCATGGAGACACCACAAGCATGGTCAGGTCATGCCATGGAGACACCACAAGCATGGTCAGGTCATGCCATGGAGACACACAAGCATGGTCAGGTCATGCCAGGGAAGACACCACAAGCATGGTCAGGTCATGCCATGGAGACACCACAAGTATGGTCAGGTCATGCCATGGAGACACCACAAGCATGGTCAGGTCATGCCATGGAGACACCACAAGCATGGTCAGGTCATGCCATGGAGACACCAAAAAGCATGGTCAGGTCATGCCATGGAGACACCACAAGCATGGTCAGGTCATGCCATGGAGACACCACAAGCATGGTCAGGTCATGCCATGGAGACACCACAAGCATGGTCAGGTCATGCCATGGAGCCCACCACAAGCATGGTCAGGTCATGCCATGGAGACCCCAACCCATGGTCAGGTCATGCCATGGAGACACCAAAATGACTGGTCAGGTCATGCCATGGAGACACCACAAGTATGGTCAGGTCATGCCATGGAGAACCACAAGCATGGTCAGGTCATGCATGGAGACACCACAAGCATGGTCAGGTCATGCCATGGAGACACCAAACATGTGTCAGGTCATGCCATGGAGACACCACAAGATGGTCAGGTCATGCCAGGGAGAACACCACCACATAAGCATGGTCAGGTCATGCCATGGAGATACCACAAGCATGGTCAGGTCATGCCATGGAGACACCACAAACATGGTCAGGTCATGCCATGGAGACACCACAAGTATGGTCAGGTCATGCCACGGAGACACCACAAATGGTCAGGTCATGCCATGGAGCCCACCAAGTATGGTCAGGTCATGCCATGGAGACACCACAAGCATGGTCAGGTCATCCCATGGAAGATACCACAAGTATGGTCAGGTCATGCCATGGAGACACCACAAGTATGGTCAGGTCATGCCATGGAGACACCACAAGTATGGTCAGGTCATGCCATGGAGACACCACAAGTATGGTCAGGTCATGCCATGGAGACACCACAAGCATGGTCAGGTCATGCCATGGAGACACCACAAGCATGGTCAGGTCATGCCATGGAGAACACCACAAAGCATGGTCAGGTCATGCCATGGAGACACCACAAGCCCCCCATGGTCAGGTCATGCCACGGAGACACCACAAGCATGGTCAGGTCATGCCATGGAGACACCACAAGCATGGTAGGTCATGCCATGGAGACACCACAAGTCATGGTCGGTCATGCCATGGAGACACCACAAGCATGGTCAGGTCATGCCATGGAGACACCAAAAAGCATGGTCAGGTCATGCCATGGAGACACCACAAGCATGGTCAGGTCATGCCATGGAGACACCACAAGTATGGTCAGGTCATGCCATGGAGACACCACAAGTATGGTCAGGTCATGCCACGGAGACACCACAAGTATGGTCAGGTCATGCCATGGAGACACCACAAGCATGGTCAGGTCATGCCATGGAGACACCACAAAGCATGGTCAGGTCATCTTGTGCAGGTACATTATTCTATATAATAGTCACATAGTGGGAACAAAAGACAGCTTTGTTTCCCTTACCTGGAGTATACCAGGGATTAACGCTCCCGCGGCCCGGTCTGAGACCAGGCCTCGTGGTGGATCAGGGTTTGATCAACCAGACTGTTACTGCTGGCCGTGCGAAAATGACGTACGAACCACATCCCGGCTGGTCAGGTACTGACTTCAGGTGCGTGTCCAGCGCCTTCTTGAAGACAGTCAGGGATGTACTGGCAATCCCCCTTATGTATCCTGGGAGGCAGTTGAACAGTCTTCGGCCCCCTGACACTTATTGTGTTGTCGCTCAGTGTACTCGTGGCGCCCTTGCTTTTCATTGGAGGAATGTTGCACCTATTGCCGATCTTTTGCATTCATAGGGAGTGATTTTCGTGTGCAAGTTTGGTACTAATCCCTCTAGGATTTTTCAAGTGTATATTGTACTCACCTAATTGTCGTTGCAGGCGTCGAGACTCAGGTCCTGGCCCCGCCTCTTCCCTGAGCGCTTCTGGGTCCTCCCTCTCCCTGCTCCGTGAGCTTTATCATACCTCGTCTTAAAACTATGTATGGTTCCTGCCTCCACTACATGGCTTGCCAGAGTCTCTCGCCTGCGTTCCAAGAAAGACAAATGAAGGGACTTCAACTGTTTCAAGTAATTTAGGTGTTTTATTGTACTTATGTATGCGTGCCGTGAAAGCTCTTTGTACACTCTCCAGGTCAGCAATTTAGGCTGCCTTGAAAGGGGCAGTTAGTGTACAGCAAAATGCCAGCCAAGAGAGAACAAGAGATTTAAAAAGAATCGTCAAGGGCTTGGCGTCCCTAGTTTTGAAGATTCTCATTATCCATCCTATCATTTTTCTAGCAGATGCGGTGGGTACATTGTTGTAGTCTTTGAAAATGAGATCCTCTGACATTATCACTCCCAGGTCCTTCACATTACTTTATCGCTCTAATGTTTTCCATATCTGAGTAGTTGAAATTTCTCTTCATTGAACTTTATATTGTTTTGAGTGGCCCATTTGAAGATTTGGCTGATGTCCGCTCGGAGTCTTGCAGTGTCTTCGATGGGGGACACTGTCATGGTAATTCGGGTGTCATCCGCAAAGGAAGACACGGAGCTATGGCTTACATCACTGTCAGATACGAGGATAGGAATAGGATGGGAGCGAGTACTGTGCCTTGTGGAACAGAGTTTTTCACCGTAGCTGCCACAGACTTTACTCTGTTCACTATTACTCTTTGTGTTCTATTTGTCAGGAAATTACAGATCCATCTACCAGCTTTTACTGTTATTCCTTTATCACGCATTTTGTGAGCTATTACACCATGGTCACACTTGTCGAAGGCTTTTGCAATGTCTGTGTACACTTTATCTGCATTTTGTTTATACTCTATAGTATTCAGGACCTTGTCATAGTGGTCCAGTAGCTGGGACAGGCAGGAGCGACCTGCTCTAAACCCATGTTGCCCTGGGCTGTGTAACTGATGGGTATCTAGGTGGTTGACGATCTTGCTTTTTAGAACCCTTTCAAAGATTTTTATGATATGGGATGTTAGTGTGATCGGTCTGTAGTTCTTTGCAATTGCTTTACTGCCACCTTTGTATAGTGGGGCTTTGTCTGTTGTTTTTAGTGAGTGTGGGATGACCCCTGTGTCCATGCTTCCACTCCATAGAATGCCGAAGGCACGTGACAGGGGCTTCTTGCAGTTCTTGATATACACGGAGTTCCATGAGTCTGGGCTTGGGGCAGAGTGCATGGGCATATTATTTATTGCCTTTTCAAAGTCTTGTGGTGTTAGGATAACATCAGAGATTTTTAAGATGACGAAAGTTTGGGTCTCGTTCATAAAGAATTCATTTAGATTCTCGACCCTTAGTCTGGGTAACGGCTCGCTGAACACTGAGTCGTATTGGGACTTTAGTATCTCACTCATTTCTTTGCTGTCATCTGTGTATGTCCCATCTCGCCTAAGCAGGGGCCCAATACTGGATGTTGTTTTTACCTTAAATTTGGCATAAGAGAAGAAGAATTGTTCTTTTTTCAATTTCCTTTATGGCTTTTAGTTCTTCCTGAGATTCTTGTCTTCTGTAAGATTCCTTAAGCTTAAGTTCGATATTTGGTATTTCTCTGACCAGAGCCTATCTTCGTATTTCATATGTATTGGCCCCTCTCAGCAGCTCTGTAATTCTTCGCCTCCGTCTGTATAAGAAGCATCTCTCTCTTTCTAGTTAACATCTCTTTCTTTTGTGCCTTGAGCAGACCTCAAGTGCCACAGAGTTAACTTTTTCTAGGCAAAGGTTCGGATCCGTGTTGTTTAGGATATCTTCCCAGTTTGTTTCATTAAGTACATGGTTGACTTGTTCCTGTTGTATGTTTTTTTTATTGAAGTTGAGTTTTGTGAAGACACCCTCATCACTGATCACATTTTGTTGATCAGGATCCCTGTGCATATATATCTGTACCTCTATTATGTTGTGATCTGAGTGTATTGCCATTGATACGGTTATATTACGTATCAGATCGTCGTTGTTAGTGAAGATGAGGTCCAGCGGATTTTCTAGTCATGTAGGCTTTAACATTGCTGGTTTAAAGTGAATTTAGTGCTAAGATTTAATAGCTTGTGTGTGTCTGAATTTTTACCTGAGTAGCCTCCTGGGGTGATCTCTGCTAAAATATTATTTGCTACACTCCTCCATTTTAGGTGTTTCAAATTGAAATCTCCCATTAGCAAGATGTTTGGGGCAGGCGTTGGGAGATTTACCAGACAGTGGTCAATTTTCTAAAGCTGTTCCTGGGATTGCTGGGAAGTTGCATTCGGAGGTTTGTATGCAACTACAGTGGCAAAGTTTTGGTTTTCATGCTTTACTGCCAAAACTTCAACTACATCATCTGAGGTGTTTAGGAGTCCTGAGCAAATGATTTACAAGCCAACCCCCCTGGAAAATAAAGGACCCCAATGGAAATAAGTCACTCTGTCTGACTTTTTTGGGTTATCCTAGGTTCTCTACACATATGCTGCTGTGTATGATAATTCTATGTAACTGTATTTGTGTATACCTGAATGAACTTACTTACTTACTTGTTACCTGTTTAGTCTTGTTGCATCTGAATAGGTTATAACCTGGGATCCATGTTTCGTTGTCAAAATGATCCTTTGTGTGGGTTTCTGTGAAAGCTGCAAACATTGCATTTGCCTCCGTGAGCAGTCCTTTGATGTAAGGAATTTTGTTGTTTGTTGACGGCTTTAGACCCTATATGTTTGTAAAGATAAATGTTATATTGATGGAATTTAGGAGAGTTTTGTTTGCTGCCTTTAATGTCTGTTGCTCTGGAGTGAGGGCCAATGACTGTGCCTCTGCTCCAGAAGTGTTTTCAGTTGTTATTTTCCATCACACATGAGAGACAGGTTGCATACATGAAATACTGATATTGAAATCTGTCATTCCGAGCTTTCATAGTCTGACTGCCTGCTCCTTTTGTGTTGTCTTTTTCCCGAAGAGGTTGTATAGGAACTACGGGTCAGATATGGTAACTGTTAGCTCGTTGTCTGGATTTTGGCTGCAGTCCAGGTCACTGATCTTATATATTTCTTCCAGCTGTCTGACTCAGAATGTTATATCAGTCATATCTTGATGCACGCTTCTACCAGCCACATACTTACTTGGATAAAAGGCCGTACTGCCTATTGAACTAAGGAAGACAAAGGTGCAGAGTAAAATTTTATTGAAATAACTTTTTTGCTCTGTGTGGAACTTTATCATGTCAAAGTAACATTTTCCCTGGAATGGGAGTTGCAGGTGCTTCTGCTAAGATTTTTAATTCACAGTCATGTTTTAAACGCTGTTACTGTTTTTTCTGGACTGTGGTGCGTTTCAAGATAATGCGTTGTTGCGTGCGTAGAGCATGTATTTCAAACTGGTCTTATCTCTCCACGTAACACCATTACTGCTCTGTAGTCAACTTGACTGGTGGAACGCTTAAGGTGTTGATTGACGTCAAACTGGGGGTAAGGGGGAAGGGCATAACGACATTGACTAGTAATCACTTGGGTGAAACAGGCGTTAGACCTGATTATTTTACTTGTATCAATAAGTTCAGCGAGGTAAACCACACGAGTGTGGTTTACCTCCACACCAGTGTGGTGTCACTGGTGTGGAGTGCTATTATTTGAGAACCATTTTTTGCTTATTATGTATTCTCTCTTAATTAATGCACATGGGGTACATAAGTTATGTTAGCTGGTTTAATGTATATCGTCCCAAAGAATCTACTTTTGACTTGCCTTCACTTTAACTTTAGTTGAATGAACAACCGATGGCGTTATCTGGAATTTGGCAATGTTGCAAGGCCCGATACTGCAGACCTGCTATGTTAAGTGATGCTCCTGAAACGCACATAATGCGTGTTTTACACATCCCTGATTATATTCGTAAGTAATTATTAACCCATATGAATCTTACAGGTTCTGGGGCATAGGAGGTAATTAGATTGCGTCCACGGATTTACAAAGGGCCATTCTTACCTCACATACTGAACTTCTTCGGTAAATATGTGAGGAGCAGGTCCAAAGTGTTGCCGACAGTTTCAGAAGCTTGTGTCGTTAGTTTGGTGGCAAATAGGGCTGACTAAGCCCTATTTACATCTCTTACACGGACAATGAGGTCCTCTTGAGTGCTTGAGGTGTGCCTCGCTACACACAAATTTGGAGAGATGTTTAGAAAGGAACTCTGCCAATTTTTGTGAGGTAGTGTTGATTCTTGATGTGTTGAGACTATGAGGGATGCTGAACTTATGGGGTTTTCATAACCCATAAATCCTGGTTGTCCAAGGATTTCTGAGTGGTAGGTGTAAGTGTAACTTGGTTAGTTCCGAATTTACTGTTATTTTATATGTCCTTCATCTAAGAATCTTTCATATATTTTGTTACTAGCGGATAAATCCAGTTCTCCTCATCTATATTTCGCTTCTTGTATGATAGCTTATTACTATAAAAAAGTTTATGCAAATATTTCTTACCTTAGTAGTTCATCCGATGGTTTAAAAAAATTTCCTCTCTGCACCTGCCTTGTGAGGAGGTGTTGGGGAGGGGACTCTGGGAGACTCATGTGCCCTTGCGTATAGAATACTAGGAGACAGGTATGGGGGGTTCATGCCCTCACACCCACCTTTCAGGAGGCAGGTGTGAGAGATTTATGCTCCCACATCTGCCTTTCATGAGGCAGGTGTGGGAGACCCCCACACCTCTGTAGCTACCTGTGTGGGAGATTCATGTCCCTGCACCTGTCTTTCAGGAGGCAGGTGTAGGGGATCTGCCTGGTCAGGAGGCAATGCATGTATTAATTTTAACCTCTAAGAAATAATATGCTCCCCAAAAAATGTGCAAAGGGGGGCTCCGTCCCTTTAAAATATTTGGAACGCCGTATATGTTTTTGAAATCATCATTAAAATAATTTTAATATATTGCAATGCTGTACCAAGGGGCGCCATCCCAAACTAATATTTTGGAAAGCTGCTCATCTTTTTCAGTGAATATAAATAAATCTATAAAATGGTTTCCCTAAACATGTTAGAGCCAAGAAAAAATTCTTCTTTCGCCAGCCTCATTTAAATTTCTTGAATGCCATATAGCCAACTGGCTTTCTTGGTGACTGAGTTAAAGAAACACAAACTCATAAACAAACAAACATTCACAAACATATATTTAAAATTACCTATGATTCGTTTTTCAAATGTTTTATAATAATTTACAGTTGCAAATATTTTCTTCTTCAGATAAGTTTATTATTAAATATTCATTACTTGCGTAAGATGTCATTTTGATGATGGTGAAGCATTAAAAGCGTAGGGGTGATCCAGCGCCTTGAGTGTGGGAGGTAGTCAAAATTAATCATAGGGAGGGAAGGGTAATTCATATTCCTTGGCTCAAGAACCTTCACCAGCATTTTCCTTACGTATATGAAGACAATAACATGCTGACACATGAGAAATTGCACTTGTTCACAGTAATTAAACCTGTAGCACACATGTTAACTTTCTGTTGTCTAACTTTCAAGGCGAATTATTTTCATCTCTCCTCTTTCCTCACGAGGTTGCAGTGTTTCCCTCTATCTGTTCTCTTTCCTCGTGAGGCTGTAATGTTTTTCTCTCTGTTTTCATTCCTCGTGAAGTTGCACTGTTTTCCCTCTCTCTCTATTCTCTTTCCTCATGGAGTTGCAATGTTTTCCTCTCTCTCTGTTCTATTTCCTCATGAAGTTGCAGTGTTTTTCTCTCTATTCTCTTTCCTCATGAGGTTGCAATGTTTTCCTCACTCTCTCCTCTTTCCTCGAAAGGTTATAATATTTTTCTCGATCTGGTCAGTTCTTATCTAAAACTTAATCAGCGAACTTTGGCTGACTACTTTCCTCATCACGCTTTTTTTTAATACACTTTGCCACTAGGTTTCAAATAATCCCAGCCTCACAGACTAGGAAAAACTTTTAAATTCATTTTAACTTAATTTAACCTAATAATATTGCTGTATACCAACAGTCGCCTTAATAGAAGGTAGAATTGCAGCGTTGGAAGTAGAAAAGAGAGATTTCACTACTGGAATAAATAGAAAAGTAAATTATTGGGAACACCTGAAGTCTGTATTCCATGGAGCGAAGACGAGGAAGATGCAGTACCTCAAAATTTGCACTTAAAATATTCGGATGGGATTGGTTCCAGATTTTTACACAAAAATTACTCCTGTTGAGGAAAACAAGAGGCTTGACAGACGGTGCAAAATACCCCAGTGAAAAGCAGGGATGCAATGCTTGCACCAAGAGACAACAGATATATTACTAACAACCTAGTATTAACGAGAGCGATGACCATCGGTACTGACCAAAGATAGGCTTCAGGTTAATAATAATAATAATAATAATAATAATAATAATAATAATAATAATAATAATAATAATAATAATAATAATATCTTTATTTCTACAAGTACATGTACATGGTATACAGGCCTTGCTGACATCAGTGACATACAACTATTTAGAAAGCTCCTTGTTATGCAGAGCATTTCGGGCAAATTAGGTTAGTTTTGTCCCAGGATGTGACCCACACCAGTCGACTAACACCCAGGTACCCATTTTACTGATGGGGAACATAGATAACCGGTGTACAGAAACACGCCCACTGTTTCTACCCTCGCCAGGAATCGAATCCGGACTCTCGCCGTATGAAGCGAGAGCTTTAGCCACCAGGCCACCTTACGTTACGTTAGAGTAGCTTTGGTTTGGTTAGCTTTTATTAATATAGATAAGGAAGTTAAGCTTGCATTATGTTAGCTTTAATTATGTTAGGCAAGCAGAGGTTAGTTTGAATTACATTAACTTCACTTATTATAGTTTACAATAGATTAATCAAGGTTAAAATATATTAAGCTAGGTAAGCTTATAGGGCATAAGTTTCAGCGCCATAATCAGTCATGATGCTGGAACAACATTGCAGAAAAGACTTATGAAAATGTGCTAAGTGCCTCAACGTCCTACAGCAAACTGCTCGTCTCAATGCTGTGAGTGCGCTTCACTCTGGGTCTTCATCTCTCATAGTTTAAAATGGATTCCTGAAAATTTATTCATGCTGTTCTTTTATGATTTCAATCATTTCTTTTAAATCATCGTGTATGAGCCTTCTGTGGATTGAGGACCAGTACTGAAATAAGTTTTTGTCCTGGACTTTGCAGAACGTGAAACGTTATTAGGATTTTCATCAAATTTCCTGAATGGTCCGCTGAATGGTGTTTATTCTGGTTGATACCATGCTAAATGTCTGGTATTGATCTGAGACTTTTCTTACTTTATTTTTGCGTTTTCTTTATGTACAGTTCAACTATTCTTTTCTTCACTATCTATGTTTGATCTCAGTTTAAACTCTCTTAGCAGGACAAATTATAAACAGACCTTGTTCATTCAACTTTTCTATGCATTGTTTTGAATTGAGAGTTCTCAGAATGGTTTTCCAATTAATGTTTTGTTAGTTCATTGTATATTTCATCATCGTAAATTCTTGGATTGCTAAAAATAACCTAAGTAAAGAAAACATCTCGCCTGCTGTCTCTTAGATTATCCACACAGGAATTTATGCTTGCTTACACTTCAGTGAAGTTGAATTCAAAGTTTATTGTATAAGGGACTGTTATATCTCTAATTAGTTCCTCATATTTTCACTTCTGTTGGGAGTTATCTTGTAGCTTCGTGTGGTGTCTTTTCACTGTTTATTTTTTCTGTAAGTGTGTTCACTTTCGCATAACAATATTTTAGTACATGTAAACTAAATTTTATACTGCACGAAGAAATAAAATTTGCTTGTTTGTTTCGTATTTTATGATCACTTCTCCGATTTCTTAAATCTTATCTTTTCTGGCTTTGCTTTTATGTTAATTTACCCTCTCTCCAAACTAATCTGCTATCTTCTGT
Source organism: Cherax quadricarinatus (assembly GCF_026875155.1). Taxonomy (NCBI): domain Eukaryota; kingdom Metazoa; phylum Arthropoda; class Malacostraca; order Decapoda; family Parastacidae; genus Cherax; species Cherax quadricarinatus. Next base: position 108,269,505 of record NC_069399.1, read on the forward strand.
CTATTCTATCTTTGGTCTTCTCCCACACTACATACATTAGGTTATCTGTGAAAGTTATTTTGTTCTGGCAAGAGATACCAATGCATTAATTATGTTTGTTTAAATTTGTTCGCCTGACTACCATACATTGCAATCTTCAGCACCTAACTAATACATTGTTGGTATTTATTTCAGCACAAGTTTCATGGAAACTCTGCCTCTGTATTACACATTCCATGCATTCTCTTCTCCAGAAAAATTATCGTCAACACTGCACTCTGCTACCATGGTTGTTGTATTTGTGTGTGTGTGTGTGTGTGTCTGTGTGTGTCGTTGTGTTGTGTGAGTGAGTTGTGTGTGTGTGTGTGTGTGAGTGTGTGTGTTGTGTGTGTGTGTTGTGTGTGTGTGTATGTGTGTTTAGAAACTGTATTTATAACTGTGTTATATTTTCTAGGGGGGAGAATTCCCTATTTTACTTCTCTCTCTCTTCTATCTTTCTATCTATCTACCTATCTCTATCTCCCTCTCACACTCATCTCTGTCTAGTCTCTCTTCTCTCTCTCTCTCACCGCATTATTTAAGTCTCTCTTTCTCTATCTCTCATCTCTCTCTCTCTCTCTCTATCTCTCTCTCTCTCTCTCTCTCTCTCTCTCTCTCTCTCTCTTCTCTCTCTCTCTATCTCTCCTCTCTCTCTCTCTCGTCTCTCTCTTCTCTCTCTCTCTCTCCTCTCTTTCTCTCTCTCTCTCTCTCTCTCCTCTCTCTCTCTCTCTCTCTGGAGTTAAGCCCAATTAACAACTAATTAAACTCAATACAGTGTGTATATATGAGTTTCATGGATATATTAGCTACATTGTTGTGTCGTCACCTCATTTTATAAATACGTGGAAAAATTTAAAAAAATATAGAAAATAAATTTTGTCACAGAAATATCAATAGAACCATTGGTATGTATTTAGTTACTATATTATTATAGTTTTATTCTGTGTATAATATTTGTGTTATAAAAAATAAAAAATAGTACATGATTTAGTATTCAGATATGTAGTGTTGGCATATATTAAATTCTTTTTTATTCCTCTAGGCCATTTTATATAACAATATTAATCAAAATAAATATTTATATGCATATTGACGTTATCTAAATTATATTATCAGTGAATTTGAATAATACTATTGATTAACTATCGCTTTCCGATCTCTTAGTTTCATTTATTGTTATTCTTTAGTCTGTATTCTTAAATTATTTTGTTATAAGGCTACTTTGGATTATCTGTTTAACTTGTTTATAGTCTTTATCACTGTAAAAAAACTGATGTTTGAGGTCTGGTCACCTGATTTTCCTGTCACTGTAAACCAGTATTTCACGTTCCTTTAGTTACAATATTGGCTTGATAGAGATATTCTGTAGACAATAGTTGTTAGCAAAATTTGTTTATCTCGCGGTTTATTTCAGCTGCTGTTCTTGGTCTATAATCATTCTCTTTCTTCTTTGTATGTATAATGTTCGCCAAGACGTAGTCATGGCACGACCCATATGCTGTTAAAGCACTCTTCTCCCCGGTCAGTTTCAACTGTGGTTGCATCTCATAAGCGACAACAACCGTATGTACTCCTAAACTATGGGACACTGGCGAGGGGAGGAGGATATGTGTTATCATCAGGTAAACAGCTTGTCTGGTTCGTTGACTCCTTGGTACACTAGTGATGGCCGCAAGTATCTCTGGGTCCTCTTCGGGAGGGATAATCACTTCCAGGTTGCACTGCGGGAGTGTCTCAGTACTTCGCACTCCAGAAGTTGTGGTGTTAGTAGAGGCTGTTGGACAACGTGCTGCTGTAACTGGCACCATCTCCTCTCAGCCTTGTCTCACCATCACTCTTGGCTGTGGAAAGCCAACGAAGTCGATGGAAGGCGGTACATCTGCGCTCTGGACCAGCTTTTATCATTTATGGAGGGGGTTCTCCGATGAGTGGGCTCGGTTTACCACTGTTGAGATGCGGGTATCACCTAAGACCTCCCCCATAAGTTTCCATGGCTCTGGCAAGCTACCAGTTTGGTCTGTCGTAGGCTGATGATTGGGACAGTAATCCCAATGTTGATAGTCTGTTGCTGCCCTGGCTGCTCATCTTGCCGCCTCATTTCCCGGATGCCAGCATGGCTGGGAGGAGGGATCCAGTTCGATGTTCGATCGTGTTTACCATGAACTTCTAACTGCTGTCATTATGCTCAGGATCGATGTGATGAAGGTGAAACTTTGTCCTGTGGTTGAGGATGGGAGAGGGCATGATTGCAGTGGAGGAATCAAACATGTCTGGACAGGGTCGGAGTCGATTATCGAGGGATGGACAATGCCTGACTGAATTGACACAGCTCTGCTTCGGAAGGATGTTCAGTGTGTCAGGGAGTCCGAGTCCGACAGCCTGTGTTGTGACCTTTGTTGGTACAGTCCAGTGACTGCTCTCATTACTGTCAGGGGTCGACTCAGAACCATCTGTGCAATACACTGCACATGTCCCTCCCTCTGCGCAGTTGCCATGCTTGTATCAGCCATGATGGATGTCATTATCCGTTACTCCCTTTGTGGCGGTACCTTGCTTACGGTGCAGATTCGTGGACACCATTCAGGCGTTTATGTTTCTTACTTGTCAGCCAAGGGAAGGAAGCGGGCCTCAGATCTGAGACTAATATGTGTTGGTCTCAGATGGGCGGCCCCAGCATAGTTCTTATCGCCTGATTTTGTTTCGCCTCCACCCTTTGCCTGCTCGCGGGAAAGAGATGAGCTAACGCGGTGCAACCTAGTCAGATGAGCGGCGCTATAGCTTGGTATTTAGTACAAGCGAAGTAACATATTTGCTTTGTCCCCTGCAACGGTGCTTCGTCATGGCTCTCATGGCGTTGTGTCTGGGTAGTGGACGTGACCTGACATACTCGGCCTGTTTTCTGAACAAGGTCAGCTTTTTATCAATGTAGATTCCAAAGTACAGGGTAGGAGCCCTGTCCACTCAAGTTCCTATATCCTGAATTACGTAATCTATTCTATGGAATCTCGGTCCTTGAAACATTGCAAGAGAGTTTCTCGCCGAGATCTCGGCGCAAGGTCCTAATTCCTTCATTGCAATGACTGCAGTTGTTGGTAGGGTGTCTCTCTCCAACTGCTCTCTGAGCCTGTCGTTCTAAATTGCCTTTCGCATTCACTACCGAGGTGCTAGATTCTAAGCATAGACTCGAGCGAAGCTGCTCGCTCCCAACTAGAGAGAGATAATAAGGAGAAGGCTCACAGTTCCTGCATAAGGATGTTAAGACTAGGGCTCATGGCGATTCCTGAGCACAATCTTGTGGGTTACCGTTTTTTACCAGGGTTTTAAGGAAGGTAGTGCCCTGAAAGCTGACACAGGCCTGCCTGCCCCTAAGGTAGGAATCTATCCAGGCAGGAGGCGTCCTTTGATTCCTTCGAGCTGAGTACTGCCAGGCATTGCTGTGGGGCTGGTAAGTTCAAATGCCTTTTCAAGGTCGAGGGTAGAAGACGATATAGGTTTTTTGTTACATCAGCAATTTACTGGCTTAGTACGAGTATTATGCTCTCTTCTGTACAACTCACTTTGGTCGAAGCCAAAATATGTGATGTGAGAGGGTCCATGCTTCCATAGGAGGCGGTTTACACACCATCCTCTCGCAGTCTTGCTAAAGCAGTGGTCCAGCAGATGTGGGTTCTTACTGCCTGGGTCCTTGGGCTTTGGAATTGGTTCCGATGGTAGCTTTCTTCCAAGCGGCTGGGAGTGTCCTGGCCCTCCACGGCTTGTTAATGACGTTTAGTATGGCCTACCATCCACTCCTGCCCAGCCCGTGCAATAATGGAGTACGACCAAACCATCGATGCCCGGGACAGTGTCATCTGTGATTCTTAATGGCACGTCGGAGTTCCAAGTCGTGAGGGTCTTCATCAGTCACATCTTCAGACTCACATGCGCTTGTATCGTTTAGCTGGCGCTGTGGCAGAAGATCCGTCTGTATTTCCGGATGTAATGTGGAGCTGAGTGGACGGCTCCCCTGGAAGTTGAAAAGCTCCACTAGTTTCTCAGCTTCCTGGGATGGGTTCGGATGTGTGCTGGTGGCCTCGGATTGCTTTGCGTCTGCCTTATCGTTCGAGTGTTGCCCCAGATGTCTCAGATAAGGTTGGTGTGATGCGCCCGAAGTGTTGAGCACCACTCCAGCCAATTTTCTCAGTTTTTTACTCTGCAGAGACTGCGGCATGCTGCGACAATGGCTCTCAGAGTATTCCTGTTTTTCGCTGCCGTAGGGGGTTACGCCTGTATAAGCTTCCTAAAGAGTGGTATGTGCGAGGGTGGTTCTGACTATCCCGCAACCTCCGTCGGTTGTAATAATCCACCACCAGTCATCTTTTGTGTGTGCGTCATGCGGGTCTTCCTTCGGTATTGCGCAATCTGCTGCCCTGGATGACGAACGTGTTAGCCTCCTGTTCAGCCGTATCATCTTCCCGATAGAGAGTATGTGTGACCACCAGTCTTGAAGATATTTCTGGAACACCTCCCAGTTGGCCCTATTTACGTCCAATCTAGGCGATGGCAAGCACAACTGTGGGAGGGCCTGTTGATTGTTTAAAGGTGGTGTCACTGCAAAGTGGGTCACTGACAAGGTGGAGGATGAGTTTTCTCATGTGGATTCCTTGCTTGCGAGTTGTCTGTGACCCGAAGGTAAGGCCAAGGCAGCCACCAACAGGTTGTGGTGGGGGTTTCCATTGTTTAGCAACATTTACCTCTGGGTACCTATCGTGTAGGGAGCTCATTGATATGTGTCTGCCAGCAGCAATGGTTGCTTGAGTGGAGTAGCAGCATTTGGGTCGGTTGTGCGTTGAAATCTAAACCCACAACAATGCACTCAGTGCGTGCTAGTCGAGGAGCTCTGCAATGTCGAGGGTGTTGTGGCTTGGGTTCTTGTAGATGTTATAGATGGTAATGGGCGACACCCCAGGTATGTGCACATGGATGGCCTGTATCTCGACATCCTCCCAACATCCACAGGGTTGGCTATAAACCTCGTGAGTTTTGTATTGGATACATATACTGCTGGGCCTCTGCAGTGAACGCCGGGTTCTTGTGCCGAAAAAATACCCAGCAAAACCGGGTTGTAGTAGTCTTGGGACGATTAGCTTCGGGACAGTCAGAGTTTTCTTGTTGCTCAAGACGATGTCAACCCGATCCCGAATTCAATGCTCCAGCAACAAGAGAGGGGTGTTTGCCAAATTAGGACCTTGAGGGTGTGATTTGGTAACGAGGCTATTCCATCGATTGTAGTTTCCTGAGCTGGAGTCTGAGTCCTGCCCGCTCTGAGAACCTGCAAATCATGGCATCCACTGACTCCTCCTCGGTCAGTCAAACACACCAGGCCGTATATATAATCACCTCACAACACCTGCACTTTTATGATGTGTGATGTGGGCTGGGTTTCAATTTGTCTATAGGTATCTTAAATTCTTCCAAAAACGTTATTAATTATATATGAATCCAATTTGTATGACTCAATAGCATTTTTTATATTATTTTTAAAAAAATACTTTTATGGATTTTTTTCTATTTTATATTCCACTCGGCCAAGGACTTACTAGATACTACTTTCTCAGCTTTTTGTAAATCATTTGGATGGGCTCAAAATCTCTAATATGAATTAGAACAGAGGCATCAGAATCTATGTCTCTTTTAATTTTACTATTTATGTTGTTTTAATCTAAGTCAAGGTATCCTTTACAGTTTGCGGTAACATTCAGTGGAAAAATGGACCTCTTCTATATGGCAAAAATGGACATGGTATGCAGGGATGGGGTTCACTTTGTAGGTTTGGGGTGGGAGCACTGGCACAACGCTCTGTGGAGAGGGCGAGCATTGTTTCAGACTATTGAACAATGCTCTTCTCCAGACTGAGGGACTGACCACCTCAAAACTTTAAGGGTGATGGACTGATTACATCGTCGTCAGTCTCTTCTGTTCTATCCAAACTTTTCTGGTAATCGACTGAAGAGCCTACTGGGAGGCGATTACGTTCGATAATAAAGTACCTAACTGATGCATATGATGTTAACCTAACAAATATGTCGGTAAATTTTATACCATTTTATGTTTAAGAAAGGAGTCACACTGCAGGAGGCCTGTTGGCCCCATACTAGGCAGGTCCTTTACAACTTCATCCCACTAACAAAAACATTTGCCCAACCCAATTTCATGCCTCCCAAGAAATAAGCTTCTGATGTGATAGTCCCACTCAAATCCTTCACCCTCCCACACTCATGTACTTATCCTACCTAAATTTGAAACTACCCAAAGTACCTAGCCCTCAATATATACCAACTAGGTAGGGGACTGTTCCTACTCATCAACTACCCTATTTCCAAACCTATACATTCCTTTGTCCTTTCTAATCTAAACTTATTCTAAATTTAAATCCATTACTGCGGGTTCTCTCTCTTGGAAGAGACATCCTCAAGACCTTTTATTAATTTTCCCCTTTATTAATACCTATCTTCACTTTTTTACACTCTCGATCCAGGTCTCCCCTCATTCTTCCGTCTTAACAAGTGAATTATCTTAAGGTCTTCAAATCTTTCTTAATAAGGAGATTTCTAACTGCTTTGTATTTATTTAGTCATTCAAGGCTGAATGTTTTCTAACGATTTATGTCCATTCTGATATTGGACGACGACAGAAAGATCTGAGCTGAATAATCTCGGTGAGGCACCTTATAATGATGTATAAAGCCTGCAGTATGACCTCTGGACTTCTGTTGATTACACTTCTTGCTATATTAAATCCTCCAGTAATCTATTTGCTTTATTCGTTCGCTTAGCATTGCTGTCTTGGTTTAAGGTTGCTGCTCACCATAACCCCCAAGGTCCTTTTCGACTATCTGTATGGCTAAGTTTACATATTTAAATTATAAGGATACTTTGGGTTAAGGGCATATCCCGCAGCCATTCAGATCCTTGCTATTTACCTACCATAGGAAACTGAATCTGCCACTTTTTCTGACCAAGTATTGAGTTTGTTTAAATCCTCCCTGAAGCCCCTTACCATAAAATATACTTTTGAATCATTTATCCTACCTATCTTTGTGCACATCGGCGTAATGTTGCTCATATCACTAGTAATTCCCTCATCATTTTAGATCAATCTATTTATATATTTATAAACAAGGCCCAAAACTGAGTGGTGCGTGTACTTAGCTCAGTGGTGGACGTGTACTTAGCTCTGTGAAGACCTGTTTGTGTGGCTCTCTCTGAATCGTACAAGGATGCCCTCTTTTGAGAAACTTTACCAGCTGGTGGAGAGAAGAGCTCAGAGTTGCTAGATGGAGATACGGCGAATTTACGGTGAGTAAAAAGAGGTTTCGTTAGTAATCCTTCTGTTATGTGAGTTCCCAGGTTAAGAGGGAGCTTGGTCAGGTGGCCGGGAAACATGGAACCAAGCTGAAGATCAAGAAAACGGTTGGTGAGGCAGTAAAGAAAGAATATCAAAGAGAAAACCAGGAAGACTACCGTGGAACTTCCACTCATTCTGGTGCTACCCTGACCAATGTGAGTGTTCTACTGGGGAATGCCACACGAGACCAAAGAAGCTTTGGGCAGACGTGAGTAAGTCACGCTACATAGCAAGAAACCCCAGCGATATGAAAATCGAGAACGTCTCTTGACGAATTCTACAAGTGGTGTAATGCTAACCATGGCCGAATGTGAGTCGACTACTCGAGCATCACGACGGACGACGCAAGGAAGGTTAAAAAACATTGTTGTTGTTGGGGATACGCCAGATTAGGTACATGGATAGGGGCATTCTTGCTTGATGGATAGGAGTAGGAGGCAGAGGAGGTGTGTTTTCCTGGGGCTGGGAGAATGTAGGTATTGTTAGGCATCTGCGATGACATCATGAGAGTAATCGGGGGAGCCATCTCATATTATTCTGTTCAGTGCTGGAGCAACGATGTTGGCAGACGAAGTAGGAGTGAGGACACTGATTTGCAGGCTATAGCGTCAGCAATAGAGATAATTAGGTGGAAGGGTGGGAAACCTGTTCATATGTGCTTTTGCCAAGGAGATGGTGTTGGAAATGAATGGTTGTCCTGAGCAATTGGTGTCAATTGCTGGCTGGACAAATACTGTAAGGAAAATGCCTTGGGGTAACATTCTGACAACTGGGACCCTGTCTATGCAGAAAGAAATGGACATGTATGCCAAGGGCTGGGGCTTTTCACGTATCTAGGACTGGGTGGGGAGCACGGCAACTGCAGTGGACGGGTGCTGTTAGTCTTTAAACTAGGAATAGTTAGTGGTATGGGTTTTGGAGGGAAAAACTGTGAAAGTCGCAGGGTGTAACATGAGTATTAGGAAGAAACTAGAAATAGGCAAAAATGAGGTGGATATTGGAAAGCCAGTGGCTCTAATTGACAAGGACAGTAATTGGGTTTAGTGGAATAACAGAAAGGAGCAGGAAGGGTTAAAGAGAGAGGAGGCGTCATTAAATATTTATTAACACAAATAGTCGCAGTGCTAGGAATAAGATGGACGAGTTGAGACTAGTTGCATAGTGCAGGTAACATAGATGGTATTTGCCATTAGTGACGTCGGGGTTTAGACTTTAATTCAAAAAGTCGGGACATGCCTCTGGTCAGAAATGTTCACATCAGGGTTTTTAAATTGTTCAAGTAAATAAGAAGTGTCGGGGGAGAAGGGGGGATGGGGTGCATTCGATGTCGAGATCGCTTGAACTGTTGCTAAAAAAACGGGTATAAAGGTCTGGAAGTAAGTAACATTACAGAGTCTGTCTTTGGAATTAGAATTTCATGAGGGGCATGAATAAAATTAATTTTGTAGGTCTTGTGATATTCCGTCCCCAAATTTTAGATAGGGGACCAAGGAGACTACTTTGGCGAGGAAATTGTTAGGGCCACAAGCACAATTAATGTAAGTAATTCTAGGAGCACTTAACTTTAGTCTTATCTGATTGGAATTTCTTGACTGGGGAACTTCGAATCATACGATTTATTAGAAGTAGTTCAGGTTTGTTTTTTGAGCAGTTTGTGACAGGAACCTACAAGGGCGGGTAATAACTGCGTGACTTGTTCTGGCAAACAATGAATCGCTTGTTTTAATAATTTAGAAAGTTTCAGAGGAACTGGGTGCTAGCGCCACAAATCAAATTCACATTTAGAATTGAATGGAAGTATGATAGTAGGATAACTCAGTAACAGTCCAGATTTTCGCTTAGGCAGTTTACGATGGGCTTAGAGAACACTTATATCTGTTGACTGGGTAACGATAGAGAGCTATCATTATGACAGTTTTTCTGAACACAATACATGTGCTCACAAAGAACGTTTATCCCTTTTATAAGGTAAATTAGAATCATATAGAATGACCAAATTGGATGAATAACTAGGCTGATAATTATCTACTTCAGGGCATAAGGAAGGAATTAAGGCCGTACTCAAAAGAGGGGAGGGTCATCTTATGAATCAGTATATGACATATAAGAGGGACATTAAAAAAGGGGGATTAGAAAAAAGCTAAAGGGACTATGAAATTAAAAGTGTCAGGGATTATAAAAACTAACAAAAAAGTTTTTTCCAGGTATTTAGAACAAATAAGTAGCATAAGTATGTCCCTTTAAAAATAAACGATGGGCAATCTTACTGACAAAGAGAATGAAATGTGCTCGATTTTAAATAATTATTTTCTCTCGGTTTTTACACCAGGGAAGACACTAATATACGGTAATTAATTTTTATAGTTGGATCAGAAAGAAGATTAATTATGTAAACATCACAGTCACTAGTTGAAATGGCTGCGAAGCAGATAGACCGACTGATGAAGCAAAAATAAGTCAGCGGGTCCTGTTGAGGTTTTTTCAAGGGTTCTTTAAGGAATGCATAATGGTAAGTCTGTGAACCATTAACTAAATGTTTTTAATTTATCTCTTCAAACAGGTTGTAGCGGTCTGATATGTGGAGTGGCTAATGTAATTCCTATTTTTAAACAAGGGGACAATCGTTACCGTCAAATTACCACACAATAAGCCTTGACCTAATTGTAGGAAATTATTAATAGAGTCACAAATTATAGCTGAGAATTATAATGAAAGCCATTCTCGATAAGCATAGCTTGGATTAAGGATACTCTACACAGTATGAGATTCACAAGAGGCCGGTTTGTTAATAATTTAGTAAACTTTCTCAGTATAAAGCTTTGAGGCTGTTGACCACATTAAAGAATTTGTATTATTTACTTAGATTTTAGTACGGGCTTTTGTTGAGTTCGCACCTTAGACTGTTAAAGAAAGTGGCAGCTCTTGGCATTGGGTGGAAGGGTTGATCTCGTGGGATCGAATCATGGATCACATGGACAGGAAGCAAGAGAAGTGCCATTAAATGGGGTTAAATCGAGTGGGGATCAGAACAAGTTGGCGTCCAACAGGACTCAGAACCGTCTTGGGCCCGTTGTTGTTATAATATATATCATGATATTGTTGATGGAATAATTATGTCGATATTAGCAAATCGCGATGTCTCACGAAGATAGGTAGGATAATTGATTCAAAACGTAGATGTTAGGGTACTTCAGGAGGCATTTAGAAACTCTACTCTTGGTCAGAAAAGTGGCAGATGCAGTTCAATGTAGATATAATGCTAGGCTTCTGCTCGCTCGGGTGTGTCCCATAACCCTAGCACTTAGAGTTAAACGTCAAACTGGGGGTTAAGGGGGAGATGGGCATAAAAACGACATTGACTAGTTAATCACTTTGTGTTAACAGGCGTTTAGACGATTATTTTTACTTGTATCAATGGTTCAGCGAGGTAAAAACACAAGAGGTTGTGGTTTTCATCCACTCCACGTGTGGTTGTCACTGGTGTGGAGTGCTATTTTTGAGAACCATTTTTTTTTGCTTTTTATGTATTATCTCTTAATTAATGCACATGGGGTATATAAGTTTATGTTAGCTGGTTTATTGTATATCGTCCCCAATGAATCTACTTTTGAACTACCTTCCTTTAACTTTAGTTGAATGAACATAACGATGGCGTTACCTGGAAATTTGGCAATGTTGACAAGGAACGATACTGCTGACCTGCTATGTTAAGGTGATGCTCCTGGAAACGCACAATTAAATGTGTGTTTTACAACATCCTGATTATATCGTAAGTTATTATTACCCTATGAATCTTACAGGTTATGGGGCATAGGAGGTATTAGATTGCGTCCACGGATTTACAAAGGGCCTCATTCTTACATCACATACTGAACTTCTTCGGTAAATATGTGGGAGCCAGGTCCAAAGTGTCTGCCGACGCTTTCAGGAAGCTTGGTGTCGTTAGTTTGGTGGCAAATGGGCTGGGGACCTAAGCCACTAATTTACATCTCTTACACGGACAATGAGGTCCTCTTGAGTGCTTGAGGTGTGCCCGCTACACCACAAATTTGGAGAGATGTTTTAGTTGAAAGGAACTCTGCCGATTTATGTGAGGTATGTGTGTTATTGATGTGTTGAGACATATGAGGGGATTGCTGAACTTATTGGGTTTTTGATAAACCCATATATACTGGTTGTCCAAGGATGTGAGTGGTAGGTGTAGTGTAACTGGTTAGTTCCGGACTTTACTTTATTTTAATATGTCCTATATCTAAGAACTCTTTCATATATTTTGTTACTAGCGGATAAATAAATCAAGTTCTCCTCATCTATTTTTCGCTTCTGTTATGATAGCTTATTACTATTAAAAAAGTTTATGCTAATATTTCTTACCTTAGTTGTTCATCCGTATTGCTTTAAAAAAATTTCATCTCACTGCACCTGCCTTGTAAGGAGGGTTGTTGGGCGAGGGGGGACATCTGGGAGACTCATGTGACCTTGCGTATAGATTACTAGGAGACAGGTTATGGGGGGGGTTCATGCCCTCACACCCACCTTTAAGGAGGCTGGGTTGTGAGAGATTATATTGCTCCCACCATCTGCCCTTTCATGAGGCAGTGTGGGAGACCCATCACTCGGTAGACTTACCTGTGTGGGGTTCATGTCCTGCTCCTGTCTTCAGGAGGCAGGTGTAGGGCGGATCTGCCTGGTTCAGGAGGCAATGGCATTGTATTAATTTATAACTCTAAGAATAATATGCTCCCCAAAAATTATGCTAAGGGGGGCTCGTCCCCTTAAAATATTTGGGAACGCGTATATGTTTTTGATATCATCATTATTAGTGAAATAGTTTTTAATATATTGCAATGCTCTACCAAGGGGCGCTCCATCCACAAACTAACATATTTTCGGATAGCTGTCATTCTTTTTTCAGTGAATATAAATAAATCTATAAAATATGGTTTTCCCCTAAACATGTTAGAGCAAGAAAAAATTCTTCTTAGCCCAGCATCCATTTAAATTTCTGGAATTGCATATAGCAACTGGCCTTTCTTGGTGAACTGAGTTGATAAATTGACACATGGCAACTCTCTGGGTATCTTTATTGAGGAAAAGATTTCGCCCACACAGTGGCTTCATCAGTTCCATACAAAGGGGAGATCTTGAAGAAAAGGAGGAGAATGAGTTAATCTGTCGTCTCAACCTTGTGTCGATGTGGTCAGTCAATCAATCTTGATGGTACTGACCACAATCTACCGTGACTGAGTTAAAGAAACACCAAACTCTAAAACAGTCCAAACATTCACAAAAATATACTTTAAAATGACCTCTTGATTCGTTTTTCAAAATGTTTTATAATAATTTACAGTTGCAAATATTTTCTTCTTTCAGATTGAAGTTTTTTTTTTAATTATTAAATATTCATTACTTGCGTAAGATTCATTTTTGATGATGGTGAAGCATTAAAAGCGTAGGGGTGATCCAGCGCCCTTGTGTGTGGGAGGTAGTCAAAATTAATCATAGGGAGGGGGGATTGGGTAATTCATATTCCTTGGCTCAAGAACCTTCACAGCATTTTCTACGTATATGAAGACAAAACATGCTGACACATGGGAATTGCACTTCGTTCACTGTAATTAAACCTGTAGCTTCATGTTAACTTTTGGTTGCTAATTTCAAAGCGAATTATTTTCATCTCTACCTCTTTCCTCACGAGGTTGCAGTGTTTCCCTCTATATGTTCTCTTTCCTTCATGAGGCTGTAATGTTTTTCTCTCTGTTTATTCACTCGTGAAGTTGCACTGTTTTCCCTCTCTCTTATCTCTTTCCTCATGGAGTTGCAATGTTTTCCTCTCTCTCTGTTCTCTTTCCTCATGGAGTTGCAATGTTTTCCTCTCTCTCTGTTCTATTTCCTCATGAAGTTGCAGTGTTTTTCTCTCTATTCTCTTTCCTCATGAGGTTGCAATGTTTTCCTCACTCTCTCCTCTTTCCTCGAAAGGTTATAATATTTTTCTCGATCTGGTCAGTTCTTATCTGAAACTTAATCAGCGAATGTAAGACACATATGCAACAGTTAGGTATCTTTATTTCGAAACGTTTCGCCTACACAGTAGGCTTCTTCAGTCGAGTACAGAAAAGTTGATAGAAGCAGAAGATACTTGAAGACGATGTAATCAGTCCATCACCCTTAAAGTTTTGAGGTGGTCAGTCCCTCAGTCTGGAGAAGAGCATTGTTCCGTTGTCTGAAATCTATATGAAGGTTTGAAGTGACAGAATGGGGCTTTAATTGTGCAAAGGAGGCTGAGACGTTGGTTGCTTTGGGAGGGCAGGTCCTCTCAAACCAAGCCGTTCTCAACTAGTAGAGGTTGTTCGAAGTTGATGAGTCTGTACCAAGATTCCCTTGTGTTGCAGTGTCTGACAGAATGAACATTAAAATTCCTGTCAGACACTGCAACACAAGGGTATCTTGGTTACAACCATCAACATCGACAACCTCTCACTAGTGAGAAGGCTGGTTTGAGAGGGGACCCTGGACCTCCTCCCAAAGCAACCTACGTCTCACCTCTGGCACTTTATAAATCCCCATTTCTGTCACTTCAACTTCATATTGTTTCTGGACAACGGACAATGCTCCCTTCTCCAGGATGAGGGACGGACACCTCAAAACTTTAAGGGTGATGGAATGATACATCGTCTTCAAAGTATCTTCTGCTTCTAATCAAAATAAAAATAACCCTTTTATGTACTCGACTGAAGAAGCCTAATGTGTAGGCGAAAAAGTTCGATAGAAAGATACCTAACTGTTGCATATGTGTCATACCTAAAACAATCTGTCGGTATTTATTACCATTTTAATGTTCATTAATCAGCGATTTTGGCTCTGACTTACTTTCCTCATCCACGCTTTTTTTTTTAATACACTTTGCCACTAGGTTTCAAATATCCCAGCTCTCACAGATTGGAAATCTTTTTAAATTTCATTTTAACTTAATTTACCTAATAATATTGCTGTATACCAAAACAGTCGCCTTTATAGAGTAGAATGCAGGCTGTGAAGTAAGAAAAGAGATTTCACTAACTGGAACTAAATGGAAAAAGTAAATTATTGGGAACACCTGAAGTATGTATTCCTCGGAGCGAAGACGAGGATGATGAGTACCTCAAAATTTGCACTTTAAATATTCGGATGGGATTGGTTCAGATTTTTACACAAAAAAAATTACTTCCTGTTGAGGAAAAACAAGAGGCTTGACAGACGTGTGCAAAATACCCAGTGAAAAGCAGAGATGACTTGATTACACCAAGAAGAGAAAACAGATATATTCTAACAACCTAGTATTAACGAGAGCGATGACCATCGGTACTGACAAAGATGGCTCAGGATAAAATAATTCAATTAATTTTATTAATAATAATAATAATAATAATAATAATATCTTATTTCTACAAGTACATTACATGGTTATACAGGCCTTGCTGACATCAGTGAACAATACACTATTTGAAAGCTACTTATTATTGCATGAGCATTTTCGGGCCAAATTGGTTAGTTTTTGTCCAGGCATGTGGACCACACACCTCAGTCGACTAACACCCAGGGTACCCATTTTTTAGATGGGGGAACTAGATAACCGGTGTACAGAAACACGCCCACTGTTTCTACGCCTCGCCAGGAATCGCACTGAGACAGATAATAGGATTGCTCCCATTATCTCTCATGATGTCATCCAGACGGCTAACAATATCCTTCATCCCAGCCCCAGGAAAACACACTCTCTGCCTCCTACTCCTATCCTTCAAGCAGAATGCCCTATCCATGTACCTAATCTGGCTATCCCCAACAACAACAATGTTTTTACCTTCCTTGGCGTCGTCCGTCGTGATGCTCCGAGTAGTCGACTCACATTCGCCAGGTAGCATTACACCACTTGTAGAATTCGTCAAGACGTTCTCGATGGTCTTCGTTGGGGTTTCTAGGGATGTCTTCCTCACGTCTGCCAATGCTTCTTTGGTGCTCGTTGTGGCATTCCCAGTAGAACACTCACATTCGTCAGGTAGCACCGAGAATGAGTTGGAAGTTTCCACGGTAGTCTTCTGGTTTCTCGTTGTTTCTGCCTCTCCAACCGTTTTCTTGATCTTCACCTTGGTTCCATGTTGCCCGGCCACTGACCAAGCTCACCTCTTAACCTGGGGACTCACAACAGGAGGATTACTACGAATCCTCTTGTTCTCAGTTAATCGCCGTATCTCCATTTTAGCAACTCTGAGCTCTTCTCTCAGCTGCTGGTAAAGTTGCTCAAGAGAGGGCATCCTGGTTCAGATTCACAGAGAGCACACAAACAGGTCTTCACAGAGCTAAGTACACGTCACCACTCGAGCTAAGTACACGTCACCACTCCAAGCTAAGTACACGTCACCACTCGAGCTAAGTACACGTCACCACTCCTCTAAGTACACGTCACCAGCCTAAACAGTAGGCTTCTTCAGTCGAATACAGAAAGTAGGCAGGAACAACAGAGATGTGAAGACGATGTAATCAATCACCCTTGAAGTCGTAGAATTTGAGGTTGTCAGTCCCTCAGCCTGGAGAAGTTCAGTTCCATAGTCAGGAACTGAACTTCTCCAGGCTGAGGGACTGACAACCTCAAATTCTACGACTTCAAGGGTGATGGACTGATTACATCGTCTTCACATCTCTGCTGTTCCTGCCTACTTTCTGTATTCGACTGAAGAAGCATACTGTGTAGGCGAAACGTTTCGGAATAAAGCTGCCTGACTGTTGCCTATGTGTCTTACCTACCAACCTGTCGGTATTATATACCATTTTGATGTTCAACAATATTCTTACCTTCCTTGGTGTCGTTTGTAGTGGCGTTCCCAGTAGTCGACTCACATTCGTCGGGTAGCACCGAGAATGCATTGGATGTTTCCACAACAGTTTCCACAGCAGTCTCTTTCTTCTTCGTAGTCTCTTTCCATTCGTCTTCTTGATCGTCAACTTCGTCTAATG
Organism: Cherax quadricarinatus; assembly: GCF_026875155.1. NCBI lineage: Eukaryota > Metazoa > Arthropoda > Malacostraca > Decapoda > Parastacidae > Cherax > Cherax quadricarinatus. Next base: position 108,285,900 of record NC_069399.1, read on the forward strand.
CTGTCCAGCCACTGTCCACGTTCCCTTCTTGACCTGAGGACTCAAAACAGGAGGACTACTACGAATCCTCTTGTTTTCCTCAGTCAATCGCCGTATCTCCATCTTTGCTACCCTCAATTCTTCCTTAAGCTGCTGGTAAAGTTACTCGATTGAGGGCGTCTTGGTTCAGTCCACGGGGAGCACACAAGACACTTCTTCACAGTTAGTGGTATGGGTTTTGGCGGGAAAACAGTGAAGTCGCAGTGTAATAATATGAGTACTAGGAGAACTAGTAATAGGCAAAATGAGGTGGGTATAGAAAAGCCAGTGGCACTAATTGACAAGGACAGTAATAGGTTTAGCGGAATAACAGAAAGGAGCAGGAAGGGTAAAGAGAAAGGAGGGTCCTTAAATATATATTACACAAATAGTCGTAGTGCTAGGAATAAGATGGACGAGTTGAGACTAGTTGCTAGTGCAGGTAACATTGATGTATTTGCCATAGCTGAGACGTGGTTCAATATGAAAAATCGGGACATGCCTGCGGAATGTCACATTCAGGGTTTTAAATCGTTCCAAGTAGATAGAAGTATCGGGAAGGGGGGTGGGGTGGCATTGTATGTCCGAGATCGCTTGAACTTTTGCATAAAAACGGGTATTAAGTCTGAAGTAACACATACAGAGTATGTTTGGATAGAATTTTCAGAGGGGCATGAAAAACCGATTTTAGGTGTGATATACCGTCCCCCAAATTTAGATAGGGACCAAGGGAGACTACTATGGGAGGAAATTGTTAGGGCCACAAGGCACGATAATTTTTTTTTTATATTTTATTTAAAACCAATACAGTTTAACATAAAAATAAAGAAACAGTATGGATCTCAATCAAATTAACTGACAAACAGATTTCACCTATATGCTCGCAAGATATTGCTGCAAAAACATACAATAATAACTTACGGCAAGAACATAGCTAAAAAAAAAAATACTGTCACAGGGTCATGAATTGACATATATACACATTCATTGATGCAAAACCTTGCATATATATAACTTGTACATATAAATGACATCTGACAAAGGTTCAATACACTTGAACATAAAATATACAAAGAAGTTATATCAGTTAAATCCCATCCTTCACATTAATCAAGAAACCAAAACCTAACATCATAATCTTACTACAACATCTACATATGTATCCCTAACAATACAGCTTTACATATACCAACATACGAAAAAACAAACCGTCTAGATATGTCTGTATACCATACAGACTAAACTTAACATCAAGAACTTAGCATTGACACCAAACCGGTATCAGGGTACAGACCAGAATTATAAACTTTAAAAAGAATCGAATCATACATATATAAAGTATTACATAACGTCTGACCCATGCAAAGGCTCAATACATTAGATAGGGGTATATATTTACACACACACACACACACACACACACACACACGCGCGCGCGCGCGCGCGCGTTCACAAAAAGTTCACAACATCACATTAATCAGATGCACTGTATGCACAAAGCAAAACAGTATCTAAGTATATCTCATCATGCAAAAACTCAGCACATAACATAAAGACAAACTAAAACACACTTCATATCGCAAATAACTTACTACTCAAGAATCAATGTTATACAAGACTGATACACATCAAAATTATACATAAAAAATCCTACTATATTATAACCTACATTCTGAAAAGTGTTATATCTACCATAACGAGACCTTGATCTCTACATCCACACTTGGCTGCCATAGTCTCAATGAAAACCAGGAAACCTTTCCAAACCCACATTCACAACACTCTCACGACCCCCCCCCAAGGGAGGCGAGCCCACTGTGACCCCCTGACTCCCTCCAACCTATGAAAACCCTTCACTCACTCATTATCAATCACAGATTTACGAGAATCCCTAACGTTAGCATTCTATACCCCTGTGAGAAAGCCTGATCCCACCTCCTCCCATACAAATCTCTGTTACGACACATCGTACGATAGAACGTTACCGCAAGAACTTTCCTTCGCTCTTCACTATCCCCTCTCCCCCTCATCACCCACGACATATATATATATAATCTACCATGATATAATCTAAAGCTCTTATGACACCCTCGTCTAACCCACCCATATCGGTGGCCTGGTGGCTAAAGCTCCCGCTTCACACACGGAGGGCCCGGTTCGATTCCCGGCGGGTGGAAACATTTCGACACGTTTCCTTACACCTCCTGTTGTCCTGTTCACCTAGCAGCAAATAGGTACCTGGGTGTTAGTCGACTGGTGTGGGGTCGCATCCTGGGGGACAAGATTAAGGACCCCAATGGAAATAAGTTAGACAGTCCTCGATGACGCACTGACTTTCTTGGGTTATCCTGGGTGGCTAACCCTCCGGGGTTAAAAATCCGAACGAAATCTTATCTTATCTTATCTAGAACGACACCCCACGACCCCCCACCCTCTGTACCAACCTACTTAACCAGCACCTAACCTCCCTAGCCCTTCACAAAAGTAAACTACATGGAACGCGGTCTCATCCCCTCCACAGATACCACACCCCCCCACCCTCTACAACCTGTCTGTTTCGTAGTATCTCACCAGACGGCAGGATCCCAAGCAGGAAACGAAACATCACCTCACGCGCCCGAGGGTTTAACTTCATTTTACTAAATCTAAACCAAATACTCTTCCACGCATACATGGGGAACAAACCCTCAACTGGGATAACGCACCTACCTACAAGTAACCTACACAAAACCCTTATACGAACCTTTCTCAGTTCCCTAACCAACATCACAGCCCTCAAAACGATTTCACATTCCCTGTACTCCATTCCTCGATACCAAACACCCAGCCTGTCGTGTATCCTTCCCAACTGCCCCGCGTTCACACACTCAAGCAACACTTCCCATTTAATAAACACACATTTAGCCCTCCGTCTCAAATCCATCAACCCCAACCCACCCTGACTTACAGGTAACATTACAACTTCCCTCCGTAACCAATCACAACGTGAACCCCACAAAAATTTGTACACCCCTCTTAGAATTCCCGCAATCGCTGTCCCTGTAATTGGGAACACAGCTGCAACATGCCAAATCTTACTATACAATAAAATGTTTACGACTATCACTCATAAAAACATAAGAAAGGAGGAACACTGCAGCAGGCCTGCTGGCCCATACTAGGCAGGTCCTTTACAATTCATCCCACTAACAAACATTTGACCAACCCAATTTTCAATGCCACCCAAGAAACAAGCTCCGATGTGCAAGTCCCTCTCAAATCCAACCCCTTCCACTCATGTACTTATCCAACCTAAATTTGAAACTACCCAAAGTCCTAGCCTCAATAACCCAACTAGGTAGACTGTTCCACTCATCAACTACCCTATTTCCAAACCAATACTTTCCTATGTCCTTTCTAAATCTAAACTTATCTAATTTAAATCCATTACTGCGGGTTCTCTCTTAGAGAGATATCCTCAAGACCTTGTTAATATCCTCTTTATTAATACCTAGTCTTCACTTATACACTTCGATCAGGTCTCCCCTCATTCTTCGTCTAACAAGTGAATGTAACTTAAGAGTCTTCAATCTTTCTTCATAAGGAAGATTTCTAATGTTATGTATTAATTTAGTCATCCTAACGCTGAATGTTTTCTAACGAATTTATGTCCATTCTGTAATATGGAGACCAGAATTGAGCTGCATAATCTAGGTGAGGCCTTACTAATGATGTATAAAGCTGCAGTATGACCTCTGGACTTCTGTTGCTTACACTTCTTGATATAAATCCCAGTAATCTATTTGCCTTATTACGTACCTTAGGCATTGCTGTCTTGGTTTAAGGTTGCTGCTTACCATAACCCCCAAGTCCTTTTCCGCAATCTGTATGGCTAAGTTCTACATTATTTAACTTATAAGTGCTAGGGTTATGGACACTCCCGAGCTTCAGAACCTTGCATTTATCTACATTGAACTGCATCTGCCACTTTTCTGACCAAGAGTAGAGTTTGTCTAAATCCTCCTGAAGTTCCCTAACATCTACGTTTGAATCAATTATTCTACCTATCTTCGTGTCATCGGCGAATTTGCTCATATCACTAGTAATTCCTTCATCAAGATCATTGATATATATTATAAACAACAACGGGCCCAAGACTGATCCCTGTGGAACGCCACTTGTTACTGATCCCCACTCGGATTTAACCCCATTTATGGACACTCACTGCTTCCTGTCTGTGAGCCATGATTCGATCCACGAGAGCACTCTTCCCCCAATAAGAACATAAGAACATAAGAACATAAGAAAGGAGGAACACTGCAGCAGGCCTGTTGGCCCATACTAGGCAGGTCCTTTACAATTCATCCCACTAACAAACATTTGACCAACCCAATTTTCAATGCCACCCAAGAAACAAGCTCCGATGTGCAAGTCCCTCTCAAATCCAACCCCCCCACTTTATG
>NC_069399.1:108290859-108311171 GCF_026875155.1 Cherax quadricarinatus
ATTGGGAAATGCCCCCCAACGTGTGTGACGCGGTTGTTTACGGGGTTTGCTGGTTTGTTCATTTAAAAATTTGAAAAATGAAATCAATGTAGTACGTACAGCTGGTCACCACTTGTACTTTTGGCCAGGGGAAATATTGATCTTAGAAATTTTAATAAACTCATTGAACACCGGTTTCTTTCCCCACTTCGGGGATATTAACAATTAACGTTAAATTTCCCCACCTCTTTGGCATTATTCCCAAATTTTTTTGTTAAAAACCCAATAATCCGTTCAAAATTGTTTAAAAAATTAAAAGAACAGAAGACAATTTTATAAATTTTTATTTTTTATAAAGGTAAGGGAATTTGGTAATAAATCCCACTGGGGTAAAAAAACGGAAACCGACACAAACTTAATAAAAAAGGCTTCTTAGCACCGGGGTTATAAAAAGGGGAATAAATACCGAAAATTTGGGGTTTGGGGCCGTAAGGGAAACATAAAAAATTTTTTGAAAAATTTCGCCGGGACCTTATTATTTAAAAAAAAGGGGAGAAACAAAAAAGGCGAAGTAGTTGAGGGGCACGTGACCTGACATTCCTCAGGTCACGTTGAAACCTTCACTCTTCCCCCAAATTTAATTTTTTTACCTTGTATGTTAGAAGGCGTCCCAGGCCCAAATGTTTTCTAAATAAATATGTTATATTTGTTTGCTTAGGTCTTTTAAAACCATTTAGCACCTACCTACACAGACCGTTTTAGCAACTGGAATATATCCAAGATACCCCAAAGTTTTGAAAGTTTGAAGTTGTTCGGTAGAGGCTTTCTCCCTAATTAAACAATTAATTTTGCTGAATAAAATTTACATTGACAACTTCCTTTAAGCAAATAACACCGCGCTGAAATTTTAATTCAATTTAAAGGGTCATTCTTCGTTACGCGGGGAAACTAAAATCCGTTTATTTAATCCTAAAGAATACACAAATAACCTACACATGGGAAAAAATGAACTTAGTTTCATTCTCCATGTGTAGGTTTTTTGTGTATTGTTCCACCCACGGTACTGGTCGGGGCTAAAGCCCCCGCTTCACACACAGGGCCCGGTTCGTTTCGGGGGTAAAAACTTTTGACACTTTCCCTTACACCTTTTTTCCGTTCACCACACAAATAGGTACCTGGTTTGCGACTGGTGTGGGTCGCATCCTGGGGGACAAGATTAAGGCCCCCAAGGGAAAAAATTTAGACAGTCCTCGAGACGCACTGCTTTCTTGGGGTTTTCCGGGGGTAACCCCCGGGGTTAAAAATCCAAAAAAATCTTTTCTTATCTTATTTAAGAAAATTTTTCAACGTTGACTGGCACAGTTTAAAAAGTTTTAGACTCTTCAATAAGTAGGGATGTCTTGCATCACCATATCGGTAGAAATTCCACCCAAATTTTTAATACAATTGGCAAACTATATTACACTTCCGGAAAATCCCATTACAAAGGGGGTCGAGACTCAAACCCTTTTTTTAACTAATGACAACTGGGTTTAACACTTTTACCACTGAACACACGCACCTTTTTTAAAACCAATATTATTTTCGGACGACCCTGTCCTCTGTAAATTTTCATATTTGCTTCAGCAAATGATATTGCAAAGCAGGGCATTATGGTGGGGAAGGCGATTGGTGAGTCCTAGTGAGGACAGTGGGCCCGGGTTTTCCCTTCCAGGACTATCCGCCTCACTCATAAAGAGAGGTTTAATGTCATGATTTAAAGGATCATCTCCGGGGGGGGGGGGGGGGGGGGCCGAAAAAAAAAAAAAAAAAAAAAAAAAAAAAAAAAAAAAAAAAAAAAAAAAAAAAATTTTTTTTTTTTTTTTTTTTTTTTTTTTTTTTTTTTTTTTTTTTTTTTTTTTTTTTTTTTTTTTTTTTTTTTGGGGGGGGGGTTTTGGGGGGGGGGGGAAAAGGAAAAAGTTTCCTAGGAAAGAGGAAAAAAAAAAAGCCTTCATTTTCCTTGTTAACAAGACCCTTCACTTGCATCAAAGTGAAAGCGTTGTACCTGTAAAACGAGGAAGAAAAAAAAAGGTTATTGAAACAAAAAAAGGTATTGAAAAAAAAAGGATAGTGAAACAACAATAGGACACTGAAACCAAAAAAAAAAAAAAAAAAAAAAAAAAAAAAAGGCAAATAAAATGCCCAGAGCTAAAGCCTTGAGTTTCTTGTCACTGGACTTGTGGAGGTCATTACATCCCCCAGAGGGAGGAAACACCCGTGTGGCCCCAAACACCGATGTTGTTCTAAGAAGTTAGCCACTTCTGGTGTAGTGGTTAGAGATGCTACCACTTCACCTGATGTAGTGGTGATAAAAAGGCTGACATTTTACCTGGTGTTGTAGTGAGGTAGCATGCCAGTTAATAAGAAGCTCGGGGGCTACTTCTTGTGTAGTAGTGACAGTTGCTGCTGCTACTTCTGGTGCAGCAGTGAGGGAAGGTGGTACTTCTACTAGTGTAGTGGTGAGGGAAGCTGCTACCTCACCTGGTGTAGTGGTGAGAGAAGTTGCTACTTCACCTGGTGTAGTGGTGAGGGAAACTGCTACCTCACCTGGTGTAGTGGTGAGGGAAGCTGCTACCTCACCTGGTGTAGTGGTGAGAGAAGTTGCTACTTCACCTGGTGTAGTAGTGAGGGAAGCTGCTACCTCACCTGGTGTAGTGGTGAGAGAAGTTGCTACTTCACCTGGTGTAGTGGTGAGGGAAGCTGCTACCTCACCTGGTGTAGTGGTGAGGGAAGCTGCTACCTCACCTGGTGTAGTGGTGAGAGAAGTTGCTACTTCACCGGTGTTAGTGTAGTGAGGAAGCTGCTACTTCACCTGTGTAGTGGTGAGAGAAGTTGCTACTTCACCTGGTGTATGTGAGGGAAAGCTGCTACCTCACCTGGTGTAGTGGTGAGGAAATGCTACCTCACCTGGTGTAGTGGTGAGAGAAGTTGCTACTTCACCTGGTGTAGTGGTGAGAGAAGTTGCTACTTCACCTGGTGTAGTGGTGAGGGAAGCTGCTACCTCACCTGGTGTAGTGGTGAGGGAAGCTGCTACCTCACCTGGTGTAGTGGTGAGAGAAGCTGCTACCTCACCTGGTGTAGTGGTGAGGAAGTTGCTACTCACCTGTGTAGTAGTGGGGAAACTGCTACCTCACCTTGGTGTAGTGGTGAGAGAAGTGCTACATCACCTGGTTAGTAGTGAGGTGGAAGCTGCTACCTCACCTGGTGTAGTGGTGAGAGAAGTTGCTACTTCACCTGGTGTAGTGGTGAGAGAAGTTGCTACTTCACCTGGTGTAGTGGTGAGGGAAACTGCTACCTCACCTGGTGTAGTGGTGAGGGAAACTGCTACCTCACCTGGTGTAGTGGTGAGGGAAAACTGCTACCATCACCTGGTGTAGTGGTGAGGGAAACTGCTACCTCACCTGGTGTAGTGGTGAGGGAAACTGCTACCTCACCTGGTGTAGTGGTGAGGGAAACTGCTACCTCACCTGGTGTAGTGGTGAGGGAAACTGCTACCTCACCTGGTGTAGTGGTGAGGGAAACTGCTACCCTCACCATGGTGGGTAGTGGTGTAGTGAAACTGCTACCTCACCTGGTGTAGTGGTGAGGAAACTGCTACCTCACCTGGTGTAGTGGTGAGGGAAACTGCTACCTCACCTGGTGTAGTGGTGAGGGAAACTGCTACCTCACCTGGTGTAGTGGTGAGGGAAACTGCTACCTCACCTGTGTAGTGGTGAGGGAAATGCTACCTCACCTGGTGTAGTGGTGAGGAAACTGCTACCTCACTGGTGTAGTGTGAGGGAAACTGCTACCTCACCTGGTGTAGTGGTGAGGGAAACTGCTATCTCACCTGGTGTAGTGGTGAGGGAAGCTGCTACCTCACCTGGTGTAGTGGTGAGGGAAGTTGCTACCTCACCTGGTGTAGTGGTGAGGGAAACTGCTACCTCACCTGGTGTAGTGGTGAGGGAAACTGCTACCTCACCTGGTGTAGTGGTGAGGGAAGCTGCTACCTCACCTGGTGTAGTGGTGAGGGAAGCTGCTACTTCACCTGGTGTAGTAGTGAGGGAAAATGCTACCTCACCTGGTGTAGTGGTGAGGGAAACTGCTACCTCACCTGGTGTAGTGGTGAGGGAAGCTGCTACCTCACCTGGTGTAGTAGTGAGGGAAGCTGCTACTTCACCTGGTGTAGTAGTGAGGGAAGCTGCTACCTCACCTGGTGTAGTAGTGAGGGAAGCTGCTATCTCACCTGGTGTAGTGGTGAGGGAAGCTGCTACTTCACCTGGTGTAGTGTGTAGTGGTAAGGGAACCTGCTACTTCACCTGGTGTAGTGTGTAGTGGTAAGGGAACTGCTACTTCACCTGGTGTAGTGTGTAGTGGTAAGGGAACCTCCTACTTCACCTGGTGTAGTGTGTAGTGGTAACGAAACATGCTACTTCACCTGGTGTAGTGTGTAGTGGTAAGGGAACCTCCTACTTCACCTGGTGTAGTGTGTAGTGGTAAGGGAACCTGCTACTTGTGGTGTAGTGGTGAGAGAAGCTGCTACTTCTTATCAAGTGGAGAGAGAGGCTGCCATTTTACCTGTTGTAGTATTGATGTAGACTGCCACTGCTTGTGTTGCAGTGGCGAGGTAAGCTGCCACTTTTTGCAGTGTAGTGGTGAGGTAAGTTTCCACTTCTGGTGTAGTGGTGAGATAGGGGTGTCAATTTTCCTTATGTAATAGTTAGAGAAGGTGTCATGTCTGCTGAAGAACTGAGGGACTCTGGTAAGATTCCTGGTATATAAAGAGTAGTTACCTCTTCAGTCAGCTCATGCCATGGAGATGTCACAAACGATGTGAAGTCATGACCATGAAAAAGTCATAGGCATAGTCAGGTAATATCATGGAGAGGTCACAAGTATGGCTAGGTCATGCCATGGAGACACCACAAGCATGGTCAGGTCATGCCATGGAGACACCACAAGCATGGTCAGGTCATGCCATGGAGACACCACAAGCATGGTCAGGTCATGCCATGGAGACACCACAAGCATGGTCAGGTCATGCCATGGAGACACCACAAGCATGGTCAGGTCATGCCATGGAGACACCACAAGCATGGTCAGGTCATGCCATGGAGACACCACAAGCATGGTCAGTCATGCCATGGAGACACACGCAAGATGGTCGGTCATGCCATGGAGACACCACAAGCATGGTCAGGTCTTTGCATGAAGACACCACAAGCATGGTCAGGTCATGCCATGGAGACACCACAAGCATTGTCAGGTCATGCATGAAGACACCAAACATGGTCAGGTCATGCCATGGAGACACCACAAGCATGGTCAGGTCATGCCATGGAGACACCACAAGCATGGTCAGGTCATGCCAGGAGACACACAAGTATGGTCAGGTCATGCCACGGAGACACTACAAGCATGGTCAGGTCATGCCACGGAGACACCACAAGCTTTGGTCAGGTCATGCCACGGAGACACCACAAGCATGGTCAGGTCATGCCATGGAGACACCACAAGTATGGTCAGGTCATGCCATGAAGACACCACAAGCATGGTCAGGTCATGCCACGGAGACACTACAAGCATGGTCAGGTCATGCCATGGAGACACCACAAGCATGGTCAGGTCATGCCATGGAGACACCACAAGCATGGTCAGGTCATGCCATGGAGACACCACAAGCATGGTCAGGTCATGCCATGGAGACACCACAAGCATGGTCAGGTCATGCCATGAAGACACCACAAGCATGGTCAGGTCATGCCATGGAGACACCACAAGCATGGTCAGGTCATGCCATGAAGACACCGCAAACATGGTCAGGTCATGCCATGGAGACACCACAAGCATGGTCAGGTCATGCCATGAAGACACCACAAGCATGGTCAGGTCATGCCACGGAGACACCACAAGTATGGTCAGGTCATGCCACGGAGACACTACAAGCATGGTCAGGTCATGCCACGGAGACACCACAAGCATGGTCAGGTCATGCCACGGAGACACCACAAGCATGGTCAGGTCATGCCATGGAGACACCACAAGTATGGTCAGGTCATGCCATGAAGACACCACAAGCATGGTCAGGTCATGCCACGGAGACACTACAAGCATGGTCAGGTCATGCCATTGAGACACCACAAGCATGGTCAGGTCATGCCATGGAGACACCACAAGTATGGTCAGGTCATGCCATGGAGACACCACAAGCATGGTCAGGTCATGCCATGGAGACACCACAAGCATGGTCAGGTCATGCCATGGAGACACCACAAGTATGGTCAGGTCATGCCATGGAGACACCACAAGTATGGTCAGGTCATGCCATGGAGACACCACAAGCATGGTCAGGTCATGCCATGGAGACACCACAAGCATGGTCAGGTCATGCCATGGAGACACTACAAGCATGGTCAGGTCATGCCATGGAGACACCACAAGCATGGTCAGGTCATGCCATGGAGACACCACAAGTATGGTCAGGTCATCTTGTGCAGGTACATTATTCTATATAATAGTCACATAGTGGGAACAAAAGACAGCTTTGTTTCCCTTACCTGGAGTATACCAGGGATTAACGCCCCCGGGACCCGGTCTGAGACCAGGCCTCGTGGTGAATCAGGGTTTGATCAACCAGACTGTTACTGCTGGCCGCGCGAAAATGACGTACGAACCACATCCCGGCTGGTCAGGTACTGACTTCAGGTGCGTGTCCAGCGCCTTCTTGAAGACAGTCAGGGATGTACTGGCAATCCCCCTTATGTATCCTGGGAGGCAGTTGAACAGTCTTCGGCCCCTGACACTTATTGTGTTGTCGCTCAGTGTACTCGTGGCGCCCTTGCTTTTCATTGGAGGAATGTTGCACCTATTGCCGATCTTTTGCATTCATAGGGAGTGATTTTCGTGTGCAAGTTTGGTACTAATTCCTCTAGGATTTTTCAAGTGTATATTGTACTCACATAATTGTCGTTGCAGGCGTCGAGACTCAGGTCCTGCCCCCGCCTCTTCCCTGAGCGCTTCTGGGTCCTCCCTCTCCCTGCTCCGTGAGCTTTATCATACCTCGTCTTAAAACTATGTATGGTTCCTGCCTCCACTACATGGCTTGCCAGAGTCTCTCGCCTGTGTTCCAAGAAAGACAAATGAAGGGACTTCAACTGTTTCCAGTAATTTAGGTGTTTTATTGTACTTATGTATGCGTGCCGTGAAAGCTCTTTGTACACTCTCCAGGTCAGCAATTTCGGCTGCCTTGAAAGGGGCAGTTAGTGTACAGCAAAATGCCAGCCAAGAGAGAACAAGAGATTTAAAAAGAATCGTCAAGGGCTTGGCGTCCCTAGTTTTGAAGATTCTCATTATCCATCCTATCATTTTTCTAGCAGATGCGGTGGGTACATTGTTGTAGTCTTTGAAAATGAGATCCTCTGACATTATCACTCCCAGGTCCTTCACATTACTTTATCGCTCTAATGTTTTCCGTATCTGAGTAGTTGAAATTTCTCTTCATTGAACTTTATATTGTTTTGAGTGGCCCATTTGAAGATTTGGCTGATGTCCGCTCGGAGTCTTGCAGTGTCTTCGATGGGGGACACTGTCATGGTAATTCGGGTGTCATCCGCAAAGGAAGACACGGAGCTATGGCTTACATCACTGTCAGATACGAGGATGAGGAATAGGATGGGAGCGAGTACTGTGCCTTGTGGAACAGAGTTTTTCACCGTAGCTGCCACAGACTTTACTCTGTTCACTATTACTCTTTGTGTTCTATTTGTCAGGAAATTACAGATCCATCTACCAGCTTTTACTGTTATTCCTTTATCACGCATTTTGTGAGCTATTACACCATGGTCACACTTGTCGAAGGCTTTTGCAATGTCTGTGTACACTTTATCTGCATTTTGTTTATCCTCTATAGTATTCAGGACCTTGTTATAGTGGTCCAGTAGCTGGGACAGGCAGGAGCGACCTGCTCTAAACCCATGTTGCCCTGGGTTGTGTAACTGATGGGTATCTAGGTGGTTGACGATCTTGCTTTTTAGAACCCTTTCAAAGATTTTTGTTAGTGTTATCGGTCTGTAGTTCTTTGCAATTGCTTTACTGCCACCTTTGTATAGTGGGGCTTTGTCTGTTGTTTTTAGTGAGTGTGGGATGACCCCTGTGTCCATGCTTCCACTCCATAGAATGCCGAAGGCACGTGACAGGGGCTTCTTGCAGTTCTTGATATACACGGAGTTCCATGAGTCTGGGCTTGGGGCAGAGTGCATGGGCATATTATTTATTGCCTTTTCAAAGTCTTGTGGTGTTAGGATAACATCAGAGATTTTTAATATGACGAAAGTTTGGGTCTCGTTCATAAAGAATTCATTTAGATTCTCGACCCTAAGTCTGGGTAACGGCTCGCTGAACACTGAGTCGTATTGGGACTTTAGTATCTCACTCATTTCTTTGCTGTCATCTCGCCTAAGCAGGGGCCCAATACTGGATGTTGTTTTTACCTTAAATTTGGCATAAGAGAAGAAGAATTGTTTCTTTTTTTTTTCATATTTCCTTTAGATTTGGCTTTTAGTTCTTCTGAGAGTTCTTGATCTTCTGTAAGATTCCTTAAGCTTAAGTTCGATATTTGTTTTTACCAGAGCTATCTTTCGTAATTCTATTTGTTAATGGCCCAGTACTTCTCAGCAGCTCTGTAATTCTTGCACTCCGTCTGTTATAAGAAGATCTCGTCTCTGTTAGTTAACATCTCTTTCTTTGTGCTTGAGCAGTACCCTCAAGGTGCCACAAGTTAACTTTTCTAGGCAAAGGTTCGATCCGTGTGTTAGGATATCTTTCCGTTTGTTTCATTAAGTACATGGTTGACTTGTTCCTGTTGTATGTTTTTTTTATTGAAGTTGAGTTTTGTGAAGACACCCTCATCACTGATCACATTTTGTTGATCAGGATCCTGTGCATATATATCTGTACCTCTATTATGTTGTGATCTGAGTGTATTGCCATTGATACGGTTATATTACGTATCAGATCGTCGTTGTTAGTGAAGATGAGGTCCAGCGGATTTTCTAGTCATGTAGGCTTTAACATTGCTGGTTTAAAGTGAATTTAGTGCTAAGATTTAATAGCTTGTGTGTGTCTGAATTTTTACCTGAGTAGCCTCCTGGGGTGATTCGCTAAAATATTATTTGCTACACTCCTCCATTTTAGGTGTTTCAAATTGAAATCTCCCATTAGCAAGATGTTTGGGGCAGGAGTTGGAGATTTACCAGACAGTGGTCAATTTCTAAAGCTGTTCCTGGGATTGCTGGGAAGTTGCATTCGGAGGTTTGTATGCAACTACAGTGGCAAAGTTTTGGTTTTCATGCTTTACTGCCAAAACTTCAACTACATCATCTGAGGTGTTTAGGAGTCCTGAGCAAATGATTTACAAGCCAACCCCCTGGAAAATAAAGGACCCAATGGAAATAAGTCACTCTGTCTGACTTTTTTGGTTATCCTAGGTTCTCTACACATATGCTGCTGTGTATGATAATTCTATGTAACTGTATTTGTGTAATGACCTGAATGAAACTTACTTACTTACTTGTTACCTGTTTAGTCTTGTTGCATCTGAATAGGTTATAACCTGGGATCCATGTTTTCGTTGTCAAAATGATCCTTTGTGTGGGTTTCTGTGAAAGCTGCAAACATTGCATTTGCCTCCGTGAGCAGTCCTTTGATGTAAGGAATTTGTTGTTTGTTGACGGCTTTAGACCCTATATGTTTGTAAAGATAAATGTTATATTGATGGAATTAGAGAGTTTTTTTGCTGCCTTTAATGTCTGTTGCTCTGGAGTGAGGGCCAATGACTGTGCCTCTGCTCCAGAAGTGTTTTCAGTTGTTATTTCCATCACACATGAGAGACAGGTTGCATAACATGAAATACTGATATTGAAATCTGTCATTCCGAGCTTTCATAGTCTGACTGCCTGCTCCTTTTGTGTTGTCTTTTTCCCGAAGAGGTTGTATAGGAACTACGGGTCAGATATGGTAACTGTTAGCTCGTTGTCTGGATTTTGGCTGCAGTCCAGGTCACTTGATCTTATATATTTCTTCCAGCTGTCTGACTCAGAATATTATATCAGTCATATCTTGATGCACGCTTCTACCAGCCACATACTTACTTGGATAAAAGGCCGTATTGCCTATTGAACTAAGGAAGACAAAGGTGCAGAGTAAAATTTATTGAAATAACTTTTTTGCTCTGTGTGGAACTTTATCATGTCAAAGTAACATTTTCCTGGAATGGGAGTTGCAGGTGCTTCTGCTAAGATTTTTAATTCACAGTCATGTTTTAAACGCTGTTACTGTTTTTCTGGACTGTGGTGCGTTTTCAAGATAATGCGTTGTTGCGTGCGTAGAGCATGTATTTCAAACTGGTCTTATCTCTCCACGTAACACCATTACTGCTCTGTAGTCAACTTGACTGGTGGAACGCTTAAGGGTGTTGATTGACGTCAAACTGGGGGTAAGGGGGAAGGGCCATAACGACATTGACTAGTAATCACTTGGGTGAAACAGGCGTTAGACCTGATTATTTTACTTGTATCAATAAGTTCAGCGAGGTAAACCACACGAGTGTGGTTTACCTCCACACCAGTGTGGTGTCACTGGTGTGGAGTGCTATATTTGAGAACCATTTTTTGCTTATTATGTATTCTCTCTTAATTAATGCACATGGGGTACATAAGTTATGTTAGCTGGTTTAATGTATATCGTCCCAAAGAATCTACTTTTGACTTGCCTTCACTTTAAACTTTAGTTGAATGAACAACCGATGGCGTTATCTGGAATTGGCAATGTTGCAAAGGCCCGATACTGCAGACCTGCTAAGTTAAGTGATGCTCCTGAAACGCACATAATGCGTGTTTTACACATCCTGATTATATTCGTAAGTAATTATTAACCCATATGAATATCTTACAGGTTCTGGGGCATAGGAGGTAATTAGATTGCGTCCACGGATTTACAAAGGGCCATTCTTACCTCACATACTGAACTTCTTCGGTAAATATGTGAGGAGCAGGTCCAAATGTTGCCGAGTTTCAGAAGCTTGTGTCGTTAGTTTGGTGGCAAATAGGGCTGACTAAGCCCTATTTACATCTCTTACACGGACGATGAGGTCCTCTTGAGTGCTTGAGGTGTGCCTCGCTACACACAAATTTGGAGAGATGTTTAGAAAGGAATCTGAAAATTTTTGTGGGGATTTGTTTCTTGATGTGTGAGACTAGAGGGATGCTGAATTAGGGGGTTTTTATAACCCATAAATCCTGGTTTGTCCAAGGATTCTGAGTGGTGGTGAAAGTGAATTTGGTTATTTCCGAATTTTTGTTATTTTATGTCCTTCTCTAAAAATTTTCATATATTTTTTTACTGCGGATAACCCATTCTCCTCATCTATATTTCGTTTTGTATGTAGCTTATTACTTAAAAAGTTTATGCAAATATTCTTCCTTGTGTTATCGAGGGTTTTAAAAAAAATTTCCTCTTGCCCTGCCTTGTGAGGGGGGTGTTGGGGAGGGGATTTTGGGGGAGATCATGTGCCCTTGGTATGTATAGGGCAGGTAGGGGGGGTTCATCCCTCACACCCCCCTTTCAGGAGGCGGTGTGAGGATTTTGCTCCCACATCTCCCTTTAAAAGGCAGGTGGGGGGGCCCCCCACCCTCTGTAGTCCTGTGGGGGAATTCATGTCCTGCACCTGTCTTTCAGGAGGCAGGTGGGGTTCTGCCGGGCGGGAGGAAATGCTGTTTTAAATTTTTAAACCTCAAAAGAAATAATTGCCCCCCAAAAAAAATGGGGAAAGGGGGTCCGTCCCTTTAAAATATTTGGAACCCCGTTATTTTTTTTGAAATCATCATTAAATTTTTAATTATTGCTTGTTTCCAAGGGCGCCATCCCAAAAAAATTTTGGAAAGCTGCTCATCTTTTTATGACTAAAAAAAATTATAAAAGGGGTTTCCCTAAACAGTTAGAGCCAAAAAAAAAAATCTCTTTCCCAGCCCATTTAAATTTCTTGGAAGATATAGCCAACTGGCTTTCTTGGTTTGACTAAAAGAAACAAAAATCATAAACAAACAAAATTCCAAACATTATTTAAAATTTACCTATGATTCTTTTTTTTCAAATTTTTTATAATAATTTCTTTGAAAATATTTTTTTGCGATAATTTTATTTTTAAAATATTATTAGCGTAAGTGTCTTTTGATGATGGTGAAGCATTAAAAGGTGGGGTGATCCAGCCCCTTGAGGTGGGGGGTAGTCAAAATAATCATAGGGGGGGAAGGGTAATTCAAATTCCCTTGGCCAAAAACCCTTCACCAGTTTTTTCCTTAGTTATGAAGACAAAAACAGTGACACATGGAAATTGCACTTGTTCACAGAATTAAACCTTAGCACACATGTTAACTTTCTGTTGTCTAACTTTAAAGGGGAAATTTATTTCATCTCCCCTTTTTCCCTCACGGGGTTTGCGTGTTTCCCTCTTTTGTTCTCTTTCCCTTAGGCTGTAATTTTTTTCTCTTTTTTCTTTCCCCGTGAAGTTGCACTGTTTTCCCTCTCTCTCTTTCTTTTTCCTCAGGAGTTGCAATTTTTCCCCTCTTCTCTGTTCTATTTCCTCATGAAGTTGCAGTGTTTTTCTCTCTTCTTTTTCCCAGGGGGTTGAAATGTTTTCCTCCCCACTTTTCTCCTCTTTCCCGAAGGTTAAAAATTTTTTTCCGCTGGTCAGTTCTTACTAAAACTTAATCAGCGATTTTGGGCTGACTATTTTCCCTCACACGCTTTTTTTAATACACTTTGAATAGGTTTCAATAATCCCAGCCTCACAGCTGGGAAAAATTTTTTAAATTCTTTTTTAACTTAATTTTCCTAAAAAAAATTTGCTGTAACCCCAACAGTCGCCTTAATAGAAGGTAAAATTGCAGCTTTGGAAGTGAAAAGAGAGATTTCACTACGGGAAATAAATAAAAAGTAAATTAGGGGAAACACCTAAAGTCTGTTTCCATGGAGCAAAGACGGGGAAGTGCGTACCTAAAAATTTGCATTTTAAAAATATTCGGAGGGGTTTGGTTCCAGATTTTTACAAAAAAAATTTTCCTGTTGAGGAAAACAAGAGGCTTGACAGACGTGCAAAATACCCAGTGAAAAGCAGGATGCAATGCTTGCACCAAGAACAAACAGTATTTTATAAACCTATTTAACGAGGCGTTTGACCATGGGTACTGACCAAAGATAGGCTCAGGTTAATAATAATTTTTAATAATAAAATAATAAAAATTTAATAAAAATTTAAAAAATATAAAAAAATATCTTTTTTTTCTCAAGACATGGCAGGGTAACAGGCCTTGCTGACATCTGCATAAAAACTTTTTAAAAACCCCTTTGTTATGCAGAGCATTTCGGGCAAATTGGTTGTTTTGTCCAGGATGTGACCCACACAGCGACAAAAACCCAGGTACCATTTTACGAGGGGGAACATAGATAAAACCGGTGTACAAACACGCCCCGTTTTTCCCCCTGCCAGGAATCGAATCCGGACTCTCCCCTTTAAAAGCGAGAGCTTAGCCACCAGGCCACCTTACGTTACGTTTTGTAGCTTTGGTTTGGTTAGCTTTTATTAAATAGATAAGGAAGTTAAGCTTGCATTGGGTTTGCTTTAATTTTTTTTAGGCAAGAAGGGTTGGTTTGAATTTAAATTCTTCACTTATTATAGTTTTAAAAAATTAATCAAGGTTAAAAAAATATTAAATAGGGAAGTTATGGGTAAATTCAGCGCCATAATCAGTATGATCTGGAACAACATTGCCCGAAAAACTTATGAAAATGTGCTAAGGCCTCACGTCCTACAGCAAACTGCTGTCTCAAGCTGTGATGCGCTTTTACTCTGGGTTTTTCACTCTCTTGTTTAAAATGGTTTTTTGAAAATTTTTTATGCTGTTCTTTTTTGATTTCAAAATTTCTTTTAATCATCGTGTATGGCCCTTTTGTGGGTTGGGACCCTACTAAAAAAAGTTTTTTTCCTGGACTTTGCAAACGTGAAAAAAGTTATTGGATTTTCACAAAATTTTCCCAAAGGTCCGTGAAAGGTGTTTTATTTGGTTAAAACCCTGCTAAACGTTGGTATTTATCTGAGCTTTTTTATTTTTTTTGCGTTTTCTTTATGTAAGTTCAACTACTCTTTTCTTCACTTTATGTTTGATCTCAGTTTAAACTTCTTGCAGGAAAAAATAAAAAAAACTTTGTTCATTTTAACTTTTCTTGCATTGTTTGAATGAGAGTTCTAGAATGGTTTTCCCTAAGGTTTTTTGTTCATTGTATATTTCATCATCGTAAATTCTTGGGTTGCTAAAAAAAACTAAGTAAAGAAAACATTCGCCTGCTGTCTCTTAGATTATCCACACAGGGGAATTTTTGCTTCTTACACTTCAATGAAGTTTAATTCAAAGTTTTTTTCGGGGCTTTATATCTTAATTATTCTCATATTTTCTTCTGTTGGGGATTACTTTTTGCTTTTGGGGCTTTTCTTTTTTTTTGAATTTTATTTAAAAAAATATTTTGTACATGTAAACTAAATTTTTTATGCAGAAGAAAAAAATTTTTGTTTGTTTTGTATTTTATGATCACTTCTCGATTTTTTAAAATTTTTTTTTTGGCTTTGCTTTTTGTTAATTTACCCTCTCTCCAAACTAATCTTCTATCTTTTGTCTATTCTATCTTTGGCTTTCCCCCACTACCACATTAGGTTATTGTGAAAGTTTTTTTGTTTTGGGAAGAAAACCAATGCATTATTTGTTTTTTTAAAATTTTTTCGCCGACTACCATACACAGCAATTTCATACCTACTAACCTTGTTGGTATTTATTTTAGCA
Organism: Cherax quadricarinatus; assembly: GCF_026875155.1. Taxonomy (NCBI): domain Eukaryota; kingdom Metazoa; phylum Arthropoda; class Malacostraca; order Decapoda; family Parastacidae; genus Cherax; species Cherax quadricarinatus. The sequence goes on from NC_069399.1 coordinate 108,305,745, forward strand.
CAAGTTCGGAAATTGCCTCGTTAACATTCCCCCGCATTCTCTTTTTTTCCAGAAAATTTTTTGTCAACACTGCACCTTTCTACCATGGGTTTTTGTATTTGTGTTTTGTGTGTGGGGTGTGTGTTGTGTTTTTTGTGTGTGTGTGTTTTTGTTGTGTGTGTGTGTGTGTGTGTGTTTAGAAACTGTATTTTTTCTGTGTTATATTTCTAGGGGGAATTCCCCTATTTTACTTCTCTATCTATCTATCTATCTATCTATCTATCTATCTTATCTATCTACTACTGTCTACTATCTACCAATCTCTATCTCCCTCTCACACTCATTCTCTGTCTCAGTCTTTCTCTTCTTCTCTCACTCATTTTTTAAAGTCTCTCTTTCTCTCTCTCTCTCTCTCTCTCTCTCTCTCTCTCTCTCTCTCTCTCTCTCTCTCTCTCTCTCTCTGGAGTTTAAGCCCAATTAACCAACTAATAAAAATCAATACAGTGTGTATATATCAGTTTCATGTATATATTAGCTACATAGTAGAGTTGTCACTCCTTTTATAAACGTGAACAATAAAAAAAATAGAAAATAAATTTGTCACAGAAATATCAATAACATGAATATATTAGTTACATAATTATTAATATTTTATTTGTGTCAATATTGAGTATAAAAAATAAAAAATAGTACATGAATATATCAGATATGTAGTGAGGCATATATTAATTCACTTTTATTCTCTACCCTTTTTTATAACAATATTAATCAAAATAAATATATATATGTATATTGACGATATCAAAATTATATTATCAGTAATTGAATAATACAATGAATAACTATCTTCCGTCTCTTAGTTTCATTTATTAGTTATTCTTTAGTTGTATTCTTAAACTTATTTGTTATAAGGCTAACTTTGGCATTATCTGTTAACTAGTTCTAGTCTTTATCACTGTAAAAAAATGATGTTTGAGGTCTGGTCACCTGATACTGTCACTGTAAACAGTATTCACGTTCCTTTAGTACAATATTGGCTTGAAGCAAGATGTTCTGTACAATAGTTGTTAGCAAATTTGTATATATGGTTTAATTTCAGCTGCTGTTCTTTGTCTATACTCATCTTTCTTTCTTTGTATGTATAATGTTCGCCAAGACCGTAGTCCTGGCACGGGTCTCAATCTTGCGATGACCCGTCTCTGGCTCCCGAGGGAGAAAGGTTTCTACAATGATGCGACATATCCTGTTCAAGCACTCTTCTGGTCAGTTCAACTGGTGCATCTCATAAGCGACAACACCGTTTTACTCCTAACTATGGACACTAGCGAGGAGGAGGATATGTCGTTATCACAGGTAACAGCTTGTCTGGTTCGTTGACTCCATGGTACACTAGTGTGGCCGCAGTTATCTCTGGTTCCTCTTCGGGAGGGAATATCACTGCTAGTTGCCTGCGGAGTGTCTCAGTAACTTCGCATTCCAGAAGATAATGTGTTAGGGGCAGTTGGGCAACGTGCTGACAGTACTGGCACATCTCCTCCTCGGGCCTTGTCTACCATCATCTTGGCTGGGGGAAACCCCAAAACGAAGCCGATGGATGGCGGTACACTGCGCTCGGGGACAGCTTCTATATAATATGGAGGGGGTTCTCCCTGAGTCGCTGCTCGGTACCACTGTTGAGATGGGGTATCACCTAAGACCTCCCCCATAAGTTTCATGGCTCTTGGCAGCTACCAGTTTGGTCTGTCGTAGGCTGATTGAGACAGTAATCCCAACATGTGGATAGTCTGTTGCTGCCTTGGCTGCATCATCTGCCGCCTCATTTCCCCGGATGCCAGCATGGCTGGGGATCCAGTTCGATGTCGATCTGTTACCCTGAACTTCTAAGGCTGTCATTATGCTCAGGATCGATGTGATGAGGTGAACATTGTCCTGTGGTTGAGGATGGGAGAGGGCATTGATTGCAGAGGTGGAATCAACATGTATGACAGGTAGGAGTCGATGTCGTAGGGCATGTGACAATGCCTGCTGAATCGCCATCAGCTCAGCTTGAAGGATCGTTCAGTGGTCAGGGAGTCGCCAGCCTTGTGTGTGACCATTGTGGTACAGTCCAGCTGCTGCTCTCTTCCTGTCAGGGTCGACAGAACCATCTGTGAAATACACTGCACATGTCCCTCCCTCTGCCAGTGCCATGCTTGTCTCAGCATGATGATTGTCAATATCCGTCTCCTTAGTGGGGTACCTTGCTTCCGGTGCAGAATCGTGGCCACTTTGCAGGCGTTTATGTATCTTACTCTGTCAGCCAAGGAAGGAAGCCGGGCCTCAGATCTGAGACACACTGTGTTGGTCCAGATGGGGGCCAAGAATAGTTCTTATCGCCTGATTTTGTACGACCTCCATCCTTTGCCTGCTCTGCGGGAAGAGATGAGCTAAAGCCGGTGCACCGTAGTCAATGAGCGAGCGTATAGCTTGTATATAGTACAAGCGAAGTACATCTTTGCTTGCCCCTGCACGGTGCTTCGTAAATGGCTCTCATGGCGTTTGAGTCTGTTTAGAGCACGGTGACCTGACATACTCGGCCTGTTTCTGAAAGGTCAGCTTTTTATCAATGTAGATTCCCAAGTACAGGTAGGAGCCTGTCCACTCAAGTTCTATATCCTGAATACGTAATCTATTCACAGGATCTGGTCCCTTGAACATCATTGCAAGAGATTTCTCGGCCGAGATCTTGAGGCCTAATTCCTTGCAAGACTGAGTAATTAGGTCCAAAGCTCTCTGAGCCTGTCGTTCTAAATTGCCTTTCCCATTCACTAAAGAGTGCAAGATCATCAGCATAGCTGAGGAGCTTGTACCACTAAAGAAAGGAAGGCTCACAAGTTCCTGCATAAGGATGTTAAACAGGGTAAGACTGAGCACACATCCTTGTGGCGTACCGTTTTCCAGGGTTTTAAAGGAAAGCTGACACAGGCCTGCCTGCCCCTAAAGTAGAACTCTATCCAGGCCAGGAGGCGTCCTTTGATTCCTTTCCCAGCTGTATTGCCAGAATTGCTGTGGGGCTGGCTATTCAAATGCCTTTTCAAGGTCGAGGTAGACGACGATACTAGGTTTTTTGTTACTATCAGCAATCTGGCTTAGTAGAGTGGTTATGCACTCTGCTGTACCCACTCCTTCGGTGAAGCCAAATATGTGATGATGAGAGGGTCCAAGTTTCCATAGGAGGCGGTTTAACACCCTCCTCTCAGCAGTCTGGCTAAGCAGCTGTCCCGCGATATGGGTTTCATACTGCCTGGGTCCTTTGGGGTTTGGAATTGGTACGTTGGTAGCTTTCTTCCAAGCTGCTGGGAGTGTCCTGGCCCTCCCGCTTGTTAAGACGTTTATTTTGGCCTCCCATCCACTCTGCCCAGCCCGTGCAATCATGGAGTACGTAACACCATCGATGCCCGGGGCAGTGTCACCTGTGGTTCTTAATGGCACGTCGGAGTTCCAAGTCGTGAGGTCTTCATCAGTCACATCTTCAGACTCACATGCAGCTTGTATCGTTAGCTGGCGCTGTGGCAGAAAATCCATCTGTATATTCCGGATGTCATGTGGAGCTGATGGAGGCTCCCCTGGAAGTGAAAAGCTCCACTTTGTTCTCAGCTTCCTGGGATGGGTTCGGGTGTGCTGGTGGCTCGGCTTGCTCTTGCCGTTTTCCTATGTTGAGTTTGCCCCATATCTCAGATAAGGTGGTGTGATGCCCGAATGTTGAGCACCACTCCAGCCATTTCTCAGTTTTTACTCTGAGAGAGACTCTGCGGGCATGCTGCACAATGGCTCTCAGAGTATTCCTGTTCTCTGCCGTAGGGTTACGCCTGTATAGCTTCCTAAAAGAGTTGATGCGGTGGTTCTGCTCCCGCACCTCGTCGTTGTAAAACCACACCAGTCTCTTTTGTGGGTGCGTCCTGCGGACTTCTTTGGAATTGCGCACTCTGCTGCCTGGATGAGAACAGTGATTAGCTCCTGTTCAGCTGTATCAGTCTTCAGATAGAGAGTATGTGGACCACCAGTCATGAAGATAATCCTGGAACACCTTCCAGTTGGCCCTCTTTACGTCCCATCTAGGAGGCAGCACAACTGTGGGAGGCCTGTTGATGTTGATCACTGCAAAGTGGTCACTGACAAGGTGAGGATGAGTTTTCCATGTGGCTCCTGCTGCGAGTTGTCTTGACCCGAAGGTAAGGCCAAGGCAGCCACCCAACAGGTGTGTGGGGTTTCCATTGTTTAGCAACTTTACCTCTGGAATATCGTGTAGGAGCATTGCTATGTGTCTGCCAGCAGCATTGGTTGCTGAGTGAGAGTGCAGTATTGGGTGATGTGCGTTGAAATCTCCACCAACAATAATACACTCAGTGCGTGATAGTGCGAGGAGCTCTGCAATGTCGAGGGTGTGTCTTGGGTTCTTGTAGATGTTATAGATGGTAATGGGCGCCCCAGGTATGGCACAAGGATGGCCTGTACCTCGACATCCTCCCCACAGTCCAAAGGGTTGGCTATAACCTCGTGAGGTATTGTATTGGATACAAATACAGCTGTGGCTCTGCAGTGAACGCCCGGGTCCATGTGCCGAAAATACCCAGCAAAACCGGGTAGTCTTGGGCACATAGTCGGGACAGTCAGAGTTTCTTGTAGCAAGACGATGTCAACCCGATCCCGAATTACTGCCTCCAGCAAGAGGTGCTGTTTGCCCCTCAGGACCATGAGGGTGTGATTTGGTACCGAGGTTATTCTATCGCTGTTGTTTCCTGAGCTGGAGACTGAGTCCTGCCCGCTCTGAGAACCTGCAAATTCATGGCATCCACTGTCTCCTCCTCGGTCAGTCAACACACCGGCCGTGTATATAATCACCTCACAACACCTGACTTTTTATGATGATGTAGGCTGGGTTTCAATTTGTCTAATGTATCTTAAATTCTTCCCAAATGTTATTAATTATAAATGAATCCAATTTGTATGACTCAAAAGCATTTTTATATTATTTTAAAACTACTTTTATGAGATTTTATTCTATTATATTCCACTCGGCCATGGACTTACTAGATACTACTTTCTCAGCTTTTTGAAAATCAATTGGATGGCCAAAATCACTAATATGAATAAACAGAGCATCAGAATCTTGTCCTCTTTTAATATTATATTTATGTTGTTTTAATCTAAGTTCAAGACTTACCAGTTTGCGGTAACATTCATTGATAACTGGGACCTCTTCTATGGCAAAAATGACATGTATGCCAGGGATGGGGTTCACTTATCTAGGTTTGGGGTGGGAGCACTGGCCAACGCAGTGGAGGGAGCTGTTACGTCTTTAAACTAGGAATATAAGAACATAAGAACATAAGAATGGAGGAACACTGCAGAAGGCCTATGGCCCCTACAAAGGGAGGGCCTTGTCAAAAAAGACCTTACCCAAACTAC
>NC_069399.1:108311671-108339171 GCF_026875155.1 Cherax quadricarinatus
CTACTCCTTGTTTGGTGTATACCCAACGACAGTTTTTTATGTTATTGCCCCATGAATGAGTGGTATTGATCAATAAAAAACACTGCGCACCCAAGGAGTCGAACCCATGCTGCTTTGGCCCGCCTTATGGTGAACGAAAACACATGATGCTCTAGTCAAAAGGACCACACAATCATCAAGAATGACGCACCCAGCCATGCTAGGTGTTTTATTCATAATCCGAGGAGATACGTAGCTCAGAGGCATCTACATCACCGTATGTTCTCGGATGATGGGTAAAACACTTAGCTTGGTTGGATGCATCATTCTTGAGGATTGTGGTCCCGAGGACTAAACCATCATGTGTTTCGGCTCACCATGAGGCGGGCCAAAGCAGTATGGGCTCGACTCCTTGGCTAGTTGCAGTTTTCTTATTGATATATATATATATATATATATATATATATATATATATATATATATATATATATATATATATATATATATATAATATATATATATATATATATATATATATAAATATATATATATGCAATAAGATCACAGTAAACAGGTGATTTCAAAATATGCAAAACAACCACTCTGAAAGAATAGAGAAATTCCAAGCGCTTTCGTGACTAGTCACATTATCCATGGTCGACAGGATATAATTGAATCTTGTTTCATAAAAAGCAGTTTTGACAATAATATGAATATTTCCTTGGTTTATATAAATTAGATCCATTTATAATTAATAGAATTTGGGTAGAATTTAATAATACTCTGGACAAATAAATAGCTTGGGGGTGAGTTTTGCAAAGGACCTGTCCAAGTTGGCTCGCCGTGCGTCACGTGTTTAACCGTTGTGGGATCTGATAGTGAGGTGCTGGCCGACCCTTATATAGCTTCCTTGGATGCTTCACTTTCATAGTTCCTTGATAATGTGACTAGTCACGAAAGCGCTTGGAATTTCTCTATTCTTTCAGAGTGGTTGTTTTGCATATATATATATATATATATATATATATAATATATATATAATATATATATAAATACATATATATATATATATATATATATATATATATATATATATATATATATATATAATATATATATATATATATATATATATATATATATATATATATATATATATTTTTTTTTTTTTTTTTCAACAAGTCGGTCGTCTCCCACCGAGGCAGGGTGGCCCAAAAAAGAAAGAAAATCCCCAAAAAGAAAATACTTTCATCATCATTCAACACTTTCACCACACTCACACATTATCACTGCTTTTGCAGAGGTGCTCAGAATACAATAGTTTAGAAGCATATACGTATAAAGATACACAACATATCCCTACAAAATGCCAATATCCCAAACCACTCCTTTAAAGTGCAGGCATTGTACTTCCCATTTCCAGGACTCAAGTCCGACTATATGAAAATAACCGGTTTCCCTGAATCCCTTCACTAAATATTACCCTGCTCACACTCCAACAGATCGTCAGGTCCCAAGTATCATTCGTCTCCATTCACTCCTATCTAACACACTCATGCACGCTTGCTGGAAGTCCAAGCCCTCGCCCACAAAACCTCCTTTACCCCCCTTTCCAACCCTTTCGAGGACGACCCCTACCCCTCTTTCCTTCCCCTGTAGATTTATATGCATTCCATGTCATTCTACTTTGATCCATTCTCTCTAAATGACCAAACCACCTCAACAACCCCTCTTCTGCCCTCTGACTAATGCTTTTATTAACTCCACACCTTCTCCTAATTTCCACACTCCGAATTTTCTGCATAATATTTACACCACACATTGCCCTTAGACAGGACATCTCCACTGCCTCCAACCGTCTCCTCGCTGCTGCATTTACCACCCAAGCTTCACATCCATATAAGAGTGTTGGTACTATTATACTTTCATACATTCCCTTCTTTGCCTCCATAGATAACGTTTTTTGACTCCACATATACCTCAACGCACCACTCACCTTTTTTCCCTCATCAATTCTATGATTAACCTCATCCTTCATAAATCCATCCGCCGACACGTCAACTCCCAAGTATCTGAAAACATTCACTTCTTCCATACTCCTCCTCCCCAATTTGATATCCAATTTTTCTTTATCTAAATCATTTGATACCCTCATCACCTTACTCTTTTCTATGTCACTTTCAACTTTCTACCTTTACACACATTCTCAAACTCATCCACTAACCTTTGCAATTTTTCTTTAGAATCTCCCATAAGCACAGTATCATCAGCAAAAAGTAACTGTGTCAATTCCCATTTTGAATTTGATTCCCCATAATTTAATCCCACCCCTCTCCCTAACACCCTAGCATTTACTTCTTTTACAACCCCATCTATAAATATATTAAACAACCATGGTGACATTACACAACCCTGTCTAAGACCTACTTTTACCGGGAAGTATTCTCCCTCTCTTCTACACACCCTAACCTGAGCCTCACTATCCTCATAAAAGCTCTTTACAGCATTTAGTAACTTACCACCTATTCCATAAACTTGCAACATCTGCCACATTGTCCCTATCCCCCTATCATATCCCTTTTTTCAAAATCCAAAAAATGCAAAAAAAACTTCCCTCCTTTTATTAAATACTGTTCACAATAGCTTCAATGTAAACCTTGATTACACATCCCCTACCCTTGAAGCCTCCTTCCCCATCCGCTTTCCATTCTGTCTTACCTTAATTCTTTAATTATAACCCTACCGTTCTTTTCCTGGTATATCAGAAAAATTTTTCCCAAATTTTTACAAGTTTTTGTCCCTTTCCCTTTTTTAAAAAGGGACTATCATGCCCCCCCAACCCTAGGTACCCCCCCCTCTTTATAATTTATTAAACAAAAGTCCAACCACTAACACTATTCCCCCTGCTTTTAAATTTCTGTTGCCCCCAATTTCCAGTGCTTTACCCCCTTTCATTCTAGTAATGCCTCACGACCTCCACCACACTTACATTTGTCTTCTTCATCCAAAAAGATGGTAACCTCCGGGCCCCGTGCATAAAATTTACCGCATATTTTACGCTTTTAATATTTATATATATATATATTTATATATATATAATTTTTATATATATTATATATTTTTATATATATAATAAAAATTTTATTTAAATAATATAATATATATATATATAAAATATATATATTGCAATAAGCACAGTAAACAGGTGATTTAGAATATGCAAAACAACCACTGTAAAAAGAAAGAAAAATTTCCAAAGCGCTTTCGTGCTACTCCTTATCAAGGAACAATAAAAAAGTAGAGCATCAAAGGAAGGTTAAAAAGGGTCTAGCGCACCCCACTATCAGATCCCACAACAAAGGAAAAACCCCTGACACGGGCTCAAAGAAAGGGAAACTGCGCAGGCCGCCTGCCCAATAGACGGTCTTCACACAACCCCCAAAAACTGTTCTACCAAGAATAAGTTTTTTAAAAATTTTATTTGCAATGTTTATAAATTCTTCCCAAATTCTATTAATTAAAAAGGTTTAAATTTTATAAAAACCCAAAAAGGAAATTTTCTTTTTTGTAAAAAATTGCATTTTATGAAACAAAATTCAATTTTTTCCCCTGTGACTAGGATTTGCTTGATAAACTTTCTAAACGTTTTAGAAAAATTGGGATGGTTAAAATCTCTCACAGAAAAAAATAGAGCTTTGTAAACTTGGCCCAGTTCTTTTGCTATATTTATGTGTTTTAATCTTAGTTCGGTTTTTTTTCCATTTGACCGTAAAAACTTTACGCAAATTTAAAAGGGAAATTTTTGTAGAACATCCATCACATTTTGGGGGGAATTCTTTATCAAAAGTTTTTTTTACTGTATAAAGATTTTTGAATACAATTTTTAATATTAAAGTTTAAAGAAAGGGCATGTCAACCCCAATTTTTTCATGTAAGGGAAAACCCAACTATTTTGTTGAATAAGGCATGTTGCCCTTTTTGGTTCCCCCAAAAGTATTTTAGATTTTAAAAAGATTTATCAATTATTTTTCCCCTGGGTATTTAAAAATTTTTTACCTATTTCATAAATTTTGGTATTTCCCATTATAAACTCGTACTGTCAACCACTTTTTATTATGAAAGAAACTTAAAGCTATGGGTATAGGTTTGTGACTGGTTAAGTCCTATTTTGCAACAGGGCAAATTGTCAAATCAAAAAAAACGGAATCAGAACCCCTGCCGATGCATGTGGAGTTCCCCCAAGGTAGTAAGTATTCGGGGTCCCTTTATTCTTTTTATTCAAGACTCCCTATCAGTATAAGTGCAAACCCCTATTGTAGCGATAAAGTGCTCTGTTAGTGTAGGTAAAAGTTCCACAAGAAAAGCTAATGATTAACCGGAAGGGAGCCCTGCGCAAAGGGTTTTAGACAAAAATTTTATCATTACCCCTTGGGAAAAAACTGAGGTCATTCTTTTTGGGCACGAAACATAAATGAGAAGGGTAAAAATTTTAATGTCCTGTAAGGGGAACCCTCACTTTGGTTTCATCAGTAAAATATTGGAATCCCTTTGCCCCCATCAGTCAGGAAATTGATGGGGGACAGTCATAACGAAAGCGAATGCCAGACTAAAGTTCTATATAGACAACACAGTTTTTACCTACTGGGCTCGCGGGCCCCTTGTCTACCCCTAACAGGTCAAATGGATTACGCTTGCTCTTCATGGTAATTCCTTTGACAAAAAAAAAACTGAAAAATTTAACTGCAAATCCCCCAGAACAAAATTTGTAAGATTCACCCCGGGCCCTTGCCCAAGGGCAGTGGCCAGAATGAATTCAGAGTGGATATGCTGAAATTTAAAGACAGAGTAAAACAGCTGAAGCAAATCTGTTACAAAATTTTTCCCAAAAACGTGTCCAGAATATCTTGCTGTCAATTTTGTAAGGTTGGAACCAAAGCAAATAGTACGGGGGGAGAGGCAAACCCACGTCAGGGGGCCCGGGCTTCAAACCCTTTTATTGTACAGCAATAAAGGAAGGGAAAAATTTCCCCGCACATGTCAAAGCCATCATGCAAACCCAGTTCAAAAAGATCCCAAAAGGTGCCGGGTGAAATGTAGCTACAGAAAGGGGGGGGAAGATTTTTTATTTTTTAGCTAACACGTGTAAATTTTACTTATTCCTATAATACCCTCGTATTGAAATGTCTTAATGACCCCCGTGTGTGTAGTCTTTTTTTATATAAAAAGTGTTACTCTTTGTAAATAAAAAGAAATATTTAACCTTTTTATTTTAATAATAAGGTAAAAGGATCCCAATGGAAATAAGTCACTCTGTCTGATTTTTTTGGGTTACCCTAGGTTTTCCTACACTATCTTTTATGTTTTTAATTTATGTAACTGTATTTGTGTATCCTGAATAAATTTTACTTACTTATTTACTTACACTCGTATTACTAATTTACCAAAAATTACGCCCCTTGCTTCTTTTAAAACTTTATATTATAGAGGAGACTGAATGTTAATCTATTAAGACTTTCTGTATAATTAATCAAGTATTAATATTTATAATTTTGGTAACCCTATATCCAGGCGTTTATTTTTTATTATTACTATAATCGGGGGGGACGCAAAACCCGAAGAATTATACGGCGCATGTGGGGGGGGGAGGATGAAGGTATCCAGGTTAATTTTCAAAAACCCGGAAAGCACAGACCCAAATTTTCCTAGTAAGAGCCCCTCCCCGGACAAGGAAGCTCCCTTGCAGGAGAGTATCGTATTCAGCTCCCCTTTCTCCCTCATAAAGTTTTTACGCGACCCCCCCCAAACATACAAATATTTTGGAAATCAGCTAAAATTCTTGACGATTTTTCACAGATCAAGGATTTAAATTTAAAAAGCTATCAAAATAACGACGTACCCCAAAAAGGGAAAAATTTTAAAGTGTTTGCGAAGTAGATCTAAAGTAGGCCCCCAAGTAGGGGCCCAAATAGATCCAGAGTAGTTCCCAAAATGATCCCAAATGGGTTCGAAAGTAGATCCCAAAACAGGTTCAAACTTATTTCAAAGTAGGTCCCCAAAAAAAGTTTTAAGGGAGATCCAAACTAGATCAAAAGTATCCCCAAAAGTAGATTTCCCAAAAGGGGCCCCAAAGTAGATCCAAAGTGGTACCAAAGAGTCCCAAAGTAAAACCCCAAAAAGGTCCCAAGTAGATCCCAAAGTGGGCCCAAAGTAATCCCAAAATAGGTCCCAAAAAGATCCAAGTAGGTCCCAAAGTGACCAAGGGCCCAAAGTAGATCCAAAGAAGGGCCAAAGTAAACCCAAGTGGTTTTAAAAAAAGATCCCCAAAGTAGGTCCCAAAGAGATTCAAGTAGGTTTAAAGTAGTCCCAAAAAAGGTCCCCAATAGATCCCCAAAGTAGGGCCAAAAGTAGATCCCAAGTAAATCCCAAAGTGATCCAAAATAGGTCCCCAAAGTAGTCCAAAAGTAATCCCCAAAAAAGGTCCCAAAAAAGATCCCAAAATGATCCCAAAAAAGGTCCCAAAGTAGGCCCAAATAGATCCCCAAAATTTTTTCCCAAAATTAGGTCTCAAAGTAGACCCCAAAATAATCCAAAAAAGTCCCCAAAAATAGCCAAAGAAAGGGCTCAAAGTGGTCTCAAAGTAGGTCCCCCAAAATAGATCCCCAAAATAATCCCAATTATTTCCCAAAAATTGGGCCCCCAAAATAAACCCCAAAATAATCCAAAAATAATCCCAAAGTAGGTCCCAAAGTAGATCTAAAATAGGGCCCCCAAATAATCCAAAGTAGGTCCCAAAATAGACCAAATAAGTTCCCAAAATAGACCCAAAATAAAACCCAAAGCAGATCCCAAAGTAATCCCAAAGTAGTTTCCCAAAAAAAGGGGCCCAAAGCGATCCCCAAAGAGTTCCCAAAGTAATCTCAAAATAGATCCAAAGTAGGTCCCAAAAATAGATGCAAAAAAGTCCAAAGTAGATCCCCAAACAGACCCCAAAATGATCCCAAGTAGATCCCAAAAATAGACCCAAAGAAGATCCAAATAGGCCCCCAAAATAGATCCAAATAGGTCCCCAAAATAGATCCAAAGTAGGTCCCAAACTGGGTCCCAAAATAAGTCCCAAAGTAAAACCCAAAATTGTCCCCCAAATGATCCAAAGTGGGCCAAAACGATCCCCAAGCAGATCCCAAAGTAGATCCCAAAGTAGGTCCAAAGTAGGTTCCAAAGTGGGGCCCAATTAAATCCCCAAAAAATTCCCCAAAATAGGTCCCCAAAATAGGGCCCAAATGATTTCGAAAGATCCCAAAAAGTAGGTCCCAAAGTAGGTTCCCAAATAGTTTCCAAAATAGTTTTAAGTGTTCCCCAAAATAGTTCCCAAAAATAGGGCCCAAATAGGTCCCCAAAATTAGATCCCAAAATAGGGCCCAAAGTAGATCCAAAGTGGTTTCCAAAAAAGATCCCAAGTAGGTCGCCAAAGTAACAAAGAGGTCCAAAGTAGATACAAAGTAGGTCCAAAAAGATCCCAAAATTATTTCCCAAAATTAGGTCCCAAAAAGATCCCCCAAAATAGGTCCCAAAAAAAGGTCCCAAAATGGTCCAAAGTAGGGCCCAAAGTAGACCCAAAGTAGATCCCCAAAATTTTTTCCCCAAAAATTAGGTCCCAAAGTAGAACCAAAGTAGATCCAAATAGGTCCCAAATAGGTCCCCCAAGTAGATCCAAAAATAGGGGCCCAAAGTAGATCCAAAGTGGCCCCAAAGTAGGTCCCAAAATAGATCCAAAGCAGATCCCAAAGTAGATCCAAAGTAGGGCCCCAAAATAGATCCAAAGTAGGTCCCAAATAGGTCCCAAAGTAATCCAAAATAGGGCCAAAGTAGATCCAAAAAAAAGGTCCCAAGTAGATCCAAAATAGGCCCAAAAACAATCCCAAAGCAATCCCAAAATAATCCCAAAATAGGTCTCAAAGAGGTTTCAAAGTGGTCCAAATTAAATCCCCAAAATATTCCCAAAATAGGTCCCCAAAGTAGGTCCCAAAATAGATTCCCCAAATATTCCCCAAAATAGGTTTAAAAGTAGGTCCCCCAAATAGATCCAAAAGTAGTTCCCAAAGTAGTTCCTAAAGTATTCCCAAAAATAGGTCCCAAAATAGGGCCCAAAGTAGATCCCAAAGAGGTCCCAAAATAGATCCAAAAGTAGGTCCCAAGAGATCCCAAAATAGGTCGCAAAATAGGTCCCAAAAATGATACAAAGTGGTCCCAAAAAAGATCCCCAAATTTTTTCCCCAAATTTGGTCCAAAACAGATCCAAATAGGTCCCCAAAATAGGTCCCAAATAGGTCTCAAAGTAGGTCCCAAAGTAGATCCCAAAGTAGATCCCAAATTATTTCCCAAATTAGGTCCCAAAGTAGAACCCAAAGTAGATCCCAAATAGGTCCCAAAGTAGGTCCCGAAGTAGATCCAAAGTAGGTCCCAAAGTAGATCCAAAGTAGGCCCCAAAGTAGGTCCCAAAGTAGATCCCAAAGCAGATCCCAAAGTAGATCCCAAAGTAGGTCCCAAAGTAGATCCAAAGTAGGTCCCAAAGTAGGTCCCAAAGTAGATCCAAAGTAGGTCCCAAAGTAGGTCTCAAAGTAGGTTCCAATGTAGGTCCAAATTAAAACTCAAAGTAGTTCCCCAAAATAGGGCCAAAGAGGTCCCAAAAATAGTTCCAAAATAGATCCCAAAGTAGGTTCAAAAGTAGGTCCCAAAGTAGTTCCAAAAGTAGTTCCCAAAGTAGTTCCCAAAGTAGTTCCCAAAGTAGGTCCCAAAGTAGGTCCCAAAGTAGATCCCAAAGTAGGTCCCAAAGTAGATCCAAAGTAGGTCCCAAAGTAGATCCCAAAGTAGGTCGCAAAGTAGGTCCCAAAGTAGATACAAAGTAGGTCCCAAAGTAGATCCCAAATTTTTTCCCAAATTAGGTCCCAAAGCAGATCCCAAAGTAGGTCCCAAAGTAGATCCCAAAGTAGGTCTCAAAGTAGGTCCCAAAGTAGATCCCAAAGTAGATCCCAAATTATTTCCCAAATTAGGTCCCAAAGTAGAACCCAAAGTAGATCCCCCCTAGGTCCCAAAGTAGGTCCCGAAGTAGATCCAAAGTAGGTCCCAAAGTAGATCCAAAGTAGGCCCCAAAGTAGGTCCCAAAGTAGATCCCAAAGCAGATCCCAAAGTAGATCCCAAAGTAGGTCCCAAAGTAGATCCAAAGTAGGTCCCAAAGTAGGTCCCAAAGTAAAAAATCCCCAAAAAAGCCCAAAGTAGATCAAAAGTAGGTCCCAAAGAAAGGGCCCAAAGTAGATCGCAGAGCAGCCCAAGTAATCCCAAAATAATCCCCCAAAATAGTCCCCAAAGTAGTTTCCCCAAAATGTTCCCAAAGTAGATCCCCAAAATAAACCCAAAATAGTCCCCAAGTGTTCCCAAAATAGTTCCCAAGTAGATCCAAAGTAAGGCCCCAAAATGATCCAAAGAAGGGCCCAAAGTAGATCCCAAAATAGGTTCAAAAGTAGATCCCCAAAATAGGTCCCCAAAAAAGAGCCAAATTTTGGTCCAAAGTTCCCAGTAATCCCAAAGTAGGCCCCCAAAATAGGTCCCCAAAATAGATCCCCAAAATAGTTCCCCAAAATAGATCCCAAAATAGTTCCCAAATATTCCAAAGTAGATCCCCAAATAGATCCCAAAGAGTTCCCAAAGTAGATCCCAAAATAATCCAAAGTATTCCAAAGTAGTTCCCAAAGTAGTTCCCAAAATAGATCCCAAAGTAGTTCCCAAAATAGTTCCCAAGTAGATCCCCAAGTAGATCCCCCAAAATAGTTCCCCAAAGTAGATCCCAAAATAGATCCCAAAATAGTTCCCAAAAGTAGTTCCCAAAATAGTTCCCCAAAAAGGTCCCCAAAATAATCCCAAGGAAAAATCCCAAATAGACCCAAAATAGGGCCAAAGTGATCCAAATTGGTCCCAAAGTAGGTCCCAAAGTAATCCAAAATAGGTCCCAAAGTAGATCCCAAAATAGGGCCCCAAAGGGAGGTCCCAAAGTAGATCCAAAGCAAAAACCCAAAAAAGATCCCAAAGTAGATTTAAAGTAATTCCCAAAGATTCCCAAAATAGTTCCAAAGTTTCCCGTTACAAATCCCTCCTTTTGTTATAAACTTCCATTAAAAAGAAAAAAAACCGTCTTTGCTGCTAGTGATAATAAATTTAAAAAAATGTTGTCTATTAAAAATTTTGAGCCAATTGTTATCTTTAAAAAAAAGCATCAGTATTATACCTTTCACATCTAGAACTTAGTACATATTTATCGAAAAATTTAATTTCAAATATCTTTAAAAAAAAAAGTAAATCATGTTTTTAAATTGTCTTATCTTTGGTTGTCATACTACAAGAAGTTTGCAAGTTTTGTAAAAGAAAATAACAATAAAAGACATAATCGCTTTTAATGATCAATTTTTGTTACAAACCGGGTTTTAACGTAAAGTAAATTATTCAAAATAAATTACCTCCTCAAAATTTCAGCTTCAGAAATTTAGTTTTTAAAAAAATAATTCTTTTTTTATTTGGCTGGTCAAAAGAACTTATCCTAACACCCTTAAATTTTGTATTAAAAAATTTTAAAAAATCAAAAATATAGTTATAAATTATCTTGCTTAAAGGGGTTTTTCCATTCCTTTATTTGGGTTTTATAGTTTTTATGTTTTTGGGCAGAAAAATGTTTCAAGCATTATGCAGTTTTTTTTGTGTATTTTTGTTGGTTGTGTCTTATGAGCCCTGAAATATTCAAACTCTTGTTCCTCGAACAGAACACCCTGAGTTATAAAAAAAAAAAAAAATCTTTAATATACAAGAAAAAGGGGAGTGAAATTAAGATTTTAAAAATTTAAACAAGCATTTTTAAACCTTTGGACAAAACTGCTTCTCAAACTTCAGACAAAATTTTTCCTGGCAGTTTTATATAACTTTATCCTAAAATACCCTTGTCATCAACAAAATTAAATTTCCAAAGTCTGCTTTGCTGTACGAACTTTTGCGGGTACAGAAATATTTGTTCTGTCGAAAGTTTTGAATGTGGTAAAAAAAGTCAACCAAAACGCATTTTTTGGGTCCGCTTTTTTTATTTTGAAGAATGACGAGGGAAACCCCTTTTTCACACATTCATATTTTGCAATATTTTTTTTCTCACTCTTTGTAACGATGAGGATAAAGGTTTAAACACACTCCTGGGAGAAGGTCTTTAGCTCATCTTGAGTTTTTCAGAGTGAATGTCTTGGGAGAACGTTGCCTGGTGGGTGAGAGAAAACCCCAGTGATTTAACCCATCAGTGACTGAACATTCAGTGCTTGTAATTTCAATGATTGTAACCTTTAAAGATTGAAATTTCAAGATTGTAAATTTCAATGATTGTAACCTTCAATGATTGTAATTTCAGTGATTGTAATTTCAATGATTGTAACTTTTAAAAGATTGTAACCCCTTCAAAGATTGAAAATTTTATGATTGTACTTTCAAAAAGATTGTAACCTTAATGATTGTAACTTTTAGTGTTTTTAATTTTTAATGATTGGAACTTTCAATGTTTTTAACCTTCAAAGATTGTAACTTTCAGTGATTGTAACCTTCATGATGAACCTTCAAAGATTGAACCTTCAATGATTTTTAATTTTTAGTGATTTTAACCCTTTAATGATTTTAAACCCTTCAATGATTGTAATTTTGTGTTTTAACCTTCAAAGATTGTAATTTTCAGTGATAGAACTTTCAATGATGGGAAAATTTCAATGATTTTAAAACCTTTATGATTGTAAATTTCAGTGATTATAACCTTTTAATGATTTTAAAATTTAATGATTTTAACCTTTAATGATTGTAAATTCGTGATTGAAATTCAGTGTTGTAACCTCAGTGGTTTTAACCTTCAATTTATTGTAACTTTCAGTGATTGTAACCTTTAAAGATTGTAACCTTTTAGTGTTGTAACCTTCAAAGATTTTAACCTTCAGTGATTGTAACTTCAAGATTGAAATTTTAAAGATTATAAACCTTTAATTTTAAATTTCAGTTTATAACCCTTTAATTGATTGTAACCTCAATGATTGTAAAAACCTTCAATTATGTAACTTTAGTGATTTTTAACCTTCAGGATTGTACCTTCAATGATTTTAAATTTCAGTGATTGAAAAACCTTCAATATTGTAACCTTCAGTGATTTTTAAAAAATTTCAATGATTGTACCCTTTAGTTTTTTGTAACCTTCGTGATTGTAAATTTCAATGTTGTAAATTTCATGTTTTAACCTTCAATAGAAACTCTTCAGTGCTAACTCTCAGTGGGGGGGGTTTTTTGTCGGAAGGACTTTATTCCCCCCGGGTATGTATCTACTCGGGTTTGCCTTTACCATGAAAGGATTACTCCTAAAACTCAAAAATTCTTACAGTTTATCTTCGGTTCTGTGGGGAAATGTTAAATTTAAAGTATACTTAAAAAAAAAGTGATTTTTTTGTTGTCGGTCTTAAAAAGGGGAGTTGTACGTAGCAGCCCTTTTTTCACATTCGCAAAATATTTCTATTGAATTTTAAAGTAATCCTATATTCTGTGAATGGGTCTTACAACAGAAGAAATGAACGAAAAAATTAGGAAATGGGGGGGCCCTTTCAGATATTTCAATTTTCCCCCACCATCTGCCCAGAAAAAAGGTGGGTCCCGGGGGTTAAATTATGGGGGTAAAGTAACTTGTCCGGGGGTGGTGTTTCTTTCGTGCTGGGGAAAAAACGATGAACCAATATTTTGTACGGGGGAACCAAGAAAATTTTTTTTTAAAAATGTTTACTTGCAAATTTCTTCCTAAAGTGAAGGCTGGGGATGGCGTGCCTTTTGCCGGGGATGGCGTGCCTTGACCCGGGGGTGGGTGCCTGATGCGGTGATGGGTGCCTTTATGCCGGTGATGGGGGCCTTTTTGCCCGGGGATGGGGTGCCTTGATGCCGGGTGGGGCCTTGATGCCCGGGGAATGTTCTTGATATTAAGGAATTGGAGTTACCCCTTTCATGCTCAGACCAAATTGATTTCCTCCATTTTCCCGGACGTATGATCCCCGGAAGTCAGCACTTCCCCTAATGTAATGATTGCAAAAGCAACCAAAGGTATTCGGTCGCTTCACGATCGGAAGGTATCCCGTCAATAAAATAAAGCGAGTTATAAGTTTTATAATGCAGTTAAATATTTTTGTAAAGATTGAAGGGAATCACAGAAACATTCTAAGTAATCGTAAGGAAATTAAAATCAAAATTTTTTCAAAAAAGTTGTATTAAAGCATGTAAGGTTTAAAACTAATTAAACCTAAGATCACAGCAATTAAGCTTTAAGCCCTCAAAAGTTTTTATTATAACTTATGATTGGAAAGCTTGGCTAGTCAGGTGGAAACTCAAAAAAATATTACAATTTAATTTTTTTTCAGTTTTTCATAAAAAAAATTTTAAATGGGTTCAGAGGAGAAACAATCTGCTTTTCTCTACGTAAAACTGACCCGGTTTTAAAAAGGAAATTAAAACAAATTACAGAACAGGGGGGATGGGGCCCCGGTAGATGGTATTAAAACTATTGCAACATCCGTTCTGTGATCGCAGTAAATCGTGTTTTTCGATTCTTTGAGTCTAAAGAAAGTAAGTAATTCTTTATATGAAAAAATGAAAAACTTTTTAAGTTCTTTTAAAACAAGTATAACTGAAGAAGTCAAGCGTTGTGACTTATTTGTGATCAAAAGAACAGTCTCCAATTATTTCACAAAAGCCATTTTTAAATTAAAGCGTAACTGGCCTATATAACTTACAAAATCCAAACTGGGGAAATTTTTTTTAAAACAATTTTCAAAAAGTAAAAGCCTAAAAGAATAATATAAAAATTTAAGGTTTTAAAAAATTAGTGCTTTTTTGCACCTTTCGACTGATGGGGAGGCAGAACCCGAGGGGGCCCACAGCAGAGAGAGGGACGCCATACTGAATTTCATGTGTAACCCCGGGACTAAATTTTTCCAATGTAATCGGGCGTTCTCGAAGGCCCAAATTTGGTTATACGCCTCAATCCAAAATTTTAGAAATTGTTTAACACTTCCTGCTGAAAAAATTGGACAACAAAGAGGGGAAAAATGGGGGACATCAATTCCCCCGGGAAAGGCACACCCATTTTAAGTGACCCCAAACCCAAAAATTTGTCCCAGTAGTTTTTTTTTTGGGCCATCATAAATTCTAGCTGCTGGGGAAAGGGTTAGGGTGGGGTTACCCCCAAAAAAAGTGTCTTCCGTGAAAAAGGGTAAAGTAGAAATAAAATTTTTCCTTTTTCCCAATAACACTAATAATTAATGTAAAAAAAAAAAAATTTTCCTGAAACCAGCAAGCCTAATCAAATACAGTCCCACACAACTTAAAATTTACCAGAAAAGGGTTTTAATATTATTTTTTAAAAAAATTTTAAATTCGGCTAGCTTTTTGTGAGAGTGGTGAAGAATTTGGGGCACGAGGGATTTTACAAATTCAGCGATTTGGGCTGTATTTAAGTCCCACTTACCTTACCCAATTTTTTTGCAGGTAAAAATTCAGGTACCTGAAAACCCCCTTTCAGGTGATTTGCTCACATAAAAAAAATTTAATTCAAAACCCAACATCAAAAAATTTTTTTTTCCTTTTAGGAAAACCATCACAAAAAAGTTTAAAGTTGAGCAAAAGATCATTTTTGGGTTTTTTCACAGAACCCCCCAAAAAGTGTAAACTCCCAAAACCCTTAACCCAAAAAAATATTCCACCCCTTTTCATACAAAATGCTCACCTTTGGGAAGGGTTTAAAGCCTTTCCCAAAATTGCCCATTTTTTAAAAATCACAACAACCGCAAAACCCCTAGGGGCCCTTATAGGCCCTGTGGGATTTTAAAGGGAATTAAAGGGAAGGTAAGGTAAATCCACTTTTTTTTAACCCAAGAGCCCCCACCACCATCAGGGGGAAAATATTGAAATTTTAAGGTAAGAAAATGCATGCTTTTTTCAAATTTTAAAAATTGATAAAATGGCTGTTAAAAGGGACCTTTCTCCAGTAACAACACGGAAAAAAAAATACGGAAAGGGTTTACGGGGCACTGTGCTTTCTGCCGGGGAAGCAAACCCCAAGCAGCGTCCCCAAAAACCATAACCCCAACCCCACTGAAAATTTTGAAAGTTTTGATCCCGAACCGGTCCCCTTTCACACCGAGTTTGGATCCCCTTTTCACTCCCAACCTGGGCCGGGGTCCCCTTTCATCCTCAAAACCCCTGACCCTTTCACCTTCAAACCTCAAATTTGAGCCTGGTCATTTCACCCCCTACCCCGGTCCCCCTTCACCCCCTCAACACCAAAGCCTGGGTAAATTTCCCAGCCCCTCATACCGAGCCGGGATCACCTCACTCCTTATACTTAACCTGGGCCCACCTTAAACCTCCTCGTACCTGTGCCGGGGCCACCTTCACCCTCATCCCTGGGGCTGAGTCACCTTCACCCCCCTCAAAATTAAACCCTAGGTCACCTTCATTTTCCTCAAAACCTTTCCTGTTTCACCTTCCCCTCGTCTACTTAAACCTGGGCCCCTTCACCCCTCAAATTTAAACCCTGGGTCACCTTCACTCCTAAATACCTGTGGTTTGGGCCCTTTCACTCCTCATACCGAGGCTGAGAAACCTTCACCCCTCAAAACCTGTCCCGGGTTTCCCCTTTCCCCTCATCCCGGGGCCTGATTCCCCCTTCACTCCCAAAACCGTGCCTGGGTCACCTTCCCCCAACTTGACCCTGGGCCTCTTCTTTAACTTGACCCCGGGGTCACCTTCACCCCCCCAAAACCTGTGCCTGGGCCCCCCTTCCCACACTTAAAGCCTGGGCCATCTTCAAACTTGAGGCCTGGGTTCCCCTTTCCACTCCTCACACCTGTCCCGGGTCCCCTTTCCCACATTTGACCCTGGGCCATTTTTCATACTTGACCCCTGGTCCCCTTTCCCACTCCTACACCTTTTGCCGGGGTAAATTTTTCCATTTTCCTTTACCCTTGGGCCTCTTCATATTTGACCTGGGTCCCCTTCACTCCTACCCCTGGGGCCTGGGTCACCTTCACACTTGACCCCGGGGCCATTTTCATACTTGAGCCTGGGTCACCTTCACCCCAAAAACCACCTTTGCCGGGTCCCCCTTCACCCCTTTGAGCCTGGGGGCCCATCTTTAATACTTGGGGCCCGGGTCCCCTTTCCAAAACGTGGTTTTGTGGGTTAAAATTTTTCCTCATTTTCCCATTAATAACAGGATAAATTTCCCTTAGCCAGAACACTGCTGATAATCTCCTAAATAACTAAAAACCCGTTGGGAATAAGGGGTTTTGTAATTAAAAAACTGAATGTACTATTTTTTAAGGATGAAAATATAAACGGGTTGTAAGTACTTTTGCTCTTTTATAACCTGCTTTTTTTGTATATGAAAAGATATATACTAGAAAGAAAATATACGGGTTTTGAAAATGTAAATAAACCGGGTGTTTAAAACATTTTAAAACAAAAAACAAATAACTGTAAAAAATTTGATGAAAGGGTAAAAAGATTTAAAAACAAATTTTGGGATAAGCTGGTGGCCCTTTTTTTTATGAAAAATATAAATAAGGGGAAACGGGGGGCTGATCAAAATGGGTTTTATTTGGGGGTGTAAGGTGCTTTACTTATTTCATTTTCGAATATTTTAAAAGGACAATTTTATTTTTTTCATGTCAAAAAAACGACGAAAATTTTGGGCTGATAAAACCAAGCCCAAAAAACCCTGATATTATCAAAATTTCACAAATTTATTAAACCCCCTAAATACTACACTTCCCTTGCAATAGTATGCCAAAACCCCACCCTTATAGTTGGGTACAGTGTCCTTCTAAATTCTTTAATTTATTATTCGTTTTGGGAAATATAAATTTTCTTTTTTTTAAAAAAAAGGACATGTAAGCCAGTGGAAGGCCCCCAATCAGATGCCCCAAAATTTCCAGTGCCCGAGTCATCATATAACTTAGCCCTCCAAACGAATTTTAAACCTAACCTACCAAAACCTTTTTCCCACAAACATCCTCTAAGTTTCTCTTTTCATAACCAAAGGGAACGATTTATCCAGCCACCCACAAATATTTAACCCCCAGTGAGCATAAATAAAGGGAAGGTTAAGGGAAAACAACAAGCCTGTGTCCCCCGGGTTGTTTTAAAACGACCTTTCCCCAAATTTTTAAATTTTCCATGTCATAACGAAAGCCTCTTCTATTTTATTTTCAATTTTTCAACGCGGATGCATCCTACTAAAGGAGGTTGGGTTTTTTTTGAAATAATTTTCCAGACAAAAGGGAAATCGTAATAACACATTGCAAAAAAACCATACCCCCGGGGCCGGGGATTGAACCCGGGGTCATAGAGTTTTCAAAATTTCCGCCCAACGCGCTGGTCTAGGGGCCTAGCGCGACGGGCTAAATTTTTGAGACTCAAAGCCCCGGCGGTTCAACCCCGGCCCGGGGGTAGGGTTTATAAAGTTGCCTTTTACTAGTTTTGATTTCTTTTAAATAATGGTTTCCCTTTTTCTGAAGGGACTTTTTTTAATGGTTGATGCATAAACGAAAATAAATAAAAATTGTTTTTTTGGGTTTCGGTTGTTTAGGCAAATAAAAAAAATTTTGGGGTTAAATTTCCCTTTTGCAATCACGGGGTAAAATTGCATCCCCGCACGGGCTTCAAGTTTTTTTGGGGCAAAGTGTTTTTCCCAAAAGAATTTCGCTTTGATTCTTGGTTGTTAATTTTCAATTTGTTTTTTTTTTTAAGAAAAAATAGGTTTCCGGAAATAAAGGGAAAAATGCCTGCAAAAACCGCCCTTTTTAAAACCCCTACAGTGCGGTGAATCTCACCCCAGAAACTTGAATTTATTTTGGTTTAAATATAGGTCCCAAACAAGCCATTTTCAAGAAACTTTGGGGAAAAAAGGGAGAAAATTTTTTTTTAATGAAAATTTTTGGGGAAAATTCCTTTTCCGATTATCTCAAAATTTCAACGCCAAATCTTTTTATAATGAAAAATTCTGAACAGCAAACATACTTGGGTTTTTGGGAAAGTATTTTGGGCTAATGAATTTTTTGGATGACTGGGGAAACCTTTTTAAAGTCTTTTAAACCCGTAAAGGCCCCCAAAAATGCCACTTTCATTGAAAAAGGTTAGGGAAAATTATTTTTTCCCTGAATAACCGTAAATGATTTTCCCCGTTTCGCATCAAATCAAATTGCATTAAAAACATAAATAATTTTTTTTTTACTTTCACTATTCAGGGGTTTTTTTCGTCAACCCCCTGAAAATCAGGTATATTCCCAACTGTCCCACCTTTTTGTTTTTGCCTATAATAGAAAAACGGCGCAGAATTTTTTTTATCAAAAAGCCCTTCACTGTGTAGAGCTTTATGAAATGCTCTACAGAGCGAAACGTAATCACATTAAAAGCCTACTGTGCTCCTGTGCTTTTTCTTCAATATCCTATCTTACCAAAGTTTGAAGAGGATGAATATCACCGAGGTTTTTGATCATATTAATCTATTATAAAAAAAATATTGCATGTTCTTGCGTTATACAGATGATCACATTGCACAGAAAATGCGCAGAGGCTTTTCCAGCAATTCTAGACAAAATCCTCAGAAGCCTCGCAAGAGGCTAGAAGCTCGCAAGCCTCCAGCCGTCGCCCCCAACTTTGGAAACATTTCCTAATTAAAACATCTTTCGAGTTACAGAGAAAAACTTTTTTTCATGTAAGGACGAAGAGTGAAATATTAATTGCCAGTAAGTTGTTAGGCACAAGAATAAAATGTGTCGACGCTGGCCGCTATAAAAGAAAAATTCTTAAAAGGAAAATTCATAGAGTGAAGAGAGATTGTTGGACCGGAGAGGAAGCGTGAAGGAAAGTACGCTGATTAATTCTTCACGAGGAGGTGAATAACTCTCAGTGTATGTACATTCTGAGTTTAATTTATTCCCTATAATAGTAGCTAAATTATTTTTGACAGGTGTTGTACAGATGACATAGATCCTTGATGACTTTCGTGTAGTCGATATGTTTTAAACTTAACGAACGCTGCTTGTCATGTAACTAAAATATTTTTTGTAATAATATTAACTGAGGAATAATATTACATAATTTGTTGTTTAGAGAAACCGATGAGGTAAATGCAAGACAGGTGAGGATAACGAAAAGATGACTAATGAGAAACTTCGTAACAAGAAAAGCAGTACAAGTAATGGTACTTTTCAAATTATTTGTGCTCTCACGTCTCGAAT
This sequence comes from Cherax quadricarinatus, assembly GCF_026875155.1. NCBI lineage: Eukaryota > Metazoa > Arthropoda > Malacostraca > Decapoda > Parastacidae > Cherax > Cherax quadricarinatus. The sequence goes on from NC_069399.1 coordinate 108,330,991, forward strand.
TCTTTTTCTGTGCTCACAATGTCTTTCAAGGGACACACAACTTAGCAGATCTGAAAAATTATCAAGAGGTCGTAACATGCCCATATAAAATTAATAAAACATCGTAACTATCGGAATGCCTCAAAACACTTGTTCTCTCTGGAACATAGAAGAATTACCTGCTTAATGTAAACATGGAAATTACAAGAGGGGCTGGTACCGAGTATCGTACACTGCCATAGTAACTTACTGGACTGGAAAAAATGGAAAGAAGGTTAGAATAAACCAAGTGAGAAGTAGGGCTCTTATAAACACAATTAAAGGACAGTATTGGGATGTCAGTGACATGTAGAATCTACGGCAGTGTGCGAAATCTACGGCATGTCCCCAGTTGTCTATCTACGGCGTAAATAGACACTGTAGTAGGTGGGCCGGTCTTGTCCCGGCCCTGGTCATTTCCAGATTGTGATCCGGCGTTGGCCACCCGGGTGGGGAATGTCGCTCATCCTCTTTCTTCTGTCCTGTGCGGACATCTTGCTATGGTCCCTCCGGATGGAGGGTGTAGATAGACAGTTTTATAACATGCAGCAGTACACGTCAATTACAGTAGAAGCACATGTTATTCGAATCCCGGACAGGGATGTGAATGTGGATCACATTGATGATGCAAGGCATTTTTCCCTATTAATCCTATAAATATATGAATTTCTCAGTAGGTTTATTGCTAGCTTTATGAAAATTATAATGTAGCAATAGAATGTAAATGTATTGTAGATGAATGGTTCAGAGAACCGACACGTTGTTAAATTAGACACATGTGCAACTCTTAGGTATCTTTATTGAAGAAACGTTTCGCCACACAGTGGCTTCATCAGTCCATACAAAGGAAAAACTTGAAGAACAGGAGGAGAATGAGGTAATCAGTCCCTCAACCTTGAGTCGATGTGATCAGTCCATCAATCTTGAATAGAATACGGCATATGAGCGGAGAAGGAGCTTATAAACCGCATGTCAGGAGAGGTGCAGCAGTCGTAGGTGGTGTCACATTTGTCCAATGTGGAAGTAGGTCGTGCCCAAGGGTTAGGCAAGTGAAGAATTCCCAAGTATTGGGAATTCTGTGTCACCACCAACCATCATACTGAGACTCTGACTGGAGTGGAGAGTGTCACCACCGACCATCATGCTGAGACTCTGACTGGAGTGGAGAGTGTCACCACCCACCATCATGCTGAGGCTGTGACTGGAGTGGAGAGTGTCACCACCCACCATCATGCTGAGACTCTGACTGGAGTGGAGAGTGTCACCACCCACCATCATGCTGAGACTCTGACTGGAGTGGAGAGTGTCACCACCGATCATCATGCCGAGACTCTGACTGGAGTGGAGAGTGTCACCACCCACCATCATGCTGAGACTCTGACTGGAGTGGAGAGTGTCACCAACCCACCATCATGCTGAGACTCTGACTGGAGTGGAGAGTGTCACCACCGACCATCATGCTGAGACTCTGACTGGAGTGGAGAGAGTGTCACCACCGATCATCATGCTGAGACTCTGACTGGAGTGGAGAGTGTCACCACCCACCATCATGCTGAGACTCTGACTGGAGTGGAGAGTGTCACCACCCACCATCATGCTGAGACTCTGACTGGAGTGGAGAGTGTCACCACCGACCATCATGCTGAGACTCTGACTGGAGTGGAGAGTGTCACCACCGATCATCATGCTGAGACTCTGACTGGAGTGGAGAGTGTCACCACCCACCATCATGCTGATACTCTGACTGGAGTGGAGAGTGTCACCACCCACCATCATGCTGAGACTCTGACTGGAGTGGAGAGTGTCACCACCGACCATCATGCTGAGACTCTGACTGGAGTGGAGAGTGTCACCACCGATCATCATGCTGAGACTCTGACTGGAGTGGAGAGTGTCACCACCCACCATCATGCTGAGACTCTGACTGGAGTGGAGAGTGTCACCACCCACCATCATGCTGAGACTCTGACTGGAGTGGAGAGTGTCACCACCGACCATCATGCTGATACCTGACTGGATGTGGAGAGTGTCACCACCGACCATCATGCTGAGACTCTGACTGGAGTGGAGAGTGTCACCACCCACCATCATGCTGAGACTCTGACTGGAGTGGAGAGTGTCACCACCGACCATCATGCTGAGACTCTGACTGGAGTGGAGAGGTCACCACCCACCATCATGCTGAGACTCTGACTGGAGTGGAGAGTGTCACCACCCACCATCATGCTGAGACTCGACTGGAGTGGAGAGTGTCACCACCGACCATCATGCTGATACTCTGACTGGAGTGGAGAGTGTCACCACCGACCATCATGCTGAGACTCTGACTGGAGTGGAGAGTGTCACCACCCACCATCATGCTGAGACTCTGACTGGAGTGGAGAGTGTCACCACCGACCATCATGCTGAGACTCTGACTGGAGTGGAGAGTGTCACCACCCACCATCATGCTGAGACTCTGACTGGAGTGGAGAGTGTCACCACCCACCATCATGCTGAGACTCTGACTGGAGTGGAGAGTGTCACCACCGACCATCATGCTGATACTCTGACTGGAGTGGAGAGTGTCACCACCGATCATCATGCTGAGACTCTGACTGGAGTGGAGAGTGTCACCACCCACCATCATGCTGAGACTCTGACTGGAGTGGAGAGTGTCACCACCGACCATCATGCTGAGACTCTGACTGGAGTGGAGAGTGTCACCACCCACCATCAATGCTGAGACTCTGACTGGAGTGGAGAGTGTCACCACCGACCATCATGCTGAGACTCTGACTGGAGTGGAGAGTGTCACCACCGACCATCATGCTGAGACTCTGACTGGAGTGGAGAGTGTCACCACCCACCATCATGCTGAGACTCTGACTGGAGTGGAGAGTGTCACCACCGACCATCATGCTGAGACTCTGACTGGAGTGGAGAGTGTCACCACCCACCATCATGCTGAGACTCTGACTGGAGTGGAGAGTGTCACCACCCACCATCATTCTGAGACTCTGACTGGAGTGGAGAGTGTCACCACCGACCATCATGCTGAGACTCTGACTGGAGTGGAGAGTGTCACCACCCACCATCATGCTGAGACTCTGACTGGAGTGGAGAGTGTCACCACCGACCATCATGCTGAGACTCTGACTGGAGTGGAGAGTGTCACCACCGACCATCATGATGAGACTCTGACTGGAGTGGAGAGTGTCACCACCCACCATCATGCTGAGACTCTGACTGGAGTGGAGAGTGTCACCACCGACCATCATGCTGAGACTCTGACTGGAGTGGAGAGTGTCACCACCGACCATCATGATGAGACTCTGACTGGAGTGGAGAGTGTCACCACCCACCATCATGCTGAGACTCTGACTGGAGTGGAGAGTGTCACCACCGACCATCATGCTGAGACTCTGACTGGAGTGGGAGAGTTCACCACCGATCATCATGCTGAGACTCTGACTGGAGTGGAGAGTGTCACCACCCACCATCATGCTGAGACTCTGACTGGAGTGGAGAGTGTCACCACCGACCATCATGCTGATACTCTGACTGGAGTGGAGAGTGTCACCACCGACCATCATGCTGGAGACTCTGACTGGTGGAGAGTGTCACCACCCACCATCATGCTGAGACTCTGACTGGAGTGGAGAGTGTCACCACCGACCATCATGCTGAGACTCTGACTGGAGTGGAGAGTGTCACCACCCACCATCATGCTGAGACTCTGACTGGAGTGGAGAGTGTCACCACCCACCATCATGCTGAGACTCTGACTGGAGTGGAGAGTGTCACCACCGACCATCATGCTGATACTCTGACTGGAGTGGAGAGTGTCACCACCGATCATCATGCTGAGACTCTGACTGGAGTGGAGAGTGTCACCCACCCACCATCATGCTGAGACTCTGACTGGAGTGGAGAGTGTCACCACCGACCATCATGCTGAGACTCTGACTGGAGTGGAGAGTGTCACCACCCACCATCATGCTGAGACTCTGACTGGAGTGGAGAGTGTCACCACCGACCATCATGCTGAGACTCTGACTGGAGTGGAGAGTGTCACCACCGACCATCATGCTGAGACTCGACTGGAGTGGAGAGTGTCACCACCCACCATCATGCTGAGACTCTGACTGGAGTGGAGAGTGTCACCACCGACCATCATGCTGAGACTCTGACTGGAGTGGAGAGTGTCACCACCCACCTCATGCTGAGGACTCTGACTGGAGTGGAGAGTGTCACCACCCACCATCATTCTGAGACTCTGACTGGAGTGGAGAGTGTCACCACCGACCATCATGCTGAGACTCTGACTGGAGTGGAGAGTGTCACCACCCACCATCATGCTGAGACTCTGGACTGGAGTGGAGAGTGTCACCACCGACCCATCATGCTGAGACTCTGACTGGAGTGGGAGTGTCACCACCGACCATCATGATGAGACTCTGACTGGAGTGGAGAGTGTCACCACCCACCATCATGCTGAGACTCTGACTGGAGTGGAGAGTGTCACCACCGACCATCATGCTGAGACTCTGACTGGAGTGGAGAGTGTCACCACCGATCATCATGCTGAGACTCTGACTGGAGTGGAGAGTGTCACCACCCACCATCATGCTGAGACTCTGACTGGAGTGGAGAGTGTCACCACCGACCATCATGCTGATACTCTGACTGGAGTGGAGAGTGTCACCACCGACCATCATGCTGAGACTCTGACTGGAGTGGAGAGTGTCACCACCGACCATCATGCTGAGACTCTGACTGGAGTGGAGAGTGTCACCACCGACCATCATGCTGAGACTCTGACTGGAGTGGAGAGTGTCACCACCGATCATCATGCTGAGACTCTGACTGGAGTGGAGAGTGTCACCACCCACCATCATGCTGAGACTCTGACTGGAGTGGAGAGTGTCACCACCGACCATCATGCTGAGACTCTGACTGGAGTGGAGAGTGTCACCACCGACCATCATGCTGAGACTCTGACTGGAGTGGAGAGTGTCACCACCGATCATCATGCTGAGACTCTGACTGGAGTGGAGAGTGTCACCACCGACCATCATGCTGAGACTCTGACTGGAGTGGAGAGTGTCACCACCCACCATCATGCTGAGACTCTGACTGAGTGGAGAGTGTCACCACCGATCATCATGCTGAGACTCTGACTGGAGTGGAGAGTGTCACCACCGACCATCATGCTGAGACTCTGACTGGAGTGGAGAGTGTCACCACCGACCATCATGCTGATACTCTGACTGGAGTGGAGAGTGTCACCACCGACCATCATGCTGAGACTCTGACTGGAGTGGAGAGTGTCACCACCGATCATCATGCTGAGACTCTGACTGGAGTGGAGAGTGTCACCACCCACCATCATGCTGAGACTCTGACTGGAGTGGAGAGTGTCACCACCCACCATCATGCTGAGACTCTGACTGGAGTGGAGAGTGTCACCACCGATCATCAATGCTGAGACTCTGACTGGAGTGGAGAGTGTCACCACCCACCATCATGCTGAGACTCTGACTGGAGTGGAGAGTGTCACCACCGATCATCATGCTGAGACTCTGACTGGAGTGGAGAGTGTCACCACCGATCATCATGCTGAGACTCTCCTCTTGTTTAGGCTCTTCAGTCTATTTCCTTTCAGCTAAAATTCTTTATTACAAATATTTTAGCCTTTTCATCTCATTTTTATTAATCATTTCCTTAGAATATTACTCATTTCCTTATTAATAATGTCAGGATTTTTCTCACACATCAGAAAGATCATTGATTAATATAATATAAAAATGGGTCACTCTATCCCATTTTCCTTCCTTTCCTCCCTCACTCTTCTTCTCTACTGTCTTTTCCTCCTTTGTCTTCCCTTCTTTTGTTTCACTAATTTCTCCCATTCCTTCCTTTCCCTCTCTTCTTTCATCCTTTCTCTTCCTTCCATTCATTCCTTCTACTCATCTCATTTATTCTCTCCGTCTCCCTCTTTTCCTCTTGCTCCCTTCCCCTTTTCCTCGTCCTCCCTCCCTTTCTCCTTTTTAAAGGGAAACTGTGTGAAAAAGAAAGGTGGGTGTCACTTGAGCACACGTGATGATCGCTACACACACTCAGCCTCGCTACATACGTGTTTCACGACGTAAACATGTATTTACCTGAGAGGGAGAGATGATCCGCGAGATGGAGGAGAGGAAGAAGGAAGTGTGATGAGAAGGGAATATAAGGAAGAGAAGAAGAAGAAGAAGAAGAAGGGAATGTATTTAAGGAAACAGAAAAGGGTGGAGGAGGGGATAATGAGAGCGAACTGGTAAGGGAAACGAAGGGAATGTAGGAGAGATGAAGTGTAGTCTGGACTGGAGCCGGCGACTGTCTGTGTTGAACACGTTTTTGCTATCACCAGTCAAGTAAGACACGATATCAAATTCTAGTATAGTATTACAGCAGCAAAGGGAAAGAAAGCTTCTTAACCTCGCTTAGATGAACATAACCAGTAGAGAAGTAGCACTTATCAATCAAAGTACTCTTGATTAAAAATTAAATTTCTCACATAGAGCGTTGTCATAACCTAATAACCACATAACCACATGAAGTACCCACCAGGGGTAGCAAGTGGCCCCATCTAAATACTATTAATAATTACCCAAAATTTAGTTCTACGATCTTATTTGTAAGAGTAAGAAATTTACAGAGGAAGAGTGTCATTTTCAGTCTTACTCCGTACTAGTTCATGATATGAAATAAGTAATCCAGTTCTTGGTACAGATGCAGAGATCCTTTCTATAAAGCTGACCAGTCTATAGAAATTTAATCTTTATGCAAATTATCAATATGCACCTTGAAAAAAGGTAGTTGGTAATGAGGTCCATTATCTTGTAAGTAAAGTGTCCGTCAGTAGCACCATTACAGAAGCTGTCACGATGCTTCGAATAATTCAACTTGGCTTTGTGATGTCTCATCTGATGTCAGCATCTCGTGCAACAAAGGCTTACGTCAGTGCCGTAAGGATTAAGACGGTATTAAATTTTGAGTTATATAATATATTCTGCATTTTGCTAAATCTCCTCTCCTTCGTTTTGAACAGTTAGAGCATAGATTTTATGCCTTTGTTTGAAGACCATGAATTCATAGAAGTCCAACAGGAGGAATTTGTCTCCACATTCATTGTCTTGAGCAGTAGAGACTGTCCAGGTACGTAAAGAAGACTGTCCAGGGACTCTTTTGTAAATTTTCTAAATTTAAAATGATCCTAGTTAACTAATCAACCATTCTGCAGTGAAATTCAACTATCGCCTCAACTGAAAGCATTCTGCAAAAATGCACTTGTGGGTTTCCAGGCCATTGCCAAAATTCTGGAGAAAAAAGTAAATGTCCTGAATTGGAAGGAACCAATATGAGAGAATTTCGATGCCTGCGATACCATTTACCTGACGCTGTCCGGGCTAACCTGGTTCTTGTATGTGCACCCTTCATCGACAGCTAAAAACTGAACATAATGACCTATGGATACTCAATATTCGGGAAAGCACTTATCCTCTTCTATGAAGAATGCCAATAGAATTAATCAGTACAGCCAATTAACCAATGGGGATTGGATTTCTAAGGCAGCACACACTGTACAGCATTACCTGCATTCCGAGTCACGTGTAATGCATCCAGGAATCTAGCATGGGAAAACCTTCTGAGGGTAAAGAAACTTTTGTATTTCACAATCCCTGGTTCACTGAAGGAGCAAATTGTAATACGTTCACCATTACATAACGATACACTCTTTGGTAATCAAGAAGTGGCCTTCAACTCGCCCATTTTCCGTTTACTAGTGTGTGGGTTAGCCGTTGATGCATTTGTGGAATATTTGTTGTAAGTGAGGCAAAGATTGTTATCGAAACTGTTAAACTATTTTCTCGCTGTTCCCCTAATATTATTAATGAAAATTAGCTATCCAGGGCTCCCAAAAGTCTCCATACATAAGGAAATTTACCAGTTTAGCAAAATGTAATTTTATTTACAGAATATTCTCTACATGATTTCTGTTTTGTCTGTCATACACGTAGACACGTAGATGCACCGCTCCCACTCACAGTGGATTCCTGTTCACACATTCGGTGTGCAACACTTCCAATCTTTTTGAATTTTGCATTAAGTTTGGCAACAGTGTCGTGTGTGACGTGCTTG
>NC_069399.1:108344171-108369171 GCF_026875155.1 Cherax quadricarinatus
GTCTGACACTACACTGTGTCTGACACTACACTGTGTCTGACACTACACTGTGTCTGACACTACACTGTGTCTGACACTACACTGTGACTGACTACACTGTGTCTGACACTACACTGTGTCTGACACTACACTGTGTCTGACACTACACTGGTCTGACACTACACTGTGTCTGACACACTACACTGTGTCTGACACTACACTGTGTCTGACACTACACTGTCTGACACTACACTGTGTCTGACACTACACTGTGTCTGACACTACACTGTGTCTGACAATACACTGTGTCTGACACTACACTGTGACTGACACTATACTGTGTCTGACACTACACTGTGTCTGACACTACACTGTGTCTGACACTACACTGTGTCTGACACTACACTGTGTCTGACACTACACTGTGTCTGACACTACACTGTGTCTGACACTACACTGTGTCTGACACTACACTGTGTCTGACACTACACTGTGTCTGACACTATACTGTGTCTGACACTACACTGTGACTGACACTACACTGTGTCTGACACTACACTGTGTCTGACACTACACTGTGTCTGACACTACACTGTGTCTGACACTATACTGTGACTGACACTACACTGTGACTGACACTACACTGTGTCTGACACTACACTGTGTCTGACACTATACTGTGACTGACACTACACTGTGTCTGACACTACACTGTGTCTGACACTACACTGTGTCTGACACTATACTGTGTCTGACACTACACTGTGTCTGGACACTACACTTCGACACTACACTGTGTCTGACACTATACTGTGACAGACACTACACTGTGTCTGACACTACACTGTGTCTGACACTACACTGTGTCTGACACTACACTGTGTCTGACACTACACTGTGTCTGACACTACACTGTGACTGACACTACACACACTGTGACTGACACTATACACACTGTGACTGACACTACACACACTGTGACTGACACTACACTGTGACTGACACTACACACACTGTAACTGGCACTACACACACTGTAACTGACACTACACACTGTGACCCGACACTACACACACTGTGACTGACACTACACCCGTGACTGACACTACACAACACTGTGACTGACACTACACCACTGTGACTGACACACACACTGTGACTGACACCACTGTCACACTGACACTGACACTACACTGTGACTGACACTACACACACTGTGACTGACACTACACACACTGTGACTGACACTACACACACTGTGACTGACACTACACACACTGTAACTGGCACTACACACACTGTAACTGACACTACACTCACTGTGACTGACACTACACAAACTGTGACTGACGCTACACACTCTGTGACTGACACTACACACACACTGTAACTGACACTACACTCACTGTGACTGACACTACACAAACTGTGACTGACACTACACACACTGTAACTGACACTACACTGTAACTGACACTACACACACTGTGACTGACACTACACACACTGTGACTGACACTACACACACTGTAACTGACACTACACACACTGTGACTGACGCTACGCATACTGTGGCTGACACTACACACACACATTGTAACTGACACTACACACACTGTGACAGACACTACGCATACTGTGACTGACACTACACACACACACTGTGACTGACACTACACACACTGTGACTGACACTACACACACTGTAACTGACACTACACACACTGTGACTGACACTACACACACTGTAACTGACACTACACACACTGTGACTGACAAAAACAAAGTGCAATAGAGAATGGAAAAAGTACAGAAGGCAGAGAACACACGAAAATAGGGAGATCAGTCGCAGAGCCTGGAATGAGTATGCACAGGTAAGGAGGGAGGCCCAGCGACAGTACGAAAATGACATAGCATCGAGAATCAAGACTGACCCGAAACTGTTGTATAGCCACATCAGGAGGAAGACAACAGTCAAAGAGCAGGTGATCAGATTAAGGACAGAAGGTGGAGAACTCACAAGAAACGATCAGGAGGTATGTGAGGAGCTGAACAGGAGATTTAAGGAAGTTTTTACAGTAGAGACAGAAAGGGCTGTGGGAAGACAACACAGAAGGGAACATCAAGAGGGAATATACCAACAAGTGTTGGATGACATACGAAAAACTGAGGAGGAGGTGAAGAAGCTCTTAAGTGACATTGACACCTCAAAGGCGATGGGACCGGACAACATCTCCCCATGGGTCCTTAGAGAAGGAGCAGAGATGCTGTGCTTGCCTCTAACCACAATCTTCAACACATCCCTTGAAACTGGGCAACTACCTGAGAAGTGGAAGACAGCTAATGTAGTCCCCATATTTAAGAAAGGAAACAGAAACGAGGCACCAAACTACAGACCTGTGTCTCTGACATGTATTGTGTGCAAAGTCATGGAGAAGATTATCAGGAGGAGAGTGGTCGAACACTTGGAAAGGAACAAGATTATAAATGAAAACCAGCATGGGTTCATGGAAGGCAAATCCTGTATCACAAACCTCCTGGAGTTTTATGACAAGGTAACAGAAGTAAGACACGAGAGAGAGGGGTGGGTAGATTGCGTTTTCCTAGACTGCAGGAAGGCCTTTGACACAGTTCCCCACAAGAGATTAGTGCAGAAGCAGGAGGATCAGGCGCATGTAAAAGGGAGGGCACTGCAATGGATAAGGGAATACCTGACAGGGAGGCAGCAACGAGACATGGTTCGTGAAGAGGTATCACAGTGGGCGCCTGTTACGAGCGGGGTCCCACAGGGGTCAGTTCTAGGACCAGTGCTATTTTTGATATATGTGAACGACATGATGGAAGGAATAGACTCTGAAGTGTCCCTGTTCGCAGATGATGTGAAGTTGATGAGAAGAATTAAATCGGACGAGGATGAGGCAGGACTGCAAAGAGACCTGGACAGGCTGGATATGTGGTCCAGTTATTGGCTTCTCGAATTCAATCCAGCCAAATGCAAAGACATGAAGATTGGAGAGGGGCAAAGAAGACCGCAGACAGAGTATAGGCTAGGTGGACAAAGACTACAGACCTCACTCAGGGAGAAAGACCTTGGGGTGACCATAACACCGAGCACATCACCGGAGGCACACATCAACCAAATAACTGCTGCAGCATACGGGCGCCTGGCAAACCTGAGAATAGCGTTCCGATACCTTAATAAGGAATCGTTCAAGACACTGTACACTGTGTATGTTAGGCCCATACTGGAGTATGCAGCACCAGTCTGGAACCCACACCTGGTCAAGCACGTTAAGATGTTAGAGAAAGTACAAAGGTTTGCAACAAGGCTAGTCCCAGAGCTCAAGGGAATGTCGTACGAGGAAAGGTTAAGGGAAATCGGACTGACGACACTGGAGGACAGAAGGGTCAGGGGAGACATGATAACGACATACAAGATACTGCGGGGAATAGACAAGGTGGACAGAGATAGGATGTTCCAGAGAGGGGATACAGGGACAAGGGGTCACAACTGGAAGCTGAAGATTCAGACGAGTCACAGGGACGTTAGGAAGTATTTCTTCAGTCATAGAGTTGTCAGCAAGTGGAATAGCCTAGCAAGTGAAGTAGTGGAGGCAGGAACCATACATAGTTTTAAGAAGAGGTATCACAAAGCTCAGGAAGCAGAGAGAGAGAGGACCTAGTAGCGATCAGTGAAGTGGGGGGGCCAGGAGCTGAGTCTCGACCCCTGCAACCACAATTAGGTGAGTACACTACACACACTGTGAGTGACACTACACACACTGTGACTGACAATACACACACTGTAACTGACACTACACATACTGTGATTGAAACTACACACACTGTGACTGACATTACACTGTGTCTGACTACACTGTGACTGATTACACAGTGACTGACACTACACACACAGTGACTGACACTACACACACTCTGACTGACACTACACACACTTTAACTGACACTACACACACTGTGACTGACACTACACTGTGACTGACATTACACTGTGATTGATACTACACTGTAATTGACACTACACTGTGACTGACAGTACATTGTGATAAACAGTACACTGTGATTGACACTACACTGTGACTAACACTACAATGTAACTGACACTACACTGTGACTAACACTACACTGTGACTGTCACTACACTGTGACTGACACTACACTGTGACTGACAATACACTGTGACTGTCACTACACTGTGGCTGACACTACACTGTGACTGACACTACACTGTGACTGACAATACACTGTGACTGACACTACACTGTGACTAACACTACACTGTGGCTGACACTACACTGTGACTGACACTACACTTTGACTGACACTACACTGTGGCTGATACTACACTGTGACTAACACTACACTGTGACTAACACTACACTGTGGCTGACAATACACTGTGACTTATACGACACTGTGACTGACACTACAATGTAACTGACATTACACTGTGACTGACACTGCACTGTGACTGACACTACATTGTGACTTTAACTACACTGTGGCTGACACTACACTGTGACTAACACTACACTGTTGCTGACACTACACTGTGACTAACACTACACTGTGGCTGACACTACACTGTGACTAACACTACACTGTGACTAACACTACACTGTGACTAACACTACACTGTGGCAGACACTACACTGTGACTAACACTATACTGTGGCAGACACTACACTGTGACTAACACTACACTGTGACTAACACTACACTGTGACTAACACTACACTGTGGCAGACACTACACTGTGACTAACACTATACTGTGGCAGACACTACACTGTGACTAACACTACACTGTGACTAACACTACACTGTGACTAACACTACACTGTGACTAACACTACACTGTGACTAACACTACACTGTGGCAGACACTACACTGTGACTAACACTATACTGTGGCAGACACTACACTGTGACTAACACTACACTGTGGCTGACACTACACTGTGACTAACACTACACTGTGGCAGACACTACACTGTGACTAACACTATACTGTGGCAGACACTACACTGTGACTAACACTACACTGTTGCTGACACTACACTGTGACTAACACTACACTGTGGCAGACACTACACTGTGACTAACACTACACTGTGACTAACACTACACTGTGACTAACACTACACTGTGACTAACACTACACTGTGACTAACACTACACTGTGGCAGACACTACACTGTGACTAACACTATACTGTGGCAGACACTACACTGTGACTAACACTACACTGTGGCTGACACTACACTGTGACTAACACTACACTGTGACTAACACTACACTGTGACTAACACTACACTGTGGCTGACACTACACTGTGGCTGACATTACATTGTGACTAACACTACACTGTGACTCACGTTACACTGTGACTAACACTACACTATGACTAACACTACACTGTGGCTAACACTACACTGTGGCCGACATTACATTGTGACTAACACTACACTGTGACTAACACTACACTATGACTAACACTACACTGTGGCTGACACTACACTGTGACTAACACTACACTGTGGCTGACACTACACTGTGACTGACACTACACTATGGCTGACACTACACTGCGGCTGACACTACACTGTGACTAACACTACACTGTGACTAACACTACACTGTGACTGACATTACACTGTGACTGACACTGCAGTGTGACTGACACTACACTGTGACTAACACTACACTGTGACTGACACTACACTGTTTCTAACACTACACTGTGACTAACACTACACTGTGACTGACATTACACTGTGACTGACACTGCAGTGTGACTGACACTACACTGTGACTAACACTACACTGTGACTGACATTACACTGTAACTGACACTACACGCACTGTGACTGAGACTACACTGTGACTGACACTACACTCACTGTAAGTGACACTACGCACACTGTGACTGACACTACACACACTGTAACTGACACTACACTCACTGTAAGTGACACTACGCACACTGTGACTGACACTACACACACTGTAACTGACACTACACACACTGTGACTGACACTACACACACAGTGACTGACACTACACACACTGTAACTGACACTACACACACTGTGACTGACACTACACACACTGTGACTGACACTACACACACTGTAACTGACACAACACACACTGTGACTGACACTACACACACTGTGACTGACACTACACACACTGTGACTGACATTACACACACTGTGACTAACACTACACACACTGTGACTAACACTACACACACTGTGACTAACACTACACACACTGTAACTGACACTACACACACTGTGACTAACACTACACACACTGTGACTAACACTACACACACTGTGACTAACACTACACACACTGTGACTAACACTACACACACTGTGACTAACACTACACACACTGTGACTGACACCACACACACTGTAACTAACACTACACACACTGTAACTGACACTACACACACTGTGACTGACACTACACATACTGTGATTGACACTACACTCACTGTGACTGACATTACACTGTGTCTGACTACACTGTGACTGATTACACAGTGACTGACAATACACACACTCTGACTGACACTACACACTGTAAATGACGCTACACACACTGTGACTGACACTACACATACTGTGACTGACACTACACTGTGACTGACTACACTGTGACTGACACTACACTGTGACTGACATTGCACTGTGATTGGCACTACACTGTGATTGACAGTACACTGTGACTGACATTACACTGTGACTGGCACTACACTGTCACTTACACGACACTGTGACTGACACTACACTGTAACTGACATTACACTGTGACTGACGCTACACTGTGGCTGGCACTACACTGTGACTAACACTACACTAGGACAGTCACTGCACTGTGACTGACACTGCGCTGTGAATAACACTACACTGTGGCTGACACTTCAATGTGACTGACACTACACTGTGACTAACACTACACTGTGGCTGACACTACACTGTGACTGACACTACACTGTGACTGACACTACACTGTGACTGAAACTACACTGTGACTAACACTACACTGTGGCTGACACTGCACTGTGACTGACACTACATTGTGACTTTAACTACACTATGGCTGACACTACACTGTGACTGACACTGCACTGTGACTAACACTACACTGTGACTAACACTATACTGTGACTAACACTACACTGTGACTAACACTACACTGTGGCTGACACTACACTGTGACTGACATTACACTCTGACTGACATTACATTGTGACTAACACTACACTGTGACTGATATTACACTGTGACTGACATTAAACTGTGACTAACACTATACTGTGACAAACATTACACTGAGGCTGACACTACACTGTGACTAACACTACACTGTGACTAACATTACACTGTGGCTGACACTACACTGTGACTAACACTACACTGTGAGTAACACTACACTGTGACTAACACTACACTGTGGCTGACACTACACTGTGAGTAACACTACACTGTGACTAACACTACACTGTGACTAACACAAACAATGTGGCTGACACTACATTGTGAGTAACACTACACTGTGACTACCACTACACTGTGACTAACACTACACTGTGACTAACATTACACTGAGGCTGACACTACACGGTGACTAACACTACACTGTGACTAACATTACACTGTGGCTGACACTACACTGTGACTAACACTACACTGTGACTAACACTACACTGTGGCTGACACTACACTGTGAGTAACACTACACTGTGACTAACACTACACTGTGACTAACACAAACACTGTGGCTGACACTACACTGTGATTAACACTACACTGTGACTAACACTACACTGTGACTAACACTACACTGTGGCTGACACTACACTGTGACTAACACTACACTGTGACTAACACTACACTGTGACTAACACTACACTGTGACTAACACTACACTGTGGCTAACACTACACTGTGACTAACACTACACTGTGACTAACACTACACTGTGGCTGACACTACACTGTGACTAACACTACACTGTGGCTGACACTACACTGTAACTAACACTACACTGTGACTAACACTACACTGTGGCTGTGACTACACTGAGAGTAACACTACACTGTGACTGACACTACACTGTGACTGACACTACACTGTGACTGACACTACACTTTGACTGACACTACACTGTGACTGACACTACACTGTGGCTGACACTGCACTGTGACTGACACTACACTGTGACTGACATTACACTGTGGCTGACACTACACTGTGACTGACACTACACTGTGACTGACACTACACTGTGACTAACACTACAATGTGACTAACACTACACTGTGATTGACACTACACTGTGACTGACACTACACTGTGACTAACACTACACTGTGCCTAACACTACACTGTGGCTGACACTACACTGTGACTGACACTACACTGTGGCTGACACTACACTGTGACTAATACTACACTGTGACTAACACTACACTGTGACTAGGACTACACTGTGACTAACACTACACTGTGGCTGACACTACACTGTGGTTGACATTACATTGTGACTAACACTACGCTGTCACTGTGACTAACACTACACTGTGACTGACACTACACTGTGGCTGACACTACACTGTGACTAGCACTACACTGTGGCTGACACTACACTGTGACTGACACTACACTGTAACTGACACTACACTGTGGCTGACACTACACTGTTACTGACATTACATTGTGACTAACACTACACTGTGACTAACACTACACTGTGACTAACAGTACACTGTGACTAACACTACACTGTGTCTAACACTACACTGTGACTAACACTACACTGTGACTAACACTGCACTGTGGCTGACACTACACTGTAGCTGACACTACACTGTGACTGACACTACACTGTGACTAACACTACACTGTGAATGACATTACATTGTGACTAACACTACACTGTGAATGACATTACACTGTGACTAACACTACACTGTGACTAACATTCTACTGTGACTAACACTACACTGTGACCATCACTACACTGTGACGAACACTACACTGTGGCCGACACTACACTGTTACTAACACTACACTGTGACTATCACTACACTGTGACTAACACTACACTGTGACTAACACGACACTGTGGCTGACACTACACTCTGACTTACACTACACTGTGACTAACGCTACGCTCTGTCTAACACTACTCTGTGACTAACACTACACTGTGACTAACACTACACTGTGACTGATATTACACTGACTGACATTACGCTGTGACTAACACTACACTGTGACTAACATTACACTGAAGCTGACACTACACTGTGACTAACACTACACTGTGACTAACATTACACTGTGGTTGACACTACACTGTGACTAACACTACACTGTGACTAACACTACACTGTGACTAACACTACACTGTGACTAACATTACACTGAGGCTGTCACTACACTGTGACTAACACTACACTGTGACTAACATTACACTGTGGCTGACACTACACTGTGACTAACACTACACTGTGACTAACACTACACTGTGACTAACACTACGCTGTGGCCGACACTACACTGAGAGTAACACTACACTGTGACTAACACTACACTGTGACTAACACAAACACTGTGGCTGACACTACACTGTGAGTAACACTACACTGTGACTAACACTACACTGTGACTAACACTACACTGTGGCTGACACTACACTGTGAATAACACTACACTGTGACTAACACTACACTGAGAGTAACACTACACTGTGACTAACACTACACTGTGACTAACTCTACACTGTGGCTGACACTACACTGTGACTAACACTACACTGTGACTAACACTACACTGTGGCTAACCCTACACTGTGACTAACACTACACTGTGGCTAACACTACACTGTGACTAACACTACACTGTGACTAACACTACACTGTGGCTGACACTACACTGTGACTAACACTACACTGTGGCTGACACTACACTGTAACTAACACTACACTGTGACTAACACTACACTGTGACTAACATTACACTGAGGCCGACACTACACTGTGACTAACACTACTCTGTGACTAACATTACACTGTGGCTGACACTACACTGTGACTAACACTACACTGTGACTGACACTACACTGTGACTAACACTACACTGTGGCTGACACTACACTGAGAGTAACACTACACTGTGACTAACACTACACTGTGACTGACACTACACTGTGACTGACACTACACTGTGACTGACACTACACTGTGATTGACACTACACTGTGACTGACATTACACTGTGATTGATACTACACTGTGATTGACACTACACTGTGACTAACACTACAATGTAACTGACACTACACTGTGGCTGTCACTACACTGTGACTAACACTACACTGTGACTGTCACTACAGTGTGACTGACCCTACACTGTGACTAACACTACAATGTGGCTGACAATACACTGTCACTGACACTACACTGTGACTAACACTACACTGTGGCTGACACTACACTGTGACTGACACTACACTTTGACTGACACTACACTGTGGCTGATACTACACTGTGACTAACACTACACTGTGACTAACACTACACTGTGGCTGTCAATACACTGTGACTTACACGACACTGTGACTGACACTACAATGTAACTGACACTACACTGTGACTGACGCTGCACTGTGGCTGTCACTACACTGTGACTAACACTACACTGTGACTGTCACTTCACTGTGACTGACACTACACTGTGACTAACACTACACTGTGGCTGACAATACACTGTGACTGACACTACACTGTGACTAACACTACACTGTGGCTGACACTACACTGTGACTGACACTACACTTTGACTGACACTACACTGTGGTTGATACTACACTGTGACTAACACTACACTGTGGCTGACACTGCACTGTGACTGACACTACATTGTGACTTTAACTACACTGTGGCTGACACTACACTCTGACGGACACTACACTGTGACTAACACTACACTGTGGCTGACACTACACTGTGAATAACACTACACTGTGACTAACACTACACTGTGGCAGACACTACACTGTGACTAACACTACACTGTGTCAGACACTACACTGTGACTAATACTACACTATGGCTGACACTACACTGTGACTAACACTACACTGTGACTAACACTACACTGTGGCTGACACTACACTGTGGCTGACATTACATTGTGACTAACACTACACTGTGACTCACGTTACACTGTGACTAACATTACACTGTGACTAACACTACACTGTGACTAACACTACACTATGACTAACACTACACTGTGGCTGACGCTACACTGTGACTAACACTACACTGTGGCTGACACTACACTGTGACTGACACTACACTATGGCTGACACTACACTGCGGCTGACACTACACTGTGACTAACACTACACTGTGACTAACATTACACTGTGACTGACATTACACTGTGACTGACACTGCAGTGTGACCGACACTGCACATACTATGACTGACATTATACACACTGTAACTGACACTACGCACACTGTGACTGACACTACTCTGTGCCTTACTACACTGTGACTGAGACTACACTGTGACTGGCACTATACACACTGTGACTGACACTACACTCACTGTAACTGACACTACGCACACTGTGACTGACACTACACACACTGTGACTGACACTACACTCACTGTAACTAACACTACACTGTGACTAACATTACACTGTGGCTGACACTACACTGTGACTAACACTACACTGTGACTAACATTACACTGAGGCTGACACTACTGTGTGACTAACACTACACTGTGACTAACATTACACTGTGGCTTACACTACACTGTGACTAACACTACACTGTGACTAACACTACACTGTGACTAACACTACACTGTGGCTGACACTACACTGAGAGTAACACTACACTGTGACGAACACTACACTGTGACTGACACTACACTGTGACTGACACTGCACTGTGACTGACACTACACTGTGATTGACACTACACTGTGACTGACACTACACTGTGGCTGACACTGCACTGTTACTGACACTACACTGTGACTGACATTACAATGTGGCTGACACTACACTGTGACTGACACTACACTGTGACTGACACTACACTGTGACTAACACTACACTGTGACTAACACTACACTGTGACTGACACTACACTGTGACTAACTCTACACTGTAACTGACACTACACTGTGACTGATACTACACTGTGGCTGACACTGAACTGTGACTGACACTACATTGTGGCTGACACTACACTGTGACTAATACTACACTGTGACTAACACTACACTGTGACTAACACTCCACTCTGACTAACACTACACTGTGGCTGACACTACACTGTTGCTGATATTACACTGTGACTAACACTACACTGTGACTAACACTACACTGTGACTAACACAACACTGTGGCTGACACTACACTGTGACTAGCACTACACTGTGGCTGACACTACACTCTAACACTACACTCTGACTAACACTACACTATGACTAACACTACACTGTGGCTGACACTACACTGTGACTAACACTACACTGTGACTAACACTACACTGTGACTAACACTACACTGTGACTGACATTACACTGTGACTAACACTACACTGTGTCTAACACTACACTGTGACTAACACTACACTGTGACTAACACTGCACTGTGGCTGACACTACACTGTGGCTGACACTACACTGTGACTGACACTAAACTGTGACTAACACTACACTGTGACTAAGACTACACTGTGAATGACATTACACTGTGACTAACACTATACTGTGAATGACACTACAATGTGACTAACACTACACTGTGACTATCACTACACTGTGACTAACACTACACTGTGGCTGACTCTACACTGTGACTAACACTACACTGTGACTATCACTACACTGTGACTAACACTACACTGTGACTAACACTACACTGTGACTAACACTACATTGTGACTAACACTACACTGTGGCTGACACTACACTGTGACTAACACCGCACAGTGACTAACACTACATTGTGACTAACACTACACTGTGGCCGACACTACACTGTGACTAACACTACACTGTGACTAACACTGCACTGTGACTAACGCTACACTGTGACTAACACTACACTGTGGCTGACACTACACTGTGACTAACACCGCACTGTGACTAACACTACACTGTGAGTAACACTACACTGTGACTAACACTACACTGTGGCTGACACTACTCTGTGACTAACACTACACTGTGACTAACACTACACTGTGACTAACACTACACTGTGACTAGCTCTACACTGTGGCTGAAACTACACTGTGGCTGACACTACACTGTGACTAACACTACACTGTGACTAACACTACACTGTGACTAACACTTCACTGTGACTTACACTAAACTGTGACTAGCACTACACTGTGACTAACACTACACTGTGACTAACACTACACTGTGACTAACACTTCACTTTGACTAACACTACACTGTGACTAACACTACACTGTGACTAACACTACACTGTGGCTGACACTACATTGTGACTAACACTACACTGTGACTAACACTACACTGTGACTAACACTACACTGTGACTAACCACACTGTGGACTAACACTACACTATGCTGAACTTCACTGTGACTAACATACACTGTGACTAACACTACACTGTGACTAACACAACACTCTGACTACTACACTTGACTAACACTACACTGTGACTACACTACACTGACTAACACTACACTGTGGCTGACACTGCACTGTGACTAACACTGCACTGTGACTAACACTACACTGTGACTAACAATACACTGTGGCTGACAGTACTCTGATACTAACACTACACTGTGACTAACAGTACACTGTGGCTGACACTACACTGTGACTAACACTACACTGTGACTAACACTACACTGTGACTAACACTACACTGTGACTAGCTCTACACTGTGGCTGACACTGCACTCTGGCTGACACTACACTGTGACTAACACTACACTGTGACTAACACTACACTGTGACTAACACTTCACTGTGACTTACACTAAACTGTGACTAGCACTACACTGTGACTAACACTACACGGTGACTAACACTACACTGTGACTAACACTACACTGTGGCTGACACTACACTGTGGCTGACACTACACTGTGACTAACACTACACTGTGACTAACACTACACTGTGACTAACACTACTCTGTGACTAACTTACACTGTGAAATACACCTGTAAACACTACACTGTGGCTGACACTACACTGTGGCTGACACTACACTGTGACTAACTCTACACTGTGGCCGACACTACACTGTGGCTGACACTACACTGTGACTAACTCTATACTGTGGCTGAAACTACACTGTGGCTGACACTACACTGTGGCTGACACTACACTGTGAATAACTCTACACTGTGGCTGACACTACAATGTGACTAACACTACACTGTATCTGACACTACACTGTGGCCGACAGTACAATGTGGCTGACACTACACTGTGACTAACACTACACTGTGACTAACACTACACTCTGACTAACACTACACTGTGACTAACACTACACTCTGACTAACACTATACTGTCGCTGACACTACAATGTGACTAACACTACACTGTCTGACACTACACACTGTGCCGACATACAATGTGCTGACCTACACTGTGACAACACATACACTGTGGACTAACACTACACTCTGACTAACACTACACTGGACTAAACTAACTTGACTAACACTATACTGTCGCTGACACTACGCTGTGACTAACACTACACTGTGACTAACACTACACTCTGACTAACACTACACTGTGGCTGACGCTACACTGTGACTAACACTACACTGTGACTAACACCGCACTGTGGCTAACACTACACTGTGACTAACACTACACTGTGACTAACACTACACTGTGACTAACACTACACTGTGACTAACACTACACTGTGACTAACACTACACTGTGACTAACACTACACTGTGACTAACACTACACTGTGACTAACACTACACTGTGACTAACACTACACTGTGCTACACATACACTGTGACTAACACTTCACTGTGACTAACACTACACTGTGACTAACACTACACTGTGACTAACACTTCACTGTGACTAACACTACACTGTGACTAACACTTCAATGTGGCTGACACTTCACTGTGACTAACACTACACTGTGACTAACACTACACTGTGACTAACACTACACTGTGACTAACACTACATTGTGGCTGACACTACACTGTGACTAACCCACTGTGACTACCACACTGTGACTAAAACACTGACTAACACTACAATGTGGCTGACACTACACTGTGGCTGACACTACACTGTGACTAACACTACACTGTGGGTGACACTACACTGTGACTAACACTACACTGTGGCTGACCTACACTTGCTGACACTACACTGTGGCTGACACTACACAGTGACAACTCTACACTGTGACTAACACTACACTGTGACTAACATACATTTGCTAACTACACGTGACTAACGCTACACTGTGACTAACACTACACTGGGCTGACACTACACTTGACTATCACTACATTGTGGCTGACACTACACTGTGACTAACACTACACTGTGACTACACTACCTGACAAACATACCTGTGACTAACACTTCACTGTGACTAACACTACACTGTGACTAACACTACACTGTGACTAACACTTCACTGTGACTAACACTACACTGTGACTAACACTCAGTGGCTGACTTCACTGTGACTACACTACACGTGACAACACTACACTGTGACTAACACTACACTGTGACTAACACTACATTGTGGCTGACACTACACTGTGACTAACACTACACTGTGACTAACACTACACTGTGACTAACACTACACTGTGACTAACACTACAATGTGGCTGACACTACACTGTGGCTGACACTACACTGTGACTAACACTACACTGTGGGTGACACTACACTGTGACTAACACTACACTGTGGCTGACACTACACTTTGGCTGACACTACACTGTGGCTGACACTACACTGTGACTAACTCTACACTGTGACTAACACTACACTGTGACTAACACTACATTGTGGCTAACACTACACTGTGACTAACGCTACACTGTGACTAACACTACACTGTGGCTGACACTACACTGTGACTATCACTACATTGTGGCTGACACTACACTGTGACTAACACTACACTGTGACTAACACTACACTGTGACTAACACCACACTGTGACTAACACTACACTGTGACTAACACTACACTGTGACTAACACTACACTGTGACTAACACTACACTGTGACTAACACTACACTGTGACTAACACTACACTGTGACTAACACTACACTGTGACTAACACTATACTGTGACTAACACTACACTGTGACTAACACTACACTGTGACTAACACTACACTGTGACTAACACTACACTGTGACTAACACTACACTGTGACTAACACTACACTGTGACTAACACTACACTGTGACTAACACTATACTGTGACTAACACTACACTGTGACTAACACTACACTGTGACTAACACACACGTGACTAACACTACACTGTGACTAACACTACACTGTGACTAACACTACACTGTAGCTGACACTACACTGTGGCTGACACTACACTGTGGCTGACACTACACTGTGGCTGACACTACACTGTGGCTGACACTACACTGTGTCTGACACTACACTGTGGCTGACACTACACTGTCGCTGACACTACACTGTGGCTGACACTACACTGTGGCTGACACTACACTGTGGCTGACACTGCACTGTGGCTGACACTACACTGTGCTGACACTACACTGTGGCTGACATACACTGTGGCTAGACACTACACTGTGGCTGACACTACACTGTGCTGACACTACACTGTGGCTGACACTACACTGTGCTGACACTACACTGTGGCTGACACTACACTGTGGCTGACACTACACTGTGGCTGACACTACACTGTGGCTGACACTACACTGTGCTAGACACTAACACTGTGCTAACACTACACTGTGGCTGAGACACTACACTGTGGCTGAACACTACACTGTGGCTGACACTAACACTGTGTCTGACACTACACTGTGGCTGACACTACACTGTGGCTGACACTACACTGTGGCTGACACTACACTGTGGCTGACACTACACTGTGGCTGACACTACACTGTGGCTGACACTACACTGTGGCTGACACTACACTGTGGCTGACACAGTACATAATTATGTTTTATATTCGTTTCTTTAAGTGTAAAAAATACATGTTTTTAAATTAACTTAATTAATAAATGATAAATGTGATAAATGGCTCTAAAAACAATGATAAATGTGATAAATGGCACTAAAAAATGATAAATGTGATAAATGGCACTAAAAACAATGATAAATGTGATAAATGGCACTAATACAATGACAAATGTGATAAATGGCTCTAAAAACAATGATAAATGTGATAAATGGCACTAAAAACAATGATAAATGTGATAAATGGCACTAATACAATGACAAATGTGATAAATGGCACTAAAAACAATGATAAATGTGATAAATGGCACTAATACAATGATAAATGTGATAAATGGCACTAAAAACAATGATAAATGTGATAAATGGCACTAATACAATGACAAATGTGATAAATGGCTCTAAACACAATGATAAATGTGATAAATGGCACTAATACAATGACAAATGTGATAAATTGCACGAAACATGATGATAAATGTGATAAATGGTACAAAATACAATGATAAATATGATAAATGGCACTAAAAACAATGATAAAAGTGATAAATGGCACCAAACACAAACAATGAGACCAAAACAAATTGTTTTAGGTGTAAGTAACACCAATGGAAAACTCTCTCTTATTTCCGAATAAAAATCAATTCTAAATTAGATAAATGTCCTTGCGTATTATATAAAAAAATTAAGTAAAATAGACTATGAGCAATAAAAGGAAAATAGTGATTCAGCTGTGATTTATCCCCTCAGAACCATGATTTATGACCAGTGATAAAATCTGACCACTGACAAGAGGACCTGGTTCATTGATTATTGTTAGGTAAGACACATATGCAACAGTTAGACAACTTTATTCCGAAACGTTTCGCCTACACAGTAGGCTTCTTCAGTCGAATACAGAAAGTAGGCAGGAACAGTAGAGATGTGAAGACGATGTAATCAGTCCATCACCCTTGTAGTCGTAGAATTTGAGGTTGTCAGTCCCTCGGCCTGGAGAAGTTCAGTTCCATAGTCAGGAACTATCTGAAGATCAAGCGACAGTGCGGAGACTTAAATACTGTCGGAAGGAGAGGTGCAGAGTAGTAGTATTAGTAGTAGTAGTAGTAGTAGTAGTAGTAGTAGTAGTAGTAGTAGTAGTAGTAGTAGTAGTAGTAGTAGTAGTAGTAGTAGTAGTGAGAATGTAGTGAGAGGTCAACAACCTGTCGGTATTGTATACCATTTTGATGTTCATTGATTATTGTTGAAGTTAAATGTTCGTATCGTCAACCATGAGCTGATACATTACTTAAAATTCGGCTAAAAGTCGCGTCCAAGGATTTATGTAATTACTTTATTTAATATATTTTTACATTCAGAAGTAAGATATTAGACGACTTATAGTTTTGGGCAGAACAAATTTACTAAGTGTCAGACAACACCGCAAGTGTTGACACAGTGTTTGACACAGCTGCTCGAGTCACGTGACTCGAGCAGCTGTGTCAAACATTTTTCCAGACATATATATGGTACTCTCATTCCATAACCTTCGGGTGTAATAAAGTTTTGAAGACAACTCTTTCAAAAATTCTGTGCTATACGATGTCATTAGCATGTAAACAAATGTAATATCCCATTATTATTATTTAGAAAGAAAGTAACTGAGCCCATTTATGAAACGACAGGTAATTTTCGTGTGACCCTTTATCCTCAGAACGACACTTCTACAACACTTGAGAATCTCTGATCTGGAAAAATTTCACCAGCGAGTGGCTTCTTCAGTCCAATGCAGAGGAACAGTGGAAGATGAGGAGGAGATCGAGGTAATCAGTCCCTCAGCCTGGAATTGATGTGTTCATCAACTCCAGGCTGAGGAGACTACCTCAAACAGTGCAAAAGAAGGCACTAGGGAATGGAAAAGACTAGCTCTAACCCTTTTGCACATGCTTGCTTCGTTAGGAGCTATGTAATGTTGTAAATGTTGTAACAGGTGGGTTGAGGGGGGAAACAATCTTTCAGATGTGGGGATGTGTGTCAAACATATGGGTTGTCACATGAAAGAAGTCAACGCCCGGCCACTAACACCATGTTCCTGCACCCACCATGTTCGTCGAGTATGAGAAACCCTCCAAGAGATATAGAAAACAGATGAACATATGATATACAATAAATATGTATATAAGCTTATGTCTGCGTGGGGCACTGATATAAAAATAGCTTGTGAGGCCACAACTTACAGGTGAATCAAATAGCTTGAAACTATACTTGTGGCCCACTGATGTGCTCGGGGTGGGAAGTAACATGGCTTGTAAACTAGGATGCCTAGCTTTTGAGGCATCACACGCACACACACACACAAACACACACACTTACACACACACACGCACACACACACACACACACACACACACACACACACACACACACACACACACACACACACACACACACACACACACACACACACACACAGAGCTAAGGGGAATGTCCTATGAAGAAAGATTAAGGGAAATCGGCCTGACGACACTGGAGGACAGGAGGGTCAGGGGAGACATGATAACGACATATAAAATACTGCGTGGAATAGACAAGGTGGACAAAGACAGGATGTTCCAGGGAGGGGACACAGAAACAAGAGGCCACAATTGAAAGTTGAAGACACAAATGAGTCAGAGAGATAGTAGGAAGTATTTCTTCAGTCATAGAGTTGTAAGGCAGTGGAATAGCCTAGAAAATGACGTAGTGGAGGCAGGAACCATACACAGTTTTAAGATGAGGTTTGATAAAGCTCATGGAGCGGGGAGAGAGAGGGCCTAGTAGCAACCGGTGAAGAGGCGGGGCCAGGAGCTAGGACTCGACCCCTGCAACCACAAATAGGTGAGTACAGGAAGGGCACTGCAATGGATCAGAGAATACCTGACAGGGAGACAACAACGAGTCATGGTACGTAATGATGTATCACAGTGGGCACCTGTGACGAGCGGGGTCCCACAGGGGTCGGTCCTAGGACCAGTGCTATTTTTGGTATATGTGAACGACATGATGGAAGGGTTAGACTCAGAAGTGTCCCTGTTTGCAGATGATGTGAAGTTAATGAGGAGAATTAAATCTGATGAGGACCAGGCAGGACTTCAAAGAGACCTGGACAGACTGGACACCTGGTCCAGCAAATGGCTTCTCGAATTTAATCCTGCCAAATGCAAAGTCATGAAGATAGGGGAAGGGCACAGAAGACCACAGACCGAGTATAGGCTAGGTGGCCAAAGACTGCAAACCTCACTCAAGGAGAAAGATCTTGGGGTGAGTATAACACCGAGCATGTCTCCGGAAGCACACATCAACCAGATAACTGCTGCAGCATATGGGCGCCTGGCAAACCTGAGAACAGCATTCCGATACCTTAGTAAGGAATCGTTCAAGACACTGTACACCGTGTATGTCAGGCCCATACTGGAGTATGCAGCACCTGTTTGGAACCCGCACTTGATAAAGCACGTCAAGAAACTAGAGAAAGTACAAAGGTTTGCGACAAGGTTAGTTCCAGAGCTAAGAGGAATGTCCTATGAAGAAAGATTAAGGGAAATCGGCCTGACGACACTGGAGGACAGGAGGGTCAGGGGAGACATGATAACGACATATAAAATACTGCGTGGAATAGACAAGGTGGGCAAAGACAGGATGTTCCAGGGAGGGGACACAGAAACAAGAGGCCACAATTGGAAGTTGAAGACACAAATGAGTCAGAGAGATATAGGAAGTATTTCTTCAGTCATAGAGTTGTAAGGCAGTGGAATAGCCTAGAAAATGACGTAGTGGAGGCAGGAACCATACACAGTTTTAAGACGAGGTTTGATAAAGCTCATGGAGCGGGGAGAGAGAGGGCCCAGTAGCAACCGGTGAAGAGGCGGGGCCAGGAGCTAAGACTCGACCTCTGCAACCACAAATAGGTGAGTACAAATAGGTGAGTACACACACACATACAGGATTTCACACCTTCCTGTGAAGTGACCCTCTAACCCTTCCTTTCCCCCCCCCCCCCGGTCTCTCTCCCGCTCCTCTCTTCTCTTCTCTCTCTCTCTCTCTCTCTCTCTCTCATCTCTCTCTCTCTCTCTCATCTCTCTCTCTCTCTCTCTTTCTCTCTCTCTCTTTTTTTTTTTTTTTTTTTTTTTTTTTTACACAGGGTTTGACAAGGTTAAGGATCCCTAGCTTTATTGACAGCTATATTACAGGTTAAGGATTCCTAATTTTATTGGCAAGCTAAGAGCTGTTACCTACATCAGCTCATTTGAAAGCATTTTTATTGTTATGAGACATACAAGTACGGGACAGGATGAAGTTGGAGCCATCTCTCTTCCTTTCTCTCTTCTTTTCTTCCTCTCTTCATCTCTCTCTTCCCCTCTCTCTTCCTCTCGCTCTTTCTCCTCTCTTCCTCTCTCTCTCTTCCTCTCTCTCTCTCTTTCCTCTCTCTCTTCCTCTATCTCTTCCTCTTCCTCCTCTTCTCCTCTCTCTCTCTCTTCCTCTCTCTCTTCCTCTCTCCTCTTCCTCTCTTCCTCTCTCTCTCTCTTCCTCTCTTCTCTCTCTCTCTCTCTCTCTCTCTCTCTCTCTCTCTCCTCTCTCTCTCTCTCTCTCTCTCCTCTCTCCTCTCTCTCTCTTCCCTTGTCACTCCCCCTCTCTCTCTCTTACCTTTTCCCTCTCTCTCACTTTCTCTCTCTCCCCCTTTTCCCTTCTTTCCCCTCTCTCCTTCTACCCTCCCCTTCTCTCTCTTTCTCCCTCTCTCTCACTCTCTCCCCCCTTTTTCTTTTTCTCTTTCTCTCTCTCTCTCTTTCACTAAAAAAAAATAAAAAAAAAATGGTTGGGACTTGCAGGAATCAGGGATCAGATGACAATGGTACTGGTAGGGAGGAATGGATGGAGGAGCAGTGGAAAAGGATAGAGCAAGAATTGGAGAGAAAATTAGGAGAGCTTTCTGAAAAAAAATGGAGAAAGAGCTCTCTGTGAAATGGGAGAAGAGGTTGGAGAAGGAGACGAAGAATTTTGAGGCACAAGTCGAAACTGCAGTAGCCAGGGTAAAGGTCCTAGAATTTGAGGTAAACAGGCTGAAGCAAGTCTCAGGAGCAGTGACCAGAGAAGACACACCATACGAAGCTGAGAGGCTGAACAGGAAGTAAGGAGATATGAATTATGCTAAGGTCATATCAGCCTGCAAAGAAGGACCATGGAGTGGAAGGGAAGAGCAGCTGGGTGCAGATGGAGAGGGAGATAGGTCGAATGCTGAGGCACAACCATGCTACCAAGAGCCACTGGAAAAATCAAGGGAGAAAATGACCACATACAGACAGGAACCAGAGTCACAGAAGGAGAGGCAATGGGAGGAGGAAAGGGCAAAACCAGTGTTTATCCATGGGCTTCGGGAGAGAGAGGAAAGGACACACACTGAAAGACGGCAGGAAGAAAGAAAGGATATTGAGAAAATCATCACGGAAATAGGGGGAGAAGAAAGACATGGACGAGATTGTAAATTTTCAGAGAATAGGGGGTTATTTAAAGGGGAGAAACCGACCGATCAAGCTGATTCTCAGGACAGAAACAGTGCGGAACAGGATCCTCCAAGAGAAACCCCGGTTGAAAAGCTTGGAAGAGTACAAGGTGTTCCTAGACAGAGACAGAACACAAACAGAGAGACAGCAGCTGAGGGAGAGGACAAAAAAGCGAAAGTAGCTAGGAAAGGAGACAAGGATGGAATCAGCAGAGGTCAGTCAGAGCAGAACAGAGCAGCAAGGGCAAGCACACACACAACTATCATCAGAACCCCACAACCTATCACACCATCCCAACACACAATACAATCCATACCCACAGCTTCCACCCAACCCCCAACCATAGAATCCCACAGTATGCTACCAGGTCTCCCACCCCCACAGGCCCCCCAAACCACAGTGTTGGAAAGGAAACTGAAGGTATGGTACACAAACGCTGATGGAATAACAAACAAGTGGGAGGAGTGGCACGAAAGAGTCAAAGAGGCATCACCAGACATCATTGCGATCACAGAAACCAAGCTTACAGGTATGATAACAGATGCCATCTTTCCAACGGGATACCAGATCCTGAGGAAAGACAGAAGGAACAGGGGGGGTGGAGGACTGGCATTGCTGATCAAACACAGATGGAATTTTGATGAGCTTGAGAAACGAGACAGCGGAGAAGAAAGTGATTGCATAGAGGGAACGCTTCACTCTGGAGGTCCCAAGGTGATAATTGCAGTGATGTATAATCCACCACAGAACAGCAGGAGGCCAAGGCAAGAGTATGACGAGAGCAATAGAGCGATGGTTGACACACTGGCTGCAGTGGCCAGAAGAGCTCATGCATGCAGCACAAAGCTCCTGATCATGGGCGACTTTAACCACAAGGAGATCGAATGGGGAAACTTGGAGCCACATGGAGGCCAAGATACATGGAGGGCTAAGATGATGGAGGTGGTACTGGAAAACTTCATGTACCAACACGTAAGGGACACTACAAGGGAGAGAGGAGAGGATGAACCAGCAAGACTGGACTTAGTGTTCACCTTGAGTAGTGCAGATATTGAGAACATCACATATGAAAGACCCCTTGGGGCCAGCGATCATGTGGTTTTGAGCTTCGAATACACAGTAGAGCTACAAGTGGAGGGGAAAGCAGGAAGGCCAGGACAAATAAAACCAAACTACAGGAAAGGGGACTACACAAGAATGAGGAACTTCCTGAATGAGGTTCAGTGGGACAGAGAACTGGCAGGGAAGCCAGTTAATGAAATGATGGAATATGTAGCAACAATGTGCAAGGAGGCTGAGGAGAGGTTTGTACCCAAGGGAAACAGGAATAATGAAAAAGCCAGGATGAGCCCATGGTTCACCCAAAGATACAAGGAGGCAAAAACCAAGTGCGCTAGGGAATGGAAGAAATATAGAAGGCAAAGGACCCAGGAGAATAAGGAGAGCAGTCGTAGAGCCAGAATCGAATATGCACAGATAAGAAGGGAGGCCCAACGTCAATATGAAAACGACATAGCAGCAAAAGCCAAATCTGACCCGAAGCTGTTATACAGCCACATCAGGAAGAAAACAACCGTTAAGGACCAGGTAATCAGGCTAAGGAAGGAAGGAAGGAGGAGAGACAACAAGAAATGACAGTGAGGAACGCAACAAGAGATTCAAAGAAGTGTTCAAAGAGGAGACAGAAGGGGCTCCAGAAAGATGGAGAGGTGGGGTACACCACCATGTGCTGGACACAGTACACACAACCGAGGAAGAAGTGAAGAGGCTTCTGAGTGAGCTAGATACCTCAAAGGCAATGGGGCCAGATAACATCTCTCCATGGGTCCTGAGAGAGGGAGCAGAGGCACTGTGTGTACCCCTAACAACAATATTCAATACATCTATCGAAACAGGGAGATTGCCTGAGGCATGGAAGACAGCAAATGTAGTCCCAATCTTTAAAAAAGGAGACAGACATGAAGCACTAAACTATAGACCAGTGTCACTGACATGTATAGCATGCAAAGTCATGGAAAAGATTGTCAGGAGAAGAGTGGTGGAACATCTAGGAATGAATGATCTCATCACCAGCAGCCAACATGGTTTCAGAGGACGGAAATCCTGGTCACAAACCTACTGGAGTTCTATGACATGGTGACAGCAGTAAGACAAGAGAGAGAGGGGTGGGTGGATTGCAT
>NC_069399.1:108374171-108401671 GCF_026875155.1 Cherax quadricarinatus
CTCCTGCCGCTTAGTTATTGTTGATAGTGAGTTGTCTTCTCTCCTGCCGCTTAATTATTGTTGACAGTGAGTTGTACAGCAATAAAGGAATGGAACAGACTACCCACAAATGTCAAGGCCAGTCATAGCTTGAACCAGTTCAAGAAGACTGCCAAAAAGTGTCTGATGAATGAAGCAACAGAAAGGGAGGGGAATGATTTTCTATTTTTTAGCTAAAATACGTGTAAATTTTACCTTATCCCTAGTAATGACCCTCGTATTGTAGATAGTCGTAATGACCCTCGGGTAGTAGATAGTCTTAATGACCCTCGTATTGTAGATAGTCTTAATGACCCTCGTGTAGTAGATAGTCTTTTTAGTATGATAATAAGATGTTATCTTCATTATAGAATAATAAGAAAATATTATAACCTTTATATTATAATAATAAGGTAAAAGGACCCCAATGGAAATAAGTCACTCTGTCTGACTTTTTTGGGTTATCCTAGGTTCTCTACACATATGCTGCTATGTATGATAATTCTATGTAACTGTATTGTGTATACCTGAAAAAATTTACTTACTTACTTACTTACTTACTTACTTACTAATTCTCTCCTGCCGCTTAGTTATTGTTGACAGTGAGTTGTCTTCTCTCCTGCCGCTTAATTATTGTTGATAGTGAGTTGTCTTCTCTCCTGCCGCTTAATTATTGTTGATAGAGAGTTGTCTTCTATCCTGCCGCTTAATTATTGTTGATAGTGAGTTGTCTTCTCTCCTGCCGCTTAATTATTGTTGACAGTGAGTTTTCTTCTCTCCTGCCGCTGAGTATTGTTGATAGTGAGTTTCTTCTCTCCTGCCGCTTGAGTATTGTTGATAGTGAGTTTTCTTCTCTCCTGCCGCTTGAGTATTGTTGATAGTGAGTTTGCTTCTCTCCTGCCGCTTAATTATTGTTGATAGTGAGTTTTCTTCTCTCCTGCCGCTTGAGTATTGTTGATAGTGAGTTTTCTTCTCTCCTGCCGCTTGAGTATTGTTGATAGTGAGTTTGCTTCTCTCCTGCCGCTTAATTATTGTTGATAGTGAGTTTTCTTCTCTCCTGCCGCTTGAGTATTGTTGATAGTGAGTTTTCTTCTCTCCTGCCGCTTGAGTATTGTTGATAGTGAGTTTGCTTCTCTCCTGCCGCTTAATTATTGTTGATAGTGAGTTTTCTTCTCTCTGCCGCTTGAGTATTGTTGATAGTGAGTTGTCTTCTCTCCTGCCGCTTAATTATTGTTGATAGAGAGTTGTCTTCTATCCTGCCGCTTAATTATTGTTGATAGTGAGTTGTCTTCTCTCCTGCCGCTTAATTATTGTTGACAGTGAGTTTTCTTCTCTCCTGCCGCTTGAGTATTGTTGATAGTGAGTTTTCTTCTCTCCTGCCGCTTGAGTATTGTTGATAGTGAGTTTTCTTCTCTCCTGCCGCTTGAGTATTGTTGATAGTGAGTTTGCTTCTCTCCTGCCGCTTAATTATTGTTGATAGTGAGTTTTCTTCTCTCCTGCCGCTTGAGTATTGTTGATAGTGAGTTTTCTTCTCTCCTGCCGCTTGAGTATGTTTGATAGTGAGTTTGCTTCTCTCCTGCCGCTTAATTATTGTTGATAGTGAGTTTTCTTCTCTCCTGCCGCTTAATTATTGTTGATAGTGAGTTTTCT
The DNA here is from genome assembly GCF_026875155.1 of Cherax quadricarinatus. Classification (NCBI taxonomy): domain Eukaryota; kingdom Metazoa; phylum Arthropoda; class Malacostraca; order Decapoda; family Parastacidae; genus Cherax; species Cherax quadricarinatus. Next base: position 108,375,840 of record NC_069399.1, read on the forward strand.
TCTCTCCTGCCGCTTAATTATTGTTGACAGTGAGTTGTCTTCTCTCCTGCCGCTTAATTATTGTTGACAGTGAGTTGTCTTCTCTCCTGCCGCTTAATTATTGTTGACAGTGAGTTGTCTTCTCTCCTGCCGCTTAATTATTGTTGACAGTGAGTTGTCTTCTCTCCTGCCGCTTAATTATTGTTGACAGTGAGTTGTCTTCTCTCCTGCCGCTTAATTATTGTTGACAGTGAGTTGTCTTCTCTCCTGCCGCTTAATTATTGTTGACAGTGAGTTGTCTTCTCTCCTGCCGCTTAATTATTGTTGACAGTGAGTTGTCTTCTCTCCTGCCGCTTCATTATTGTTGACAGTGAGTTGCCTTCTCTCCTGCCGCTTCATTATTGTTGACAGTGAGTTGCCTTCTCTCCTGCCGCTTCATTATTGTTGACAGTGAGTTGCCTTCTCTCCTGCCGCTTCATTATTGTTGACAGTGAGTTGTCTTCTCTCCTGCCGCTTCATTATTGTTGACAGTGAGTTGTCTTCTCTCCTGCCGCTTAATTATTGTTGACAGTGAGTTGTCTTCTCTCCTGCCGCTTAATTATTGTTGACAGTGAGTTGTCTTCTCTCCTGCCGCTTAATTATTGTTGACAGTGAGTTGTCTTCTCTCCTGCCGCTTAATTATTGTTGACAGTGAGTTGTCTTCTCTCCTGCCGCTTAATTATTGTTGACAGTGAGTTGTCTTCTCTCCTGCCGCTTCATTATTCAGCCGTGTGTTATATGCATTAAATACTAAGAATTTCTTATTTTTATCTTGTGCCTTTTATCACTAAAATTACAAAAATAATATATGTATTGAATTTCAGTTTCCATAACTTGTATTGTATCTTTTATTAATACTGACAGTCGTCCTGTATTAATACTGACAATCATCTTGTATTAATACTGTTAATCGTCCTGTAGTAATACTGACAGTCATCCTGTCTTAAACTGACAGTCGTCCTGTATTAATACTGACAGTCATCTTGTATTAATACTGTTAATCGTCCTGTATTAATACTGACAGTCATCCTGTATTAATACTGACAGTTATCCTGTATTAATACTGACAGTCATCCTGTATTAATATTGACAGTCATCCTGTATTAATATTGACAGTCATCCTGTATTAATACTGAGTCATCCTGTATTAATATTGACAGTCATCCTGTATTAATACTGAGGGTCATCCTGTATTAATATTGACAGTCATCCTGTATTAATACTGACAATCATCCTGTATTAATACTGAGAGTCATCCTGTATTAATACTGAGAGTCATCCTGTTTTAATACTGAGAGTCATCCTGTATTAATACTGAGAGTCATCCTGTATTAATACTGAGAGTCATCCTGTATTAATACTGAGAGTCATCCTGTATTAATACTGAGAGTCATCCTGTATTAATACTGAGAGTCATCCTGTATTAATACTGAGAGTCATCCTGTATTAATATTGACAGTCATCCTGTATTAATACTGAGAGTCATCCTGTATTAATATTGACAGTCATCCTGTATTAATATTGACAGTCATCCTGTATTAATACTGAGAGTCATCCTGTATTAATACTGAGAGTCATCCTGTATTAATATTGACAGTCATCCTGTAGTAATACTGAGAGTCATCCTGTATTAATATTGACAGTCATCCTGTATTAATATTGACAGTCATCCTGTATTAATATTGACAGTCATCCTGTATTAATATTGACAGTCATCCTGTATTAATACTGAGAGTCATCCTGTATTAATACTGAGAGTCATCCTGTATTAATACTGAGAGTCATCCTGTATTAATATTGACAGTCATCCTGTAGTAATACTGAGAGTCATCCTGTATTTATTATGACAGTCATCCTGTATTAATATTGACAGTCATCCTGTATTAATATTGACAGTCATCCTGTATTAATATTGACAGTCATCCTGTATTAATATTTACAGTCATCCTGTATTAATATTGACAGTCATCCTGTATTAATATTGACAGTCATCCTGTATTAATATTGACAGTCATCCTGTATTAATATTGACAGTCATCCTGTATTAATATTGACAGTCATCCTGAATTAATATTGACAGTCATCCTGTATTAATATTGACAGTCATCCTGTATTAATACTGAGAGTCATCCTGTATTAATACTGAGAGTCATCCTGTATTAATATTGACAATCATCCTGTAGTAATACTGAGAGTCATCCTGTATTAATATTGACAGTCATCCTGTATTAATATTGACAGTCATCCTGTATTAATATTGACAGTCATCCTGTATTAATATTGACAGTCATCCTGTATTAATATTGACAGTCATCCTGTATTAATATTGACAGTCATCCTGTATTAATATTGACAGTCATCCTGTATTAATATTGACAGTCATCCTGTAGTAACACTGAGAGTCATCCTGTATTAATATTGACAGTCATCCTGTATTAATATGACAGTCATCCTGTATTAATATTGACAGTCATCCTGTATTAATATTGACAGTCATCCTGTATTAATATTGACAGTCATCCTGTATTAATATTGACAGTCATCCTATATTAATATTGACAGTCATCCTGTATTAATATTGACAGTCATCCTGTATTAATATTGACAGTCATCCTGTATTAATATTGACAGTCATCCTGTATTAATACTGAGAGTCATCCTGTATTAATACTGAGAGTCATCCTGTATTAATATTGACAGTCATCCTGTAGTAATACTGAGAGTCATCCTGTATTAATATTGACAGTCATCCTGTATTAATATTGACAGTCCTCCTGTATTAATATTGACAGTCATCCTGTATTAATATTGACAGTCATCCTGTATTAATATTGACAGTCATCCTGTATTAATATTGACAGTCATCCTGTATTAATATTGACAGTCATCCTGTATTAATATTGACAGTCATCCTGTATTAATATTGACAGTCATCCCTGTATTAATATTGACAGTCATCCTGTATTAATATTGACAGTCATCCTGTATTAATATTGACAGTCATCTGTATTAATATTGAAAGTCATCCTGTATTAATATTGACAGTCATCCTGTTTAATATTGACAGTCATCCTGTATTAATACTGAGAGTCATCCTGTATTAATACTGAGAGTCATCTGTATAATATTGACAGTCATCCTGTAGTAATACTGAGAGTCATCCTGTATTAATATTGACAGTCATCCTGTATTAATATTGACAGTCATCCTGTATTAATATTGACAGTCATCCTGTATTAATATTGACAGTCATCCTGTATTAATATTGACAGTCATCCTGTATTAATATTGACAGTCATCCTGTATTAATATTGACAGTCATCCTGTATTAATATTGACAGTCATCCTGTATTAATATTGACAGTCATCCTGTATTAATATTGACAGTCATCCTGTATTAATATTGACAGTCATCCTGTATAATATTGACAGTCATCCTGGTATTAATATTGACAGTCATCCTGTATTAATATTGACAGTCATCCTGTATTAATATTGACAGACATCCTGTATTAATATTGACAGTCATCCTGTATTAATACTGAGAGTCATCCTGTATTAATATTGACAGTCATCCTGTATTAATATTGACAGTCATCCTGTATTAATACTGAGAGTCATCCTGTATTAATACTGAGAGTCATCCTGTATTAATATTGACAGTCATCCTGTAGTAACACTGAGAGTCATCCTGTAGTAACACTGAGAGTCATCCTGTAGTAACACTGAGAGTCATCCTGTAGTAACACTGAGAGTCATCCTGTAGTAACACTGAGAGTCATCCTGTAGTAACACTGAGAGTCATCCTGTAGTAACACTGAGAGTCATCCTGTAGTAACACTGAGAGTCATCCTGTAGTAACACTGAGAGTCATCCTGTAGTAACACTGAGAGTCATCCTGTAGTAACACTGAGAGTCATCCTGTAGTAACACTGAGAGTCATCCTGTAGTAACACTGAGAGTCATCCTGTAGTAACTTCTCTGCTTCTCCACATTGTGTAGTTTCCGTCAAGCACAACCTTTTTAAAAAATTTAATTCAATTCAGTAGACTATATCAGGTTTCGTCTCATTTATAATATCTCTTAGTTCTTGATTCTATAAGTTTCGCCAATTATGTTTGCATAAAAGAACTTCAGACACATTTTTATTTTCCTGATTCTCCTATCATTCTTATTGTTTATTTATTATTTATTAAATATTCGCCGGTATTCTCCCGGCCCGGGCCTTTTCCAAGTGGTGGCCCGGCCTTGGCTCCCTCTGTATGGAGTGTCTGAGACCTAAGTCTACCATGGGAGGAGGCACAAGGACCTCCTCATCTTTGGGACCAACTGTCCCCAGGCCTAGCCACAAGCTAGGCCTCTCTGGTCTGCCATCCCCGCCCCAAGGGGGCTAATGGGAATGACAGTCTTATGAGCTAAAGGCTCGGGCTCAGGCACCTACCCTACCCTAGAAGGGTTAGGCATGGATTCTTATTGTTTTAGTGGCTGTTATCTAAACGAATTCCTTGTGTTTTGAACACAGTTATAAATTATTATGTAAATTCTTCATTAAGAAGTTGTGCACTGGAATTATAATTTGGGTCAATCAAGAAAAGCTAACTTTGGTAACATATCGATAAAAGGAACTTAACCTAACATAATTTAAAGCAGGATAGGCGTCAAATACGCAGGTTAGGTTGTACTCCTTCATTTTTGGTTATTAAAAATATTTTTTTTTTCAACTTAGGCCCAAAATATAATAGTCTACATTGTACAGCTTATTATTCGACAATTATCACAATTATTATAATATATTTACTATTAATTGTGTACTGTCTATCATGTTCATCTTGTACACATCGGTACGACCATGTTACTCTGTAATTATAATTTTCTTTCTCATTTCAATTCTTACTGTAGTGTTTTTATTTTTCATATTAGTATTCATGTATTTCACTTTTTTCTCTGTTGAAAGATCTTCTCAAACTTGCATAACCTGTCTTATAATTTCTTTACGCCTTTTTCTTTGCTTAACATTTCTTCCTTATGTTTAATTTGTGCAAATGTTGTTTTTAGCATCCTGTCTTATCTTTCTCGTATTTTTCAATTTGCCATCTGAATTATGTGTGGTTCATGTTCAGCATGTGTGTGTTGGCTGGTTGGTTAATCGGGTTTATCAACTACACTAAGTAGAGATGTATTGGATGTGAAAATTTAGATATCCGCGGAAGCGGGTGTGTATAAGGATGTCTTACTTATTTTGCGGATGTGAGAAATTGTGTGGATGTTCAGCGGATTCGGATGCAGATACATATGCTTATATCTGTTTACAGTAAAATGCGGATGCAGATGCGGATGAGGATATCCGATACATCACTAACATTAGGGTCATTAAAGTCACACGTAACTTTTTCACCACCAGACAAGAATACTTTAATCCCATATATATACGCCAAAAGATGCATGTATCATGTATGTCTGTGTTGGGGGAAAGAGGGCAGATCTCTCCTCACTAAATATACATTCACTTCACTTAAATATTACTTTATAGCACTTTATTTTCACGTTGCTAAAAATACGAAAATATAAAAGCAGCTAAAATTTCAAAGTACCCACAAAAACAAAACGGAATTTGCAAGAACAATACCAAACGCTCTGCTGCTCACACTTATACATATATATTGCTGACATGATCCCTAGTAACTTTTGGCTTTCTTCTCCCCACAGGAATATTCAGAGCCAACCATGGCCGGAATTTGGTAATTAGTGAAGTGACCCCAGCGACTCTCGTTCTCTGTTGAGAATGAAAATGAATATTATTGTTGAAACTGCTTATGCATACTCTTGTTTCAGGATATTTACAAAATAATATTAGCATGTGAAATATTATGAACAACGAAATAAGTAATAATACATTTACTGCTTATAATAATAATAACAAAATAAATTAAATAAACAGGAAGTATATACGTACACTGTAAGCTACTAAGAGATCATCTGTATGGTTAAGATCCATGTCAGGAAACACTTGTATCCTGACGAATAAGACAACACCAAAAAGTTTATTTTTCTCAGTGTGTATACTGAAGGTTTACTTTACTCCTGTGGTGAAGAGGTCACCGTGAAGCCTAATATTACAGTCAATGGATAGTCGAAAGATTGGAGAATTTAACGAACACTTAATAATCCTAGTAGTATGTGAAAAATTGTGTCATCATCTTGCTTAAGTTATATTACCACGCCTCAGTATGCTGTCAGTTTTATTTAACTCCTATATTAGGGATAAAAGTATTCCGGAATGACGGTAAACAAGTTTCATACAGCCTTAATCAGCTTCGTGTAATCAATAGGCATTAAGCCCCATGAACCAACCAACCAGCCTCAACATAAAGGTATACATATACTATACCAGGATTCTTTTAGATTATGGTATTGTTTTTCTGAAAACGTGGTGGAAAGCCATATGTTTCTAAGAAACCCCTCGAAGGAGGTGCCTAGAAGCTGATGAGGAGCTCTTGATCCAAGGTATGGGGAATTTACCAGCCTAGTCTACCTTCTAACATAAACTAAATAGAAATACTTAACTTCAGAGATGACTTAGACGTTTTGCAGCCGCTGTTCAAGAGTCTCCTTCGATTGAGTCGATTTCCCATTCCTGGGCTGTGGAATGACAAGTGTGTTATAAATTTGCCCCCAAGGAGCGTATATCCAGCATTTCACTATTAATTACGTATGATTCCGATGGATATTCACTGGGTTTTGTGTGTTGGTATTCTTATCACGGTCTCCAAGGGAGGTTATATTCTACGTATACCTGAACACAGCAGTGTTTTGGGGCAAATGAAAGGGAAATAAAACTTGCCTGACTCATAGCTGGAGTCTTGTGTCATTGGTGTTGATACGAGGCCGATATCGGTGACTTGACTGAAGACTTGAGTGTCTCAGGAATGTTGCACTGATGTTCGCCACAAACGTCGGGAATGTTCGTTGCAGTCACTCGCAATACCAGTTACATTACGTCATTCAGTACCATCAAATGTTCATAGTTTCGTGGAATTATCCACAGAAGGGAGAATTGAATAACACTATATATTTCAGCACTACCAATGTTCAATCAAGAAAGTCACACAGAGACGCTATGAACACTACGTGATTCGTTCTACTACGAAATTCCTGAGTCATATAAGGGAACTAGTCTAACTTTCCTAGTTTCCTGAGATTGTCAAAATGAACAAGAGACAAGAGCGCACTGGTCACTATTGTCAATTTGTCTTTTAAAGCGATAATGAGGCAACGCCCTCGTGACTTAGTCTCGTCCTTTCCTTGAAGCAATCTAAGGCCCGCCATCCTCTCCGCCCTCCAGTTCATCGTCTGAAATCAGCTTTGTATACCTTCCTTGCTACACATTGAAACAAGGAATAACAGAATAAGATTGTTTCCTTGTTGTTCAGCTGTATACTAGAAGTCATAATGTCCCTGACTTGTAGACCAAGTGCATGGAGAAAAGAGTAATTAATCTCGTTTAATTCTCATTGTGTAGTTGATCAGAAATTCTAGAAAGGAGAGAGCAGTGCAAGGAGATACCTGGTACACATGTGGTTCTAATAAAGCTGTTTGCGAGAAAGGAAAAGTCCACTAGCCCTTTCCGGGAGGGCTAAATCCCTCAGAGGGCTGAAGGCAGCGCCGGGTTTATAAGGGAACAAAGGGGGCAACTGCCCCGGGCCCCCCTGCCAGAGGGCCCCCCAAACGAAGGACTTCCTTTATAACAAATTGTAATAAAAAAGTTAGTTTAATTAATAAAAGAAATTAACAAATAAAGTGTGTGTGGGAGGGCATCAGAAAATAGAAAAAAATGGATACCCACCACCACCTCTCCCTTTGAATAACTTGACTTCACTATTTCTGGTTTAGAGGTAAATGACCAGACCATGAGATCAGAGGTAACCAGGGTGTCCACTCGCGTATGTGTGTGTGTGTACTCACCTAATTGTGGTTGCAGGGGTCGAGACTCAGCTCTTGGCCCCGCCTCTTCACTGATAGCTACTAGGTCCTCTATCTCTCTGCTTCCAGAGCTTTGTCATACCTCGTCTTAATGCTATGTATGGTTCCTGTCTCCACTACATCACTTGCTAGGCTATTCCACTTCCTGACGACTCTATAACTGACGAAGTACTTCCTAACATCCCTCTGACACGTCTGAGTCTTCAGCTTCCAATTGTGACCCTTTGTTTATGTGTCCCCTCTCTGGAACAACCTGTCTCTGTCTACGTTATCTATTCCACGCAGTATTTTGTATGTCTTTATCATGTCTCCCCTGACCCTCCTGTCCTCCAATGTCGTCACTCCGATTTCCCTCAACCTTTCTTTGTAGGACATACCCCTGAGCTCCGGAACTAGCCTTGTTGCAAACCTTCGCACTTTCTCTAATTTCTTGACGTGTTTGACCAGGTGTCTTCTTCGATACCTAACATATTCGAAAACTACTGTTTATCATTCATTTTAGTTCATTTATTATTTGTAATTCAATTTAATTTCCATGTTGAGGCCCCCCAAACCTAAAGTGCCCAGGTCTCCCCATGTTCTAAATCCGGCCCTGGCTGAAGGGGGCTGAGAGCTAAGAAATATTTCCCATTTTATTAGAGAATTTTCTCCATACAAGGAATAAAACTTATCCATCATTTTCTTGAACTGAACCTTACCTTCTACCATTCCCCAGGGTTTAGCGATACATCTGATAATAAATGGTAAGCCAGAGGTTGCCTAACAACGAATATGTAAGAAAGGCAAGTCAGGTGCTGCTTATCCTTAAAAAAACTTAGCAGTTCCTTAACTAAGCAGTTGTTTATCCACAAGTATGCCAGCACTTGCATAACCACTGATACCCAGCACCGGTAAGCCAGTATTTGGGTGGTTTAGAAAGACACGTAAGCAAACACTATGACATATTTATTAGAAAACGTTTCGGTCCTGGGACCTTGATCACTTCTCAGAAGTGATCAAGGTCCCAGGACCGAAACGTTTTCTAATAAATATGTCATAGTGTTTGCTTACGTGTCTTTCTAAACCAACTTGTCGGTATTTATTACCAAGGTTTATACCAGTATTTGGGTAATCTGGGGGAAAAAAACCCCACTAAATTCTGAGCAAACAAATATTTACAGACCATGTTTTAATTTTGGTAGAATTTTATAAAAAAAATACAAAGAGTAATGCAGCATAACATTAAAGAAACATGTGAGGTAAGAAAAGGAGAAGTTTGGTATCAGTTGCTGTTTTTGGCTGATTGGACGTTCACTTAAATTACACTGGTTGATGGGCTTTGCCCTATGATAACAAATTTGCAAGTAGATTGACGATATTTAAGACTCCCTGATTTTGCTCTATGGTGTCGGTAGTATGTATGATGAAGGCTTACAGTCACAGTCTCCAGGACCAGTTGTTAGCAATAATTTCAGTGTATGCTTAATCTGTGTCATGTGATAGTTTATCTGTGTTTCATACATATATTGTCCAGTCTTTTGCTTACATATTTGTGCTGAACGTCTCTAGCGCGTAGGTTATGTGCAATTTAACATGTGTAGAGATTTTCGCATTGTCCACACCCCAGGTGCGTCAGCTTACCATTCTCCAAATAATACACATACAAACTATATAATACTCCAGGTGCCTCAGTCAATTATTCCTTACTCATATACACATGAACCAACTGAGGTGTCTGAATTTACCAACTCTAATATATGAAGTATATATATCTTATCACCCCAGATGAATGAATCTACTATCGTTTACACACACACAAACACACACACACACACACACCACACACACACACAACACACACACACACACACACACACACACACACACACACACACACACACACACACACACACACATGCCGGCATACACGAAGGTGTATCTCGACCGCGACAGAACACAAGAAGAAAAGTAGAAACTGAGAGAGATGGTACAAAGGCGAAAGGAGGAAAGAGAGGGTATGGAGAAGACAGACCGGAGATCCCAGACACAGGAAGAAGATCAAATACAGCCTCCCTCACAACTTCCTATAGAAGCCTCCCAACCAGGTCAACCCCAGTGCAACCAAACACTGTAAACCAAAACACCCATGCTACATCCAATGCCCCCACCCACTGCATTACAAACTCCACCCCCACAGCAACCACCCATAGTTCCTTATCAGGTCTCCAACTTCCCCAACCCCAATACATCTCTCAGACCAAAATCTTAGAAAAGAAGTTGAAGGTGTGGTATACAAATGCAGATGGAATAACAAATAAGTGTGAGAAGTGGCACGAAAGAATCAAGGAGACATCCCCAGACATAATAGCACTCACAGAAACAAAACTCACCAGAATAATAACAGATTCAATCTTTCCATACGGATATCAAATCCTCAGGAAAGACAAAGGGAGGAGAAGGGGAGGAGGAGTTGCACTGCTCATTAAAAACCAGTGGGGTTTTGAGAAAATGAAAGGAATGGATGGCACGGAAGAAAGGGACTACTTAGTAGGAACAATCCATCTGAGGGCATAAGGTGATAATTGCAGTAATGTACAACCCACCACAGAACTGCAGGAGGCCAAGAGAAGAATACAATGAGAGCAACAGAGCAATGGTCGACACACTAGCCGAGGTGGCCAGGAGAGCACACATGGGGGGAGCAAAGTTACTAGTTATGGGTGATTTCAATCACAAGGAGATTGACTGGGAAAACCTGGAGCCCCATGGGGGTCCCGAAACATGGAGAGCCAAGATGATGGATGTGGTACTGGAAAACCTCAAGCATCAACATGTTAGAGACACTACCAGAGAGAGAGGAGAGGATGAACCAGCAAGACTGGACCTTGTATTCACCTTGAGTAGTTCGGACATCGAGGATATCATGTATGAAAGGCCCCTGGGAGCTAGTGATCATGTGGTTCTGTGCTTCGACTACATAATTGAGCTCCAAATGGAGAGAATAGTAGGAATAGGGTGGGATAAACCAAACTACAAAAGGGGGAACTACTCAGCCATGAGGAACTTCCTTCAAGATATTCAGTGGGAAAGGGAACTGACAGGAAAACCAGTACAAGAAATGATGGACTATATGGCACCAAAATGCAAGGAGGCAGAGGATAGGTTTGTTCCCAAGGGAAACAGAAATAATGGGAAGAACAGAACGAGTCTTTGGTTCACCCAAAGGTGTAGGGAGGCAAAAACTAGGTGTACTAGAGAATGGAAAAGGTACAGAAGACAGAGATTAGCCGAAGAGCCAGAAACGAATATGCACAGATAAGAAGGGAGGCTCAGCGACAATATGAAAATGACATAGCATCGAAAGTCAAGAGGGACCCGAAGCTATTGTACAGCCACATCAGGAGGAAAACAACAGTCAAGGACCAGGTAATCAGACTGAGGAAGGGTGATGGGGAATTCACAAGAAACGACCGGGAGGTATGTCAGGAGCTCAACACGAGATTTAAAGAAGTATTTACAGTGGAAACCAGTAGGACTCCAGGAGGTACACCAGCAAGTGCTGGATGAGGAACATATAACCAAGGATGAGGTGAAGAAACTGCTATGCGAACTTGACACCTCAAAGGCGGTGGGACCAGACAACATCTCTCCATGGGTCCTTAAAGAGGGAGCAGAGATATTGTGTGTACCATTAACAAAGATCTTCAACACATCATTTGAAACTGGGCAACTCCCCGAGGTATGGAAGATGGCAATTGTAGTCCCAATTTTTAAAAAGGGAGACAGACATGAGGCATTAAACTACAGACCCGTATCACTAACGTGTATAGTATGCAAGGTCATGGAGAAGATCATCAGGAGGAGAGTGGTGGAGCACCAGGAAAGAAACAAGTGTATAATTGACAACCAGCACGGTTTCAGGGAAGGAAAATCCTGTGTCACAAACCTACTAGAGTTTTATGACAAGGTGACAGAAGTAAGACAAGAGAGAGAGGGGTGGATCGACTGCATTTTTTTGGACTGCAAGAAGGCCTTCGACACAGTTCCTCACAAGAGGTTACTGCAAAAGCTAGAGGATCAGGCACACATAACAGGAAAGGCACTGCAATGGATCAGAGAATACCTGACAGGGAGGCAACAACGAGTCATGGTACGTGACGAGGTGTCAGAGTGGGCGCCTGTGACAAGCGGGATTCCACAGGGGTCAGTCCTAGGACCTGTGCTGTTCTTGGTATATGTGAACGACATAACGGAAGGGATAGACTCAGAAGTGTCCTTGTTTGCAGATGATGTGAAGTTAATGAGAAGAATCAAATCAGATGAGGATCAGGCAGGACTACAAAGAGACCTGGACAGGCTACAAGCCTGGTCCAGAAACTGGCTCCTTGAGTTTAACCCTGCCAAATGCAAAGTCATGAAGATTGGGGAAGGGCAAAGAAGACCGCAGACACAATATAGTTTAGATGGCCAAAGACTGCAAACCTCACTCAAGGAAAAAGATCTGGGGGTGAGTATAACACCGAGCATATCTCCTGAGGCGCACATAAATCAGATAACTGCTGCAGCATACGGGCGCCTGGCAAACCTACGGATAGCGTTCCGATACCTCAATAAGGAGTCGTTCAAGACACTGTATACCATTTACGTCAGGCCCATACTGGAGTATGCAGCACCAGTTTGGAATCCACACCTAGTCAAGCACGTCAAGAAATTAGAGAAAGTGCAAAGGCTTGCAACAAGACTAGTCCCAGAGCTACGGGGATTGTCGTACGAAGAAAGGTTGAGGGAAATCGGCCTGACGACACTGGAGGCCAGGAGGGTCAGGGGAGACATGATAACGACATATAAAATACTGCGCAGAATAGACACGGTGGACAAAGACAGGATGTTCCAGAGATGGGACACATACACAAGAGGTCACAATTGGAAGTTGAAGACTCAGATGAATCAAAGGGATGTTAGGAAGTATTTCTTCAGTCATAGAGTAGTCAAGTCGTGGAATAGTCTAGAAAGTGAAGTAGTGGAGGCGGGAACCATACATAGTTTTAAGGCGAGGTATGATAAAGCTCATGGAGCAGGAGAGAGAGGACCTAGTAGCAATCAGTGAAGAGGCGGGGCCAGGAGCTATGACTCGACCCCTGCAACCACAAATAGGTGAGTACAAATAGGTGAGTACACACTCACACACACACACACACACACACACACACATAAACACACACATAAAACACACACACACACACACACACACACACACACACACACACACACACACACACACTGGAGTTTGAAGGAAAGTTTGATTTCCTTTAGGAGGAAATTTTGGCATTATGCAACAAGGGAATAGGCTGCAGAACAGGTAGATTGAAATAATATTGATAGAGCCCTCAAACTAGAAGAGGAAATGAAAACCTGAGGGAGACTGGAAAAAATTACTGGGAGGGGTAACAGAGGCAGAAACAGTGAAGGAACGAGAGAGAACAGAGTTACCCAGAAAGGAAAGCAGCTACTGGGCATGGTCTCTGAAGATGAGAAGGCTAATGAGATAAGAGAGACAGCAAGGAAAATGGTAAAACAAAGACGTCTGGAGGGAAAGGCAGTGGAAGAAAGACGGAGGTCACTGGTGTTTCATGGACTCCAGATGACTGAAGGGGGCCGAGAAAGCCTGAGATGGGATGAAGAAGAAAATGAGACATCGGGTTCATAGGAGGAGAGGAAGATGCATGACTGATGACAGAGTATGGTAGACTGTGTATCAAATAAGAGTGATGAGCTGAATGACTGCAGAGATCACAGGAATTATAAAGACAAAGCTAACAGAGATATGAGATTTAATATTCTCAGCAGGATATCAAGTGTTGAGGAAAGACAGTACCAGAGGAGTGGTATTTCTAATCAGAAATCAGTGGAGTTTTGAAAATGTGAAAGGGATAACCAGACTTGAGGCAAATAACTTCACATAAGGCTCAAGTAAAACTGGGAGACTCAAGTTAGCAGTTGCAGTGATATACATCCCACCAGCTATCAGTAGGAAACCGAAACGAGGATATAAAGTCAACAACTTCATAGCGTAAGCAGCTAGGATGCACACTGGGGAAATGCAAACCTCCTTAGTGTGGGAGATTTCAACTTTGCAGAAATAGAATGGGAGAACTGGGACCTACACAAGGGACTGGAAAAGTGGAGGTCTAAGTTAATGGAGGTGATCACGGGAAAACATTTTGTGTAAAAATATTTAGGACAAAAGAAGATAAAGAGAAAATGAGCCAGCAAGACTGGACCTTTTCGTTACAGCAAGTGCATCTGACATAGGTGAAACAGCATATGAGAGCTACAGGGTGTTAGTGACCATAGTGTACCGAACTTTGAGTAACTTCTTGAAGTAAACATAGGAAGAAAAGAAGGTAGAGGATGCAAGAAAAAAGACAATAGAAGAGGAAATTTCGAGGAAATGAGGGATTTTTGAATGTAGTTCACTGGGAAAGGAAACTGGAAGGCAAGTCAGTGGATGAGATGATGGGTTCCTACTGTAGCAAAGGGAAGGAGAGGACAACTTCATTCCCAGAACAAGAAATGGAAATAACAAAGACGAAAATAGCCCTTTATTCAAGTAGGGAAGCAAACAGATAAAAATCGAGCTTTTTAAGTAAGAATGAGTAGAGATGCCAAGTGAAAATTTTAAAATGACATTAAAGAAAGGCTAAGTCTGATCGAGAATTTCTTAACATCCACCTCAAAGGAAAAATAACAGTACAAGACCATGTAATTCGCCTAAGAAAAGGAAGGAAGAGAACTCATGGAAAAACGGCAAAGAAATCTACGAATTGTTGAACAATGGAATTGAAGAGTTCTCAGTGGAAACAGGCAATACCAGAAAGCCTATTGAAAAGGATACACCAACGGGTAATGGCCATCATACACACAACAGGGAAAGAGGTAAAAAAAAAAAAGCCTTGATGAAACTGGATACATTGAAGGCACTGAGTCATGACTAAGCGTCACTGTGGAAGAGGGAGCAAAATCTGTCTTAACCTGTACACACAAACTTCACTGATATTTATACCATGAAAGGTAATATACAAGATAATCAGAATGAATAATAATCAGCAGGGATTCAGAGAGGCAGATCTCGTCTTACCAATCTGTTGGACTTATATGGCAAATAAGCAGATTTGAGACAATAGTGAAAGAAGGGTGGACTGCATTTTCTTCGATTACAAGAAGGCATTTGAGTCTGTACCCTACAAAAATCTGGGGCAAAAACTTGAGTTGCAAGCAGGAATAATTAGGAACATACTCTGGTGGATCAGTGAGTACTTTAGGAGAAGGAAGCAGAGAGTATTAGAGAAGAGGCATCAGAATTGGGAAGAGTAACTAGTAGAGTTCCGCAAGGTTTTGTATTATATAACAAGTCCTTGCACTGGTTTTGGTTACTGCGAATAACCTATGTTACATACTTATATTACATATTTCAACTGGCGCCTCGGAGTTAAAGCCTTATCTAGGGGCATATAAAAATATTAAACAAAATATATCATCCTAGGAGCAGAAGGTAAATTCACCAAAAGCGCTAAACAGCTGTACAATACTTTTATCAGGAAGGACATGTAAACGCACCTTTATAAAATCTACATTTCACAAAACTCACCAGTTCACTGCTAATAATTTAAAATTAGGTCATATTTTGTTACAATCAAAACCAAGTGCTAAACCCACACGGGTCATTAGGCTACAGAAGAATAAAATGTTAATGGCGCCTCTATAACGCCATTCCTTGCCTGCTTCCAGCCTGCAGGTTTAAAAAGTGTAGCCATTCCTGCACTTCGACTAATGTCACACACCCCACATAAAAAAACAGGGACTTGCCCAGTGCTAGGACCAAGTTAAGATTACAAAAGAAAATATTTCCTGAAACAACTTATGGCCTAAAACTTACCTAAAATACGATCCTCCCTACTTAACCTAACACCATGACACCTGTCCACTCGACACTGCCTGCACACTCCTCTCTTCTTTCTCCCATACACTCAAAACTGGCCGTGCCTAAAACACGTCCATTTGCCTGTTCAGTCTATATCCACTTAAGCAGTGACATTATTTATTAAACTATATGTACACTTTTTATATTTTGCAACAATGCAGCAGCCAGCATAATAACACACATGTTAATGAATCAAATTTATCTCTGCTGATCAAGTAGACTCAGTGAGGAGAATAAAGGCTGATGAGGACAGAGAAATGCTGGTCAGATAAGTAGTTGCTGGAATTCATCCTCATCAAATGTAAGGTTATGAAGACTGGAGGGGCAAGAAGACCGGACATGGAGTATGGGTTCAGGGAAAACAATATGAAGTTCAACGATGAGAAATTTCAATTACTCAGATATGGTAAACACGAGGAAATTAAATCTTCATCAGAGTACAAAACAAATTCTGGCCACAAAATAGAGCGAAACACCAACGTCAAAGACCTGGGAGTGATCATGTCGGAGGATCTCACCTTCAAGGACCATAACATTGTATCAATCGCATCTGCTAGAAAAATGACAGGATGGATAATGAGAACCTTCAAAACTAGGGAGGCCAAGCCCATGATGACACTCTTCAGGTCACTTGTTCTATCTAGGCTGGAATATTGCTGCACACTAACAGCACCTTTCAAGGCAGGTGAAATTGCTGACCTAGAAAATGTACAGAGAACCTTCACGGCGCGCATAACGGAGATAAAACACCTCAATTACTGGGAGCGCTTGAGGTTCCTGAACCTGTATTCCCTGGAACGCAGGCGGGAGAGATACATGATTATATACACCTGGAAAATCCTAGAGGGACTAGTACCGAACTTGCACACGAAAATCACTCACTACGAAAGCAAAAGACTTGGCAGACGATGCAACATCCCCCCAATGAAAAGCAGGGGTGTCACTAGCACGTTAAGAGACCATACAATAAGTGTCAGGGGCCCGAGACTGTTCAACTGCCCCCCAGCATACGTAAGGGAGATTACCAACAGACCCCTGGCAGTCTTCAAGCTGGCACTGGACAAGCACCTAAAGTCGGTTCCTGACCAGCCGGGCTGTGGCTCGTAGGTTGGTTTGCGTGCAGCCAGCAGCAACAGCCTGGTTGATCAGGCTCTGATCCACCAGGAGGCCTGGTCACAGACCGGGCTGCGGGGGCGTTGACCCCCGGAACTCTCTCCAGGTAAACTCCAGGTAAACAGAGGCTGCAGACCAGATTCATCGAGAAAAGCCTAGTGGTGAGTTTAGTGTGCCCAGTACATCCCCAGAGGGTCGTATCAACCAAATAGTCTGTACAACAATTGCTTCTCTGGAAAATCTATGAGTAGCCTTCCGGAGTGAAATGTAGCAAGCAGGGAGTGAAATGTGGCAAGCAGCAAGTTGAGAGGAGGGGCTATATGCTAAGACTCGACCCAGAATATTTATGAGAAAGAGCAGGGGATGGGAGTGGCAGAAGGGGAGGGAGGAGTAGTAGTAATGGTAGTAGTGCTGGTGGTGGTGGTAGCAGTAGTAGTAGAATAATAGTAGTAGTAGTTGTTATTGTTTTCTTGTAGCAATAATAGTAGTGGTGGTGACATAAGTGGAAATGTAGCACTGGTAGAGGTATAAATAATAATGTAGGAGTAGTAGTAGTGGAAAACTTCACCATTACTACTATTAGTAGTAATAGTAGTAAATGTGGAGTTACTCCATACTATCAAGAGAACAGAGTGGCACTGCAGAAGAGGTACTGGCCCACGCGTATACGACAAAATTCCCTGCAGTACAACCCTTCCCCCCTAGGATAAAACCCACTTAGGAAGAAGGTGGAAAAGTCAATGAAAATATAGAAGGTGAAGAGGTAAGGACAGGAGGAGACAACGGTGATGTTAAGGCACAAGAGTTTTGATGATTAGAGCATTAGAAAATGTAATAAGAAAGGAAGGCCTCTACAGAGACAAAGCCAGGACTAAGATTCATGTAACGAATGTTTTGTATAAGTGATGCTTTAATAAGACGGCGTATGTAAAGGCTAGAAGGATAGACAGTTTTGGCAGAGGACCAGTTAATAGGATGACTGTCATCTCTAACATGACAATAAGGAGAACCATTAAAAGACAGTGGCCAGCTTCACCAAAGTACTGGAGAGGACAAGAGGAGCAGGAAATGGAGTAGACGCCGGAAGTATCAGTGACAGGAGAGGTATGAACTAGATTACAATAGATTACCATGAAGGATATTAGTTCGGCGAAGGATGTTGTTAAGATTTAGGAGACTGGAAATATAGGGATGACAAAGAACAGGAGATTTCATGGGAGAAGAGAATTTTGGAAAGAAGAAAGACCGTTCAACATGTGAGAATGTAGAGTTTATGAAATATGAAGGGTAGCCGCGGCGAGAGAACGAGCTGCGAAAAATGAAATTTCCGAGTCGAAAAATTGAGGGTTACAGATGTGGAGGACACAGAATAAAAGAGAAACAAGAACACTTTTCAAAACAGAGGGAGCATGGTAAGAAAAGTAGTGAATGTACATACCATTGTGCACCGGTTGGCTATGAACAGAAAAAGAAACGCTTGTCGCGATGGACATGCACATCCTGGCAAGGTAGCAAAGAGTTATATTCTCACTCAGCTTTGAACTTGTTGGAAGGAGAGAGATTGTTAAGGACATCAAAAAATGGTTGGAAGAGACTACGGTCACGTAGCAAAAGAGCAAATACATCGTCTATATAACGAAGCCAGACGTAAATTCTATTCCCAAACCTTTGTATTGCTTATAGGCTCTCCTCTATCCCCTCCTCTTGTTAACTTTTATATGGAGTATTTCGAAGCTGTTCTGCTTCGAAATACTTCTAATTTGCCTATTTTATTGAAAAATTTGCCAATTTTATTGAAAAAAATCGGGTTTCATGTATTAACTGGCGAATGCCTTTTCTGATCTGTTTAATTGAGTTTGAGTTGTGCTGGAGCCAAGTTACTATTTTTTCATTGCACAAATTATGAAAATTGAAATGTTGCTTTTCATTCGATATTTTCTCAGTGGCTGTTTTGATTCAGTTCAGATTTTCAACGTTGATATTTAACAGCACTGAATCTGATGCCCCACTCTCCCTTTTGCGTGCATTAAAGTAAGTGACTGTGCTTATGGAATACAGAGATGCCTTTTAGGGATCGAGCAGCGACCGAAATAAGTTTACTTTTTACATAAATTTAATGATATCCAGAATGACTTTCACGGGGCAGTAGCAATTTATATTGATGCTAAATTGTTTTGCAAAATTTGTTACGTTGGCTTAAAACTCACGATACATACACCGTGAGAATTTACAGTGTGATTTAATTTTAATCCCTACTTTAGGGATTACAGTATTATTGATGTCAGTGAAGAGATGAATTACAGCTGCAATTAATAACCCACGTGCAGTCGGTAGGTTTCAAATCTAACAAATTAACTCTCTGAAGCCTCGTGTTGCAGATAAAACTAATGCTGGGCACCTTTCATTCTGCGCACAGCACTGATAAAATTCTTCAGAGCGTTTATTATTTGTAATGAATCTGCGAAAATTTGCATGAAATGTTACTAGTGTCATAAATAATAGAAAAGAAAAGAAAATCTTTGAAAGTAAAATTTTTGACCGACCTTACGAGTACATAGGTTAGAGAGTATTAATTTTAGCAAGATTTGATGAGGTTGCTAAGGTAGTTTTGGTGTGGTCGTCAAGATTACACCGTACCTGGTCAACAGGACCATACCAGGCCTAGTTGTTAATGCTACACTAGATCAACAACAGTTGTCAAGACCACACTAGACCAGGTCATCAATGTCACACTAGACCTAGATATCAAGACCCCAGCAAACTTGATCGTCACGAACACAGCGGCATGACATCTGTAGATTAAGGGATCAAAACACTATTTGCAAAAATACTCTGGCAGTATTGGATTACTGTGCAGTGAGAGAGGTATTCCCAGCCCTCGATAACCCTACTCTGGAGGATGCGGGATGAGTCAGATGCGTATAAGATTGAGTTGTAGATGAGTGGGACTGAATTGGAAGGGTGTAGGAGCCAATCTGATGTAGGAAAACTGTAAGAGTTGTAGATTTGTAGAAATGAATTGAAGGGATATCGGGGTGTGTTAGTGAGTAGGAGTGAGAGAGAAGGGTGTAAGAAGAATGTGGGAGCAAGTTGTCTGCGCAAGGGAGTAGTTCATTTTTGGAGTGAATTGTAGGGGTGTGGGAATAAACTGTAGGTGTGTGGGTGAGTGTGTGAGGAGTGTGGGTGTGAGTTGCCATGGCAAGAGTGGTATTTCTTAATTTATGAATATCAGCGAGAAAAACTGAAACTTAACCCATTAGGAAAGAGAAGTAGCCCAGATGCTGCAACACAACTGCACCATCAAAATGAAACACTCTCAACCCTTAACGAACACAGAAAACTGTTGTTTCCCTGTTTAACACAGGTGGACGAGATGTGGGGGGCCGGAGATTAGTCATCTTAAAAAACTCCCGGGGGAAAATGGAATTAAACTCTCTAAAACACAAATAAAGTCAGGGTGGACATGAAGAGGAATTCTCGCGGGATTAGAGCTCAACATCCTGGTACCGGAGCTTGAGGTAACATAGCTGGTAGGGGGAAAATAGTACGAATTCACTCACATAGGACCAGAATTTATTGAAAATGTTTTTCTCCTTGGGACATGTTACCGTAAATACAGGAGGAGAAAAAAAGGATAGTCTAATCCTCTTTTGGTTCTGTTTGAAGTGATCGGCAAAAGGACAAAAAGTTTCCAGTCAAGGCGCCTATGTGGTATTTGCGGCCTTTTCTCGTTGGTTGTCGGCTTCATTTAGCTTCCTAGTACACTAGGTACATCAGCAACATTTGCAGGGAGGCGTGTTCGACTGCCTTAAAAGGTCGCGCGATTGCGTGGTAGGGTTTTGTATCCCTGTTGTACTCCCATAGTTGTGTTTGCAAGGGTCAGATTACAGCTCCTGGTTCCCCCTCACACTGGTTGTACTATGTCACTCCCCCTGCTCCATGAGCTTTTCTCCCTTTTCTTAAAGTATGTATAGATTCCCTCCAATCACTTCACAGATTATTCCACTTCTGCAACTTTTTGACTGAATAAATATTTTCAAAAACCCTGTGTTTCTTTGTTTCTTCAATTCCCAAAATGTGACCCCGTGTTGCTGTTTTACCATCTTTGGAACACCCTGTTTTGTTACTTGTGTGTGTGTGTGTGTGTGTGGTGTGTGTGTGTGTGGGGTTGTATTCCCTAGTGTACTCCCCTAGTTGGGGTTGCGGGGGTCGATCGAGCCCCTGGCCCCCCCCTTTTCCCCTGATCGTACTAGGTCACTCCCCCTGACCGTGAGCTTTATATCCCTTGCTTAAAGCTATGTATGGACCCGCCTCCACTACATGTTTCCCAAAAACATTCCACTTACGACTACTCTGTGGCTGAAAAAATATTCCCTAAGCCCCTGTGATTCATTGTGTCTTCGTTTTCCAACTGGCCCCCTTGTTACTGTTCCAATCTCTGGAACATCTGTCTTTGTCCCCTTGTCAATTCCCTTCCCCGTATTTTGTATGTCTTTGGTCTGTCCCCCTATCTCCCCTGCCTCCAGGTCGTCGGGTTGATTTCCTTAAAACCTTTCCCTCTTTGGACATACATCTTGCTTGGGACTAGTTTGTTGAAAACCCTTTTCATTTCTCTAGTTTCTTTCGGTTTGGCTAGGTGGGGGTTTCCCAAAACTGGTGCCCATACCCCAATAGGGGCCAAACGTCCCGGGGTTTTTACGGGGGTCCTGAATGTTTCCTTATTAGATGTGGGAAAATGCTGTTCTGAGGTTTGCTAGGCCCCCATATGCTGCAGCGTTTTTTGGTTGATTGCGTTCAGGAGATGTGCTGGTGTTTTACTCACCCAAGATTTTTTTCCTTGAGTGATTTTTGTAGTCTCTGGCCCCTAGACGTCTCCGTCTGCGGTCTTCTTTGCCCCCCCCCAATACTCATGACTTTGCCTTGGTGGTTTAAAACCCCGGGCCCAATTGCTGGACCAGGTCGCACCCTGTCCAGACCCCTTTGTATTTGCCTGGTCATCGATCGAATGAACTTTTTCATCAACTTCACGTCATCTGCAAACAGGGACACCTCGGAGTTTTTTCCCTTTCCCGTCATGCGTTCAAAAATACCAGAAACACATGGTCCTAGGATGACCCCTGGGGGCCCCCGTGGTCACAGGTGCCACTTGAACCTCCCCACGTCCCATTACTCGTAGTTTTCCTGAAAGTTTTCCCGTCCATTCAGTGCCTTCTTGTTTCCTGTGGTCCTCCGTTTTTCCCACTAATTCTTGTGTGGTACTGTGCCAAACGCCTTCTTGCAGTCAAGAAAATGCAATCCCCCCCACCCTCTCTCTTTTTTTTATGCTGTCACCATGTCAAAAAACTCCAGTAGGTTGTGACCGGTTTCCTGTCTCTGAAACCATGTTGGTGGGGTGATGGATTTTCCTTTTAGATGTTCCCCCATTTTTTCCCCCTGACAATCTTTTCCATGTTTTTGCATGCTATACAGTCAGTGACATGGTCTGTTTTTAGGCTTCGTCTGTTCCTTTTTTAAAGATGGGACCACATTTGCGTTTTCCCATGCCTCAGGCAATCCCTGTTTCGATAGATGCATTGAAATTGTTGTTGGGGTAAATAGCATTTTCTCTCCGTCTCTCAGGGCCCATGGGGGTTTTTATCTGGCCCATTCCCTTTGAGGATCTGCTCCTCACAAGCCTCTTCATTTTCGGGTTGTGTGTCTGTGGCAGCAAGGTGGTGCCCCCACCTCTCCGTCTTTCTGGGCCCCCTTCTTTCCCCTCTTTGAACATTTTTTGAATCTCTTGTTGAGTTCCTCACTATTCACGGTCATTTTTTTTGTCTCTCCTCCTTCCTTCTTAGCCTGATACCTGGTCCTTATTTCTTCCCCATTCCTAGCCACATGGTTTTTGCCTCTTGCTCTTTGGGTGAACCTGGGTTTCCTGGCTTTTTCATTATTCCGTTACCCTGGGTCAAACCTTCCTCAGCCTCCCGCACTTGTTTTAATTTCCATCATCTATTAATGGTTCTCTGCCAGTTCTCTGTCCCACGAACCCCGTTCATTAGTTCCTTCCTGTGTAGTCCCCTTTTCCCGTGTTGGTTTCATTTGTCCTGGGCCCTTCCCGCTTTTTCCCCCACTTGGCTCTACTGTGTATTCGAAGCTCAAAACCACATGATCGTGGCCCCAAGGGGACTTTATATGGATGTCCTCAATATCTCATACTCAAAGGGGAATACCCAAATCCAGTCTTGTGGTTCATCCCCTTCCCCTCTCTCTTTTAGGTCCCCTTCGTGTTGGTACATGAAGTTTTCCAGTACCCCTCCATATCTTAGCCCCCATGTATTTGGCCCCCCTTGGCTCCCAAATTTTCCCATCGATCTCCTTGTGGTTAAGGTCGTCCCTGATCAGGGTTTGCCCCCGCATGCATGAGCTCTTCTCGCCACTGCAGCCCCGTGTGTAACCATCGCTCTATTACTCTCGTCATACTCTTGCCCTTTGGCCCTCCCGCTTTTCTGTGGGGGTTTTACATCACGAATTATCACCTTGGGACCACCGGATGAAGCGTTCCCCCTATGTAAACACTTTCTTCTCGCTGTTCCTCTCAAGCTCATCAAAATTTCCCTCGGGGTTTTATCACAATGCCACTCCCCCACCCCCCCCTGTTCCATTGTTTTTCTGGATCTGGTATCCGCTGGAAAGATGGCATCTTTATCATTCCCATAAGCTTTGGTTTCTGTGATTGCTATGATGTCTGGTGTGGCTCTTTGACTCTTTTGTGCCACTCCCCCCTTGTTTGTTATTCCCTCAGCGTTTTTGTACCCAACCCCTTTAGTTTCCTTTCCAACATGTGGTTTGGGGGGCCTGTGGGGGGGAGGAGACCGGTAGCTACTGTGGGATTCTATGGTTGGGGGTTGGGTGGAGCTGTGGGTATGGATTTTATTTTGTGTTGGGGGGGTGTGATTAGGTTTTTGGGGTTCTGAGAATAGTTGTGTGTGTGCTTGCCCTTGCTGTCTGTTTGCTCTGCTGACCTTTGTGGTTCCATCCTTGTCTCCTTTCCCAGCTCCTTTCGCTTTTTTGTCCTCTCCCTCAGCTGGTCTCTCTGTTTGTGCTCTGTCTCTGTCTAGGAACACCCTTTTGTAGTCTTCCGGCTTTTCAACCCTGGTTTTCTTGGGGGGGACCTGTTCTGCCTGTTTTGTCTGAAATCAGTTGATCGTCGGTTTCTCCCCCTTTAAGTACCCCCCCATTCTCTGAAAATTTACAATTCTCCATGTTTTTCCCCTATTTCCGTGTGTTTTCTCAATATCCCTTTTTTTCTTCCTGCCCTCTTTCAGTGTGTGTCCTTTTTTCTTCTCCTGAAGCCCTGGATAATATGAATTTTCCTTTCCTCCTCCCCTTTCCCCCTCCCTCTGTGACTTGGTTCCTGTCTGTAGTGGTCTTTTCTCCTTTATTTTTTCCAGTGGCTCTTGGTAGCAGGTTGTGCCTCAACATTTTTGACCTATCTCCCTCTCCCTCTGCACCCCTCTGCTCTTCCCTTATCCCTGGCCCCTTTTTTGCAGGTGATATGACCTTGCATAAATTTATATCTCCCTTTTCCCGTCAGCCTTCATCTTCGTATGGTGTGTCTTTTGGTCACTACCCCCCGAGGGTTGCTTCAGCCGTTTACTCAAATTCTAGGCCTTTCCCCGGTTTCTGCAGTTTTTGACTTGTGCCTCCCCCTTTTTCGTCTCCTCCAACTCTTTTTCCCCTTTCACAGAGAGCTCTTTCTCCATTTTTTCGAAATCTCCTAATTTTCTCTCCCCTTTTTGCTCTTCCTTTTTCCCCTGTTCCTCACCATTCCTCCTACCCGTACCCCTTTTATCTGATCCCTGATTCCTGCGAGTCCCAACCTTTTTTTTTTTTTTTGGAAAAAAAGAGAGAGAAAGAGAAAAAGAAAAAGGGGGAAAAGAGTGAGGATAGGGAGGAGAGAAGGGGGGGCCCGAAGGAGGGGGAAAAAAGGGAAAAGGGGAAGAAAGTGAGAGAGGGGAAAAGGTAAAAGAGAGGGGGGGGTGACAGGGGAAAGAGGGAAAAAGGGAAAAAAAAAGGAAGAGGAGAGAAGAGAGGAAAAGAGGAAGGGGGAGAGGGGAGGGGAGAAGAAAGAAAAAGGAAGAAGGAAATAGTGAGTGGAAGAGAGAGAGGAAGGAGAGGGGGAGGGAGAGGATGAAAAAAAAGGGAAGAGAGGGGAAAAAGAGAGAGAAGAGAGAGAGAGGAAAAGAAAGAGAGGAGGGGGAGAGATGGGGGGGAAAGGAAGGGTTTGGGCACTTCACAGGAAGGTGTAAAAACCCGTACTCACCTTTTTGTGGTTGCAGGGGTCGAGTCATCCTGGCCCCCTAATGGTGTGTGTGTCGTATGTGTGTGTGGTGTGTGTGTTGTGTGTGTGTGTGTGTGTGTGTGCATATGTGTGTGTGTGTGTGTGTGTGTGTGTGTGTGTGTGTGTGTTGTGGTTGTATTATGTGTGTGTGTGTGTGTGTTGTGTTGTGTGTGTGGTGTGTGTGTGTGTGTGGTGTGTGTGTGTACGTATTAAGTTTCTAAAGCAGAGGTGTTTCACCTAGTGTGTGTGCATTGTTTATGTAAACAGTCCTTATTTCCCACGTATGTATAATATGTATTGTTAGTCCATTCTTGGTTCCCACTGTCTGTTTTTGAGTTTAAAATTATGTTCAAAAAAAATACACGCTTCGCCCTTTGCCCCTACCTCAAAATTCTATTAAATGCCAGTAAATGCTGTTATTCTAATTCTGATAGCTCG
>NC_069399.1:108406671-108447133 GCF_026875155.1 Cherax quadricarinatus
TGTTGTAGTTCCACAAATATCGGTGTTGTAGTTCCACAAGTATTGGTGTTGTAGTTCCCCAAGTATTGGTGTTGTAGTTCCACAAGTATTGGTGTTGTAGTTCCACAAGTATTGGTGTTGTAGTTCCACAAGTATTGGTGTTGTAGTTCCACAAGTATTGGTGTTGTAGTTCCACAAGTATTGGTGTTGTAGTTCCACAAGTATCGGTGTTGTAGTTCCACATGTATCGGTGTTGTAGTTCCACAAGTATCGGTGTTGTAGTTCCACATGTATCGGTGTTGTAGTTCCACAAGTATTGGTGTTGTAGTTCCACAAGTATTGGTGTTGTAGTTCCACATGTATCGGTGTTGTAGTTCCACAAATATCGGTGTTGTAGTTCCACAAGTATCGGTGTTGTAGTTCCACAAGTATTGGTGTTGTAGTTCCACAAGTATTGGTGTTGTAGTTCCACATGTATCGGTGTTGTAGTTCCACAAATATCGGTGTTGTAGTTCCACAAGTATCGGTGTTGTAGTTCCACAAGTATTGGTGTTGTAGTTCCACAAGTATTGGTGTTGTAGTTCCACAAGTATTGGTGTTGTAGTTCTACAAGTATTGGTGTTGTAGTTCCACAAGTATTGGTGTTGTAGTTCCACAAGTATTGGTGTTGTAGTTCCACAAGTATCGGTGTTGTAGTTCCACAAATATCGGTGTTGTAGTTCCACAAGTATTGGTGTTGTAGTTCCACAAGTATTGGTGTTGTAGTTCCACAAGTATTGGTGTTGTAGTTCCACAAGTATTGGTGTTGTAGTTCCACAAGTATTGGTGTTGTAGTTCCACAGTATCGGTGTTGTAGTTCCACAAATATCGGTGTTGTAGTTCCACAAGTATTGGTGTTGTAGTTCCACAAGTATTGGTGTTGTAGTTCCACATGTATCGGTGTTGTAGTTCCACAAGTATCGGTGTTGTAGTTCCACAAATATCGGTGTTGTAGTTCCACAAGTATTGGTGTTGTAGTTCCACAAATATCGGTGTTGTAGTTCCACAAGTATTGGTGTTGTAGTTCCACAAGTATTGGTGTTGTAGTTCCACAAGTATTGGTGTTGTAGTTCCACAAGTATCGGTGTTGTAGTTCCACAAATATCGGTGTTGTAGTTCCACAAGTATTGGTGTTGTAGTTCCACAAGTATTGGTGTTTGTAGTTCCACAAGTATTGGTGTTGTAGTTCCACAAGTATTGGTGTTGTAGTTCCACAAGTATTGGTGTTGTAGTTCCACAAGTATCGGTGTTGTAGTTCCACAAATATCGGTGTTGTAGTTCCACAAGTATTGGTGTTGTAGTTCCACAAGTATTGGTGTTGTAGTTCCACATGTATCGGTGTTGTAGTTCCACAAGTATCGGTGTTGTAGTTCCACAAATATCGGTGTTGTAGTTCCACAAGTATTGGTGTTGTAGTTCCACAAATATCGGTGTTGTAGTTCCACAAGTATTGGTGTTGTAGTTCCACATGTATCGGTGTTGTAGTTCCACAAGTATCGGTGTTGTAGTTCCACAAATATCGGTGTTGTAGTTCCACAAGTATTGGTGTTGTAGTTCCACAAGTATTGGTGTTGTAGTTCCACATGTATCGGTGTTGTAGTTCCACAAGTATCGGTGTTGTAGTTCCACAAATATCGGTGTTGTAGTTCCACAAGTATTGGTGTTGTAGTTCCACATGTATCGGTGTTGTAGTTCCACAAGTATCGGTTTTGTAGTTCCACAAATATCGGTGTTGTAGTTCCACAAGTATCGGTTTTGTAGTTCCACGAATATCGGTGTTGTAGTTCCACAAGTATCGGTGTTGTAGTTCCACAAGTATCGGTGTTGTAGTTCCACAAGTATCGGTTTTGTGGTTCCACAAATATCGGTGTTGTAGTTCCACAAGTATCGGTTTTGTAGTTCCACAAATATCGGTGTTGTAGTTCCACAAGTATTGGTGTTGTAGTTCCACAAATATCGGTGTTGTAGTTCCACAAGTATCGGTGTTGTAGTTCCACAAGTATCGGTGTTGTAGTTCCACAAATATCGGTGTTGTAGTTCCACAAGTATTGGTGTTGTAGTTCCACAAATATCGGTGTTGTAGTTCCACAAGTATTGGTGTTGTAGTTCCACAAGTATCGGTTTTGTAGTTCCACAAGAATCGGTGTTGTAGTTCCACAAGTATTGGTGTTGTAGTTCCACAGGTATCGGTTTTGTAGTTCCACAAGTATCGGTGTTGTAGTTCCACAAGTATCGGTGTTGTAGTTCTACAAGTATTGGTGTTGTAGTTCCACAAGTATCGGTGTTGTAGTTCCACAAGTATCGGTGTTGTAGTTCCACAAGTATCGGTGTTGTAGTTCCACAAATATCGGTGTTGTAGTTCCACAAGTATTGGTGTTGTAGTTCCACAAATATCGGTGTTGTAATTCCACAAATATCGGTGTTGTAGTTCCACAAGTATCGGTGTTGTAGTTCCACAAATATCGGTGTTGTAGTTCCATAAATATCGGTGTTGTAATTCCACAAATATCGGTGTTGTAGTTCCACAAGTATCGGTGTTGTAGTTCCACAAGTATCGGTGTTGTAGCTCCACAAATATCGGTGTTGTAATTCCACAAATATCGGTGTTGTAGTTCCACAAGTATCGGTGTTGTAGTTCCACAAGTATCGGTGTTGTAGTTCCACAAATATCGGTGTTGTAGTTCCACAAGTATTGGTGTTGTAGTTCCACAAGTATCGGTGTTGTAGTTCCACAAGTATCGGTGTTTTAGTTCCACAAGTATCGGTGTTGTAGTTCCACAAATATCGGTGCTGTAATTCCACAAATATCGGTGTTGTAGTTCCACAAGTATCGGTGTTGTAGTTCCACAAGTATCGGTGTTGTAGTTCCACGAGCGTCAGAGTTCAGCTTCTACTATCCCTGGTGAACACAAGTGAGCAGGCAACGAGAATTACCTCCTGTGTATCCCCTTGTCATCGCTGAATCCAAAATAATGAGGAGAATGTAAACTAAACAGACTAAACAGGAAGAACAAAGGCTGCAAGAAGATATAAGGAGAGTTCTGGAAAAGATGAATAGATGGATACTGGGATTAGACTGAAGAAACAGCAAGTTTAAGAAACATGAAGATGAAAGTGGGATTTAAATTGAGTGCCATTTTACAGTAAACATTACCTTAAACATGTATCTTGGGTCTTATATATACACGTCTCCCGAGTTTTATATAAACATGGCTCCTGAGGTTTTATATGAGCATGTCTTCGAGGCACATATAAACAAGTCTCCTGAAGTACATGTAAACACGTCTGCTGTAGCACATATAAGCACGTCTCCTGAAGAATATATAAACACGTCATCTCAAGCAAGTATTAACCGAATAATATCAACAGAGGAGGCTGGGGTAGTAAGATTCTACTTAGGAACCCAGATAAAGACTCGTTCAAAACATTCTTTTCCTGATACGCACAATTCATTCTTGAGTACGCAGCGCCAGCATGGAACCCGATATCGAATTTGAGAGACTGCAGAGAGGAGCATTGAAATTGGCTCTTGAACTGAGGGTGAAATGATCATCAGATAAAAAATGTTACAAGTAGGCTTAATATCAGTAGTGACAAATAAGGTAAGATATGAAAACAAAATGCTACCGGGTACAGACAGGGCAAACAAGAAAAGTTTTTGTTTTTACTAGGGATGCATCCAGAACAAGAAGCAAGACTAAAAATTACACTTCGAATTGATCCTCAGGGATATTAGTAATATTTTTTTCAAAATGAGAGTGATTATGAAGTTGAATCAGTTGCGCAATAACCCAGTAGAAGTGAACTCCATACAGAGAGTTCGCTTCTACATGGCTCAGTCACATTATTCGGTCGAAATTTCAGAGGAAAAACCTAGAGATAAGTTTCAAATACCTTGTGGAAGTTGACATGGAGTGAAACAATACGATTGAGAAGAAGAAAAAAATCAAGTTTCCGAAGAGACTGTATAAGGATGAGAGAATTATTAAATGTGGTACAGTGCAAAGGCAGCTGATGAAATGATGAGAATCGGACGAGGAATTCATAGCTAGAAGAGAAAATGGCAACAACAGAGAAAGTGCAAGATTTACTTAGACATGCAGAAAGATGCAAGAGCGTGGGACAACAAAAAAACGAAAGAGGCAAGAATAAAAATGTAAACAGAAGAATAAGTAACGAATATGCACGGGCGAGAAGAAAAAACGAGTGACAGTTTGAGATTACATATAGCAAACGTCAGATCTGTACTGAGGCTGCTACAGTCACACCAGATGGAAGACGATGGTAAACAACCAAGTAACAAGAGCAAAGAAACAAGGAGCAGAGTTCATTAGAAATGAAAGTGAAGTGTGTGAGAAGTTCAATGCACAATGTAAAGGGTTTTTCTTGCTGAAAATTAAGATAGCAGAAGAAAGTCGAAGATAAAGTGTACACCCACTGGTCCCCCAACACAGTAAACAAAAGGGAAAATGTGAGTAGAAACTCATGACTAAGATAGATACCTCAAAGAGAGAGAGAGAGAGAGAGAGAGAGAGAGAGAGAGAGAGAGAGAGAGAGAGAGAGAGAGAGAGAGAGATGGCAAGTAACATTTGCACCTGAGAAAACGCAAATGATGATCGTCTCTAGGCATCATGATGGTAATGCTGGTGCAGTAGTAAGGATGAATGGAAGGGTGTTGGCACCTGGAGAAGAAGTTGATATCCTTGGGGTGAAACTTGACTCCAAACTAACCATGAAGAACCATGTTGTAAATCTAGCAAACAAGGCAGCCAGGAAGCTTACAGCACATCGCCGTATCTCGCATCTGCTTGACAGTAGGGGTTGCAAGATTCTGTACGAGGCACAAGTACGCTCACACCTTGAGTATGCTCCACTTTCTTGGTTTGCCTGCCTCCCCTCTCATCTGCGACTGCTTGACAGAGTGGAGAACAGAGCAAGACGTCTCATCTCTCGTCTGGAACCATCCTGGATAGATCTGTCATTTCAGCAGAGCCTTCAACACAGGAGGGATGTGGGTGGCCTTACTGTTATGTACATGGCCAATACTGTCAAAGTACCACACTTGGATCCACTTCGAGGACAGCGTGAAACAGGCTTTTATGCCACAAGACGGGCAGAAAGCAGCAACTTCACTCTGGCTGTACCCTTCTCCAGAACATCACTCCATCTGAGATCATATATACCCAGGATGACTCGAGTATGGAACACATTCGTACAGCATGATGATGTCAACGAGATAAAGTCAGTTGATCAAATGAAAATGCTGGCCCACAGATGGCTCCAACTTCATCCTGTTCCCTACTTGTATGTCTCATAACAATAAAAATACTTTCAAATGAGCTGATGTAGGTAACAGCTCTTAGCTTGTCAATAAAGTTAGGAATCCTTAACCTGTAAATAGCTTGTCAATAAAACTAGGGATCCTTAACCTTGTCAAACCCTGTGTAAAAAAAAAAAAAAAAAAAGAGAGAGAGAGAGAGAGCTAATTAGGTGAGATAGAAATGAGTATCACTTAGATAATATGGTGACAGTGAGATGGTCGGGTGAAGTCTAATATGACGATGACTGTCCTTTCTTTCCAGGGTAGAAGATTTTATTCGGGTTATTGCCCTCGTAGGGCAATTAACCAGGATAAGTCATGAAAACCAGTCAGTGCTGCTTTTTACCAGTTCGGCTAACATCGAAGTCTTTAATTCTTGGAAGTCGGGGGCAGGTGTTAGGAAACTTTTCCAGTCATCTTTCTCCCGCCCAGGATTGTACCGAGATTCTTCAGTTATGAGCCTAACGTTCTGGCACCGACCTACAAGGTAATGTCAAGTGGGAGTCTTGAATGGGAAAGAATGACGACTGTGGCGCCTGGTACGTTTTTAGCAGAATTGGATGGATATATTAGCAGTGCATCTGCTACCATATTCTATATAATAATTACATAATGAGAATAAGAGCGAACTATGTTTCCCTGTCAGATCACAAGATGGGTTTCATTCACAGTGTTGAGATTTGTGGGCCTGAGCTGCGAGACTTCAGTAGGGTTCAGCAGCGACTGCTGCTTCAAAAGTCTCGTTCCAGAGAACTGGAGTTCCTAAAACTTTGGAATTACCATCTACGGAGATTAACTTCACCATACACATAAGCAACGGAATTTTTAAAAGGTGTCTCCATCAGAGAGCAGTTCAATAAAAAAATACATAAAGGACATAAGAGAGAAAAAAGATAGTATTTGGACATTATAAACTCTATATCAGAGAATATACAAGATACCTACATAAATAAACCATTAAAAATCATTGTAACAATGGCTTCTCGATATTTCAAAACTTCATTATAAGCCTAAAAATACACATATGAGTCGCTAGCCTAGCGACAACCAACCCAAACATGAGAAAAGAAATTCTTCTTCACCTAAACTTAACAACTCGCAGTTAGTGTTGGCTGACCCAAGATAACCTGGGCAGGACTAAGCTGTGGTACATTATATTAATTTCCCAGAGAGGCGTGGTCCTCGGTGTGGCTGCCTGGGAGGGAGGGGGGTGAGAAGATGGGCAAAAATGATGTTGAGGGTAGGAAAGAGGTGGGGGAGGGAGGAAAGGAGAAAGGGGTCGGGTAGAGAGCGTGAGTTGTGTTAATGGGCAAATAATTGCAATCGTATAATTATTACGGTATTTCATGAATATCAGATACCACTTCGCAAGACCAAATGCACACACACACACACACACAAACACACACACACATACACAAACAAACACACACACACACACACACACACCAACACACACACAAACACACACAAACTTCACACGCACACATACAAACAGGCTGCACGCACGGACACAGACAAACACAAGACAGCACTGCGTTATATATTCCGTCGTAATTACATCTAATGGGGAAGACACGGCACGCATCCACTTCATCAAGAATGGACTGCAAAATTGTTATGGAAGAGAGGGAAGCCGGCAGTGGTGTCCGTCGTGTATAAGAAGGGACTCACGCCAGCCATTCATAAGACACATAGTGACAAAGGCAGCGTGTTATAACCATCACTGCAGTGCTGTTACACCAGCACCCACACCAGCACCTGCAACACCCACTCAAGAAAAAGAAGAACAGTTCATTACCGAAGACTAATTAAAGCCAAGTGCACATTTACTGTTAGAAAGACAGTGTCAGCAGAGGCAAATAGACTTGCTTTACTGTATTTTATTTTTAATTAAACAAAATTGATTATATCAGCAGTGTGCTACTACACTATTGTATATGAAAGTTAACAGTTGGAATTAAAGCCAACTATGTTTCCCAATCATATTTCACGCAGTATGGGGCTCATGGTGCTGAAATCTATCAGCCGGAGCTAGGAAACGTCAGAAGGGTAATGAGGATATCGTCAAGTATTCCACCAAGGGTTCATCTGTAGGAAGCTGGGTCTTCCCACTGTCTTTCTGTCAAGATTTTATAAGCAAATATGAGTAGCGAGTTGTTAAAATCTTTAAAGATTCCAGTAGGTTATGATAACATTCAGATAAAGGTGAGCAAAGTGCAAGATTCTATAATTTTTCTAATCGCAGCAAATGCTAACCTTGCTTAAAAATTCATCTGTAATTCTTGTAAAAAAAAAAAAATTTTAATCAACGATTAAAAAAAATATATCCACCTGTTACTCTTTCCGAAGTGGTCAGGAAAGGTAGATGGTTCATGTCTTTGAAACCTGACAATGTATCACTGGAAATGCTCGAGATGGGACGCAAAGCCCTAACATTATACAGCCAGAGACTGAACTTAGTAGCTGAATGTGAGTATATTATGTAGTCATTTACAGTTATTTGCAACCCCAAACAACTTCTATACATGAGAAGGAGATTGTTGGTTGATTAACCTACTCTCCAGTTTTGCCTTCTGTGTATTGTTTATAGTTGTAATTCAAGACTAAGGAAGACAAACATATGAATGTTTATTTTTCCTGTAGTTCATAAGACTGATTATATATACAATATTT
Source organism: Cherax quadricarinatus (assembly GCF_026875155.1). Classification (NCBI taxonomy): domain Eukaryota; kingdom Metazoa; phylum Arthropoda; class Malacostraca; order Decapoda; family Parastacidae; genus Cherax; species Cherax quadricarinatus. The sequence continues at coordinate 108,414,686 of NC_069399.1, forward strand.
TATAGAATACTCTCTACCTCTCTCCTGAACCTAAACATTAAATCATGATTCAAGACGTTAAGGTAATGTATTCATCTGTAACGAAAAAACTATGACTAGTTGAGGGTTGATGAATACCTAATGACACCTGCTACCCAATGACACTTGCTACGTAATGACACCTGCTACCTAATCAACACGTTGCTGAGAAAGTCATTACTTTCCTCAGCAATTTGCCTTACAGGTGTGTGTTTCATTTCGTGGGAATGGTTTGCCAAATAACGGGAACAATTAGAAGTACTGTACATAACAACAAATTGCCGGTATAATAAACTAGTCGTAGTAAATAGTGACCTTATACGATGTTATTCACTGCGTCAGATAGGCGTCCCGGAAAACAGAAAAAAACGAAACATCTAAGCACTCCCCTATATTATGAACAGGTAATGTCACTCTGAACACTGAGCTTTAGTACAGTATATAATAGTCATTCATTACATTGTCAGAAGATCGAACTCCCGAATGGACGCTTATAAATAGTTGTATAATGAAGAAAGATTGCCACACCTGACTACACTCAGCTCTGAGTGGGATTGTATACGAGAGTGATTATGTGTGTACTCACCTACATGTGGCTGTAGGATTCTAGTCACAGCTCCTGGCCCCGCCTCTTTGCTAGTCGCTACTAGGTCACACCTTGCTCCAAGAGTCTTATTATATTTGTTCTTATAACTATGCATGGAACCTGCCTCTACAGCTTCACTCTCCCGATTGTTCTACTTCCTGACAACTCTAAAGCTAAAGAAATGCTTCGTAAGATCTCTATGAACCATCTGAGTTTTCAACTTCCAGCTGTGTTCCCTGTGGCCCTGTAAATCTTGTCAGTTCCTCTCAGTATTTTATACTGAGTGTCATCACGTTGGGTTCCCTTAACATCTCCTCATAAGACATACCCCTTAGCTCCGGGACTAGTCTTGTTGCAAACGTTTGCACTTTCTCCAATTTCTTGAAGTCATTGACCAAGTATGGGTTCCACAGTGGTGCTGCATACTTCAGTACGGGACTGGCGTACACGGTGTACAGTGTCGTGAATGAACCTTTACCTAGATGTCGAAACGCTGTTCTTAGGTTTGCCAGGCGCCCATATGCTGCAGCCGTCATTTGCTTGATGTACGTCTCAGGGGATGTGCTACATACAGTGCTCACCCGAACACCCTTTTCTTTAAATGAGGTTTACAGGCTTTGACCCCTGTACTCCATCTACATTTGTCCGACAAGGCTTACAGCCTGTCAAGATCACCTTATAGTCTTACCTGATTCTCGTCCGCTTGTTTTCACCTTATTAGTTTCACATCATCAGCGAGCAGGGACACCTATAAATCTATTCCTTCCGTCATCCATCAAGTCATTCACATATACAAGAAACAGCACCGAATCTAGGACTGAACCTTGTGGAACCTCACTTTACACAGGCGCCCACTCTGACATCTCACCACGTACCAGCACTCGTTGTTTCCTTCCTCTCGGGTATTCCTTGATTCATTTCAGTGTTTTCTCCTGCTGTTCCTGGCTGCTCCTCTAGTTTTTGAAGCACTCTCTCGTGTAGCAGTGTGTCGAGAGCCTTCATATAGTCCAAGAAGACACAATCTACCCATCCCTTCCTCTCTCCTATCTTACTTCTGTTACCTTATCGTAGAGTTCCAGTAAGTTTGTGGTACAGGATTTCCTATCCCTGGTTTTCACGTATGAGCTCCATCACTCTTCTCCTGATAATTTTCTCCATAGCTTTACATATTATACATATTAATGACACTAGTCTGCAGTTTAATGCTGCCTGTCTCCTTTCTTAAAAATTAGGACTGCATTTTCTGTCTTCAACACCTCAGGTTCGATAAGTTTACTTAAGATTGCTGCTAGCAGCACACACAGTACCTCTGCTGCTTCTCTCAGGGCCCACCGTCTTTGAGGTATCTAGTTCGACTAGCAATTTCTTCTCCTCGTCCTTGGTGATGCAGTGAGTTCAACACTTGCTGGTGTAACCTACTGCCTAAGTTTGCTGGAACCACTTCTGTATCAACAGCGAATACCTCTATAAATCTTGGGCTGATTTCTTCACATACTTCCTGGTCACTCTTTGAGAGCTCCCCTCCTTCCTCAGCCTAATTACCTTGTCCTAGACTGTTGTTTCCCTCCTGATATGACTATATAACAACTTTGGGTAAAATTTGGCTTTTGATGCTTTGTCATTCTCGTATTGCCGCTAGACCTCTCTCCTTATCCACGTATATTCGTTTCTGGTTCATAGGCTCAACCTCTTGTTTTCTCGAGTCATTTGCCTTCTTTATTTTTTCCATGCTCTAGCACACTTCACTTTGGCCTCATTACGCCTCCGGGGAAACCATGGGCTCACTCTGATCTTCCCATTGTTTCTGTTGCCCCTTGGTGCGAAGTTTTCCTCTACCTCCCTGCACTTTGAGGTTACGTGTTCCATCTTTTCATTTACTATCTTTCTAGTTCTCTTTCCCTTTGCACTTTCTGCATGAATTGCATCATGCCTGTGGAGTCCATTTTTTGAAGTTTGGCTTCTTCCAGCCTTCTCATGCTTCATCACTCTCCATTGTTAACTCAACAAGGTATTTGAAGCTTAGGACCACGAGGTCACTAGTATGAGGGACCTTTTGTCTGCAATATTCCCTATGTCTGAATTGCTCAAAATGAATACGAGGTCTAGCCTCATCTCCCTCTCTGGTTTTGTTCCTGACATGTCGGTGCATAAAGTTTTTCAATACTGCCTACAGCAACTTGGCCCCCATGTGGCTCTAGGTTTTCCAAGTCAATTTCCTTGTGGTTGAAATTCCCCATGACGAGTAATTTTGGCCTGCCACGTGGGCCCTTCTGGACATCTTGGCTAGTGTATCCGTCATTGCTATGTTGCTCTCATCGTGATCTTTTCTTAGTTATACATCAGGTTATACATCACTACTATCATCACTGTTGGACCCCTGGTCTGAAGTGTTCCTACTATATAGTCATCTACCTCTGTCCATTCCTCCCATCTCAAAACTCCACTAGTTTTTGATGAGCAGTGCAACTCCTTCTTTCTCCCCCCCCCCTCCGTCTGTCTTTCCTCAGTATCTAATATCCAGTTGAGATAATCGCATCTGTTATCATTCCTATGAGCTTTGCCTCTGTGGGTGCTACGATGTCAGGGGATGCTTCATTATTCGTTCTTGTCACTCCTCACTCTTTTTAGTTCTTCCATCACTGTTGGTGCACCATACCTTTTGCTCCCTTTCCAGTACTGTATTCTGGGGTGGGGGTTGGCACTGGGTAGGGGTGTGGAAAGCAGGGCAGGATATTATTGGAGGCTGCTGTGATGGTGGTATTAGTGATGGAGGGGGTGGGGACTGTGGGTGTGGAGTGTGGCTTGTTTCTAGTTATTGGGTTTGGTTGGTATGGGGTGGTAGAAGTAGAGAGGATTCTGTGGTGGATCTGTGGACAGTTGTGTTTCTTGTTCCCCTCAAAGCTTAATTTTCCTGTCGATGCCTGCACTGTCTGTCTTTCCTGCCACTGGTGTCTTCTTATCCTTCCTTTGAGTTGTTCCCATTCTTTTCATATTCTGTCATGGTCGAGGTATACTCGCTAATATTTTCGGAAATTCTTTAACAGTGGTTTCTGTTGTAGGATCTTGTTTTATACCACTTCTGTCTTGAATGTCAGTTTGACTGTGCATTTTTTTCTTTGAATACCCTCAAAGTCTCTGAAAATTTGTAAGCTGTGACATGTCCTTCTCTCCTGTTATTGCAATAATACTCTCGATCATTTTTTTCCCCATCTTTTTTCTTCATAGATCCTCCCTTCAATTTCCTGAAGCCCATGAATAGTTAGTGACCTTTTCTTCTCCTCTTCCCATTTCTTTTCCTCCTTATCTCTGGATCCGATTTAAATATCTCCTTTGTTGTTTCCTTTATCATCTACCGGACATCCTGGTGGCCTGATATCCCTTCTACAAGAGATTTCTTAGTTCCTTTCCCCCATTCAGTCTTCTTGCTGTCTGCTTATGTTCCTATTCCCACCACATTGCTCATTTTGATCCTCATCTTTATGTCCCACTTCAGCACTTCCAGTTCTTCTGACAGGCTCTGTATCTTTGCCTTAACAGCTACTGCTCATAACTCCCACTTCTTCCTCTCTGTAGATATCTTCACCATTGTAATGCAAAACTCATTTAACCTTTTTTCCCAATTTTGTTCCACTGTGTTCTTGAGCCTTTCTACTCATGTTTCCTTCTCAGAGCAGCAATTCTGGGTTCCCTTGCCTCTACATCCTACCTTTTGGAATCCCATTTTTTTGTCCTCTTAATATGCAGTTGCTTCTGCAGTCCGTAAACTTTGTGTGCAGAGGTGTGAGTGTGTGTGTGTGTATACTCACCTAGTTGAGGTTGCAGGGGTCGAGTCCTAGCTCCTGGCCCAGCCTCTTCACTGGTCGATACTAGATCACTCTCTCTGAACCGTGAGCTTTATCACACCTCTGCTTAAAGCTATGTATGGATCCTGCCTCCACTACTTCGCTTCCCAAACTATTCCACTTCCTGACTACTCTGTGGCTGAAGAAATACTTCCTAACATCCCTATGATTCATCTGTCTCTTCAGCTTCCAACTGTGTCCCCTTGTTGCTGTGTCCCATCTCTGGAACATCCTGTCTTTGTCCACCTTGTCAATTCCTCTAAGTATTTTGTATGTTGTTATCATGTCCCCCTATCTCTCCTGTCCTCCAGTGTCGTCAGGTCGATTTCCCTTAACCCTCCTCGTAGGACATACCTCTTAGCTCTGGGACTAGTCTTGTTGCAAATCTTTGCACTTTCTCTAGTTTCTTCACTTGCTTGGCTAGGTGTGGGTTCCAAACTGGTGCCACATACTCCAATATGGGCCTAATGTACACAGTGTACAGGGTCCTGAACGGTTCCTTATTAAGATGTCAGAATGCTGTTCTGAGGTTTGCTATGTGCCCATATGCTGCAGCAGTTATTTGGTTGATGTGCACTTCAGGAGATGTGCCTGGTGTTATACTCACCCCAAGATTTTTTTCCTTGAGTGAGGTTTGTAGTCTCTGGTCCCCCTAGACTGTACTCCGTCTGCGGTCTTCTTTGCCCTTCCCCAATCTTCATGACTTTGAACTTGGTGGGGTTGAACTCCAGGAGCCAATTGCTGGACCAGGTCTGCAGCCTGTCCAGATCCCTTTGTAGTTCTGCCTGGTCTTCGATCGAATGAATTATTCTCATCAACTTCACTTCATCTGCAAACAGGGACGCTTCAGAGTCTATTCCTTCCGTCATGTCGTTCACAAATACCAGAAACAGCACTGGTCCTAGGACTGACCCCTGTGGGACCCCGCTGGTCACAGGTGCCCACTCTGGCACCTCGCCACATACCATGACTCGCTGCTGTCTTCCTGACAAGTATTCCCTGATCCATTGTAGTGCCTTCCCTGTTATCCCTGCTTGGTCCTCCAGTTTTTGCACTAAACTCTTGTGTGGAACTGTGTCAAACGCCTTCTTGCAGTCCAAGAAAATGCAATCCACCCACCCCTCTCTCTCTCTTGTGTGTGTGTGTGTGTGTGTGTGTGTACTCACCTAGTTGTACTCACCTAGTTATGGTTGCAGGGGTCGATTCATAGCTCCTGGCCCCGCCTCTTCACTGGCCGCTACTAGGTCAATCTCCCTGCACTATGAGCTTTATCATACCTCTGCTTAAAGTTATGAATGGATCCTGACTTCACTACATTGCTTCCCAAACTATTCCACTTCCTGACTACCCTGTGACTGAAGAAATACTTCCTAACATCCCTATGATTCATGTGTGTCTTTAACTTCCAACTGTGTCCCCTTGTTGCTGTGTCCCATCTCTGGAACATTCTGTCTCTGCTCACCTTGGTGTTCCACCACTCTTCTGATAAATCTTCTCAATGACTTTGCATACTATACACGTCAGTGACACTGGTTATAGTTTAGTGCTTCTTGTCTGTCTCCTTTTTAAAAATTGGGACTACATTTGCTGTCTTCCATACCTCAGGTAATCTCCCTATTTCGACAGATGTGTTGAATATTGTTGTTAGGGGTACACATAGCACCTCTGCACGCTCTGAGGACCCATGGAGAGATGTTATCCGGCCCCATCGCCTTTGAGGTGTCTAGCTCACTCAGCAGCTTCTTCACTTCTTCCTCGGTTGTATATATTGTGTCCAGTACTTGGTGGTGTACCCCACCTCTCCCCTGTGAACACTTCTTTGAATCTCGTATTGAGTTCCTCACATACTTCGCAGTCTTTTCTTGTGATCTCTCCTCCTTCCTTCCTTAGCCTGATTACCTGGTCCTTGACTGTTGTTTTCCTCCTTCTGTGGCTGTACAACAACTTTGGGTCAGATTTGGCTTTTGCTGCTATGTCATTTTCATATTGTCGTTGAGCCTCCCTTCTTACCTGTGCATATTCATTTCTCACTCTACGACTGCTCTCTTTATTCTTCTGGGTCCTTTGCCTTCTATACTTCTTCCATTCCCTAGCACACTTGGTTTTGGCCTCCCGGCACCTTTGGGTGAACCATGGGCTCATCCTGGCTTTTTCATTATTCTTGTTACCTTTGGGTTCGAGCCTCATCTCTCTCTCCTCTCTATCTCTTCTCTCTCTCTCTCTCTCTCTTCTCTCTGGTCCTCTTCTATCTTCTTCTCTTCCTACACTCTTTCTGCTCTCCGCTCTCTTTCTCCTCTCTCCTCTCTTCTTTCTTCTCTCTTCTCTCTTCTCCTCTCATCTCTCTCTCTCTCTCTCTCTCTCTCTCTCTCTCTCTCTCTCTCTCTCTCTCTCTCTCTCTCTCTCTCTCTCTCTCTCTCTCTCTCTCTCTCTCTCGCATCACCTACGATAACACTCACGCCTTCTACATGTTTTCAACTTTCAATAGCTTCTCTAAAATTAATTATTCACGTGTCTTTTGTCCATTTCCTGCTGCTCTCTTCAGCGCATCTCTTGGCGCTCTATGTTTTCTTTGAATAAATTTCGTCGATCAAAAACTGCGCGGTGGTTTTTTGACTCAATGTCAGCGCTACCGACTCTGAACTGAAGGGCCCGGTTCAGTCCTGGGGCGGATGGAGATGTTGTTATACTTATATGAGTTGTTCATCTCAAACATTAGATTAAAATACATGAAGACAAAATTATCTGACACAAGAGATGAGGAATACCACAGAGCAAAAAATTTCGTCTGTATTACGAATACTCTGCCAAAACTTAAACAGGCCTCGGCACACTAGGGCCTTACAGGTAAACATGAGAGCATCTAAAACAATAAAATAACCTGGGGTATAAACTTACAAAAAAAAGAAAAATGCCATCCCTGCCAACACCAAACCGTGACGTCTCAGGACATTTTGCTGCAGGTGCTGCGTTCAACGTACTGCCTCACACACACACCTCATCACCGCTTGATATATCTATTACAAATCTCCAGGAACGATACTGACTCTATAATGTACTTGTTAGCAGTGAAACACAAAGGATGGTAAAGGGAAAGGGGAAGGAAAGGGCGGTTCACCCCGGAGTTACAGCCAGAAGAGGTACCATCAAGGTGACAGCCAGGAGGGGTGACAGCCAGGAGGGGTGACAGCCAGGAGGGGTGACAGCCAGGAGGGGTGACAGCCAGGAGGGGTGACAGCCAGGAGGGGTGACAGCCAGAGGGGTAGCAGGAGGGGTGACAGCCAGGAGGGGTGACAGCCAGGAGGGATGACAGCCAGGAGGGGTGACAGCCAGGTGGAGTGACAGCCAGGAGGGGTGACAGCCAGGAGGTGTGACAGCCAGGAGGGGTGACAGCCAGGAGGAGTGACAGCCAGGAGGGGTGACAGCCAGGAGGGATGACAGCTAGTAGGGGGTGCCATCAAGGTGACAGCCTGGTGGGAGTGCCATCAAGGTGACAGCCAGGAGGAGTGCCATCAAGGTGACAGCCAGGAGGGACTACCATCATGGTGACAGCCATTAAGAACTACCATCATGGTGACAGCCAGGAAGGACTACCATCATGGTGACAGCCAGGAGCCACTACCATCATGGTGACAGCCAACAGGGACTACTATTACGTAGTGTGTTGGTGAATATTGTAAAAGAAACAAAACCGCTCCATATATAATGCCATTTTCCGTGAATAGTTCTGAAACCTGACGCCTATTATTCCTGGTCATTGAGAGTGGCCAGGAGAGGAGAGTGAGGTGTGTGTGTGTGTGTGAGGCAGTACGTTGAGCGCAGCACCTATAGCAAGATGTCCTTAAACATCACGGTTTGGTGTTTGTAGGGATGGTGTTTTTTTGTAAGTTTATACCCAAGGTTATTTTATTATTTTAGGTGCTCTTATGTTTACCTGTAAGGCCCTAGTGTGCCGAGGCCTGTTTAAGTTTTGGCAGAGTATTAGTTTAGTGTTTTTGCCTGCTGTTAGACAGACCGGCAGAAGGATGGGGGGTGTCACGGAGCCTCCCTGTTTATAAATGATTATCTATTTTGTTATACTCACTAGTAGCAGTGTGCTAGTGAGCTAATGTGAGTGCTGGGTAAAGATGAACTGGAGTATGGTAATGTGGTTGTAGTAGAATAGGTTGTATGTTGTGTGCTATTAATATATTATATTTTTTCTATAGGTGAGTTTTTATGTCCTTCCTCATAATATATTGACCATTTAAATTTATACTTCATAATTTGTATGAAGATACAAGCTGTCCCTAGAGTGGTTTTCTTCTATTTTAATAATATTTTTCTTCAGACTTACTATGCCTCATAGTTTCTTTAGTTATCTGATTGTATATTTCTTTATAAAGTTTGTTTTTCTCCTGTTTTATATTATACTCTAACCTAACCTTTTAATTTCTCGTTTTTTATATTTTACGCATTGTCTCTTCATACAATTTTCTATTTCGTTTTCACTCCTACCAGCTTCCGTCATCTCGTCAAATATCTCTCTCTCTTTCTCACATCCTCACTTCATCCCACTATAAAGAAAGCATGAGAGGGACACTTACGCCATATCTCCACTAAAGCAGAGCGAATTTAATATATAATCCAGTTGGCAGCGGGTAATAAACAGAGGCAGGAACGATATCTGGCAGGCATATGAAGTCCTTATGAGGATATGACATGCGCCTCGCTGCCAGCGCACATTATTGACATTCTTAGTAAACAGTGGCGACTTTTATTGCATAGTTCAGAGGTGCGTTGCAGGGATGTGCTTCTCCCCTCTTTACCCCAGCCCCTCCCCACAGCTACTCAGGTACCTGAACACATAGTTCAAAGGTACGTGGGAGGGATGTATTGCTGTGTCTCTCTTCCCTTTCCCGAGTGTCCTGAAAACACATTTCAGAGATGTGTGTGTGTCAGAGATACTTTGTTTCCTCCCTCCTTCCCTGGATTCTAAACAGGTAATGATCAAGCTTGTTGTTGTGAGACTTTTGAAAAAAAAAGTAACACTGTATCTACATGCTTGTATTTACCTGTATTTAATTATAATTTAGCAGGATTTTAATTTTACAGTTTTTGTGGTCTCTGCGTGTTAATGAGGAAAGCTTCATAAATTATATTACTCGTGAGTGTGAGACAGGCAAACCCGAAGCTTACGAAGCCTCGGTGGTTACTAAGCCCTTAGTAGAATGGTACTTTATGATGTTCTTATTACCCTGCTGAAGCCTCCCAGCGGAAGCTGACAGATTTCATCACTTGGTGTATGAAACCCATCCTGTATGATGGAAAAATTACTAGAAAAAATAGCCATCTTTTATTTTTACTGTGTGACTATCATACAGAATAGAATAGCAGCCATCCTGCCATCCTTGGAACTCACATTTTAAGATAAGTGATGGTGATGGATGTTCTGCCTCCTAAAGAGAGAGAGAGGAGAGAGAGAGAGAGAGAGAGAGAGAGAGAGAGAGAAGAGAGAGAGAGAGAGAGAGAGGAGAGCGAGAGAGAGAGAGAGAGAGAGAGAGAGAGAGAGAGAGAGAGAGAGAGAGAGAGAGAGAGAAAGAGAGAGAGGGAGGGAGAGAGAAAGAAAGAGAGGGAGGGACAGTGGTACCTTCATCCATCATATCAAGGCGCCGGAAGTGTGGACTGCGAAAGTTTTTACCAGTTTCTGTGGTCCTCCCAGTCGTCTCTCACCAGTACTGCTGTTCGTGCTTCATAGCCAGATATTTAAAACACATAACACCAGAAACAATATCGACTTCTATAGAGTATTTGCCAGATCTCGCCTCCTTGAATATGCTATCCAAATTCTGTCCAAAATTTTCATACAACATAGAAGGGGTGTGGGTGTCTCTCGTAGTGTATTTACTCTGAGAGTATACTCAAGGTTTAAAGTATCCTTTAATTATGGTATAGAGGATACACTCAGTCTTGATGACCCTGGTGTAGTCAATGGCCTTTAAACCCACTGAGCCAAGAAAAAAAAAGCGTATTTTGAAACATACTAAACATTTAGTCTGGAAAATGGAGCCAATGAGGATATCTACTTCAGTTTTTTACGATAGTAATTAAATCGATATACTAAACACTAAGAAATATTTGAAATGTGAAATAGATGGATAACGTGAAATGTTGTGAAGGCATAAACTCGATGGAAGAAGCAACCAGTGAGTTCTCACTGAACTCTGTATGAAACACACTCAACTCACTCAAACAATACATTACTCAGATTGTCGTCAATGAGTAATGTGTATACTAGTATACACCAAGTAAAAATATGTTATTATAATTTATATTATTTTATTATTTTCTATTACTTTTTTAACTGTTTCTACATAATTAGGAGTAAGTAAATCTTGTTTTTTGTTGCAGGTTTTGAAAAGAGAAGGTAAGAGTAAAGATGAAGGTAAGAGTAAAGATGAAGGTAAGAGTAAAGATGAAGGTAAGAGTAAAGATGAAGGTAAGAGTAAAGATGAAGGTAAGAGTAAAGATGAAGGTAAGAGTAAAGATGAAGGTAAGAGTAAAGATGAAGGTAAGAGTAAAGATGAAGGTAAGAGTAAAGATGAAGGAAAGAGTAAAGATGAAGGTAAGAGTAAAGATGAAGGTAAGAGTAAAGATGAAGGTAAGAGTAAAGATGAAGGTAAGAGTAAAGATGAAGTAAGAGTAAAGATGAAGGCAACCGTGAAGATGAAGGCAAGCGTGAAGATGAAGGCAACCGTGAAGATGAAGGCAACCGTGAAGATGAAGGCAAGCGTGAAGATGAAGGCAAGCGTGAAGATGAAGGCAAGCGTGAAGATGAAGGCAAGCGTGAAGATGAAGGCAACCGTGAAGATGAAGGCAACCGTGAAGATGAAGGCAAGCGTGAAGATGAAGGCAAGCGTGAAGATGAAGGCAACCGTGAAGATGAAGGCAACCGTGAAGATGAAGGCAAGCGTGAAGATGAAGGCGACCGTGAAGATGAAGGCAAGCGTGAAGATGAAGGCAAGCGTGAAGATGAAGGCAAGCGTGAAGATGAAGGAAAACCGTGAAGATGAAGGCAAGCGTGAAGATGAAGGCAACCGTGAAGATGAAGGCAACCGTGAAGATGAAGGCAACCGTGAAGATGAAGGCAAGCGTGAAGATGAAGGCGACCGTGAAGATGAAGGCAACCGTGAAGATGAAGGCAAGCGTGAAGATGAAGGCAAGCGTGAAGATGAAGGCAGCGTGAAGATGAAGGCAACCGTGAAGATGAAGGCAAGCGTGAAGATGAAGGCAAGCGTGAAGATGAAGGCAAGCGTGAAGATGAAGGCAACCGTGAAGATGAAGGCAACCGTGAAGATGAAGGCAAGCGTGAAGATGAAGGCGACCGTGAAGATGAAGGCAAGCGTGAAGATGAAGGCAAGCGTGAAGATGAAGGCAAGCGTGAAGATGAAGGCAACCGTGAGATGAAGGCAAGCGTGAAGATGAAGGCAACCGTGAAGATGAAGGCAACCGTGAAGATGAAGGCAACCTGAAGATGAAGGCAAGCGTGAAGATGAAGGCGACCGTGAAGATGAAGGCAACCGTGAAGATGAAGGCAAGCGTGAAGATGAAGGCAAGCGTGAAGATGAAGGCAAGCGTGAAGATGAAGGCAACCGTGAAGATGAAGGCAACCGTGAAGATGAAGGCAAGCGTGAAGATGAAGGCGACCGTGAAGATGAAGGCAAGCGTGAAGATGAAGGCAAGCGTGAAGATGAAGGCAAGCGTGAAGATGAAGGCAAGCGTGAAGATGAAGGCAACCGTGAAGATGAAGGCAACCGTGAAGATGAAGGCAAGCGTGAAGATGAAGGCGACCGTAAAGATGAAGGCAAGCGTGAAGATGAAGGCAAGCGTGAAGATGAAGGCAACCGTGAAGATGAAGGCAAGCGTGAAGATGAAGGCAAGCGTGAAGATGAAGGCAACCGTGAAGATAAAGGGCAAGCGTGAAGATGAAGGCAAGCGTGAAGATGAAGGCAAGCGTGAAGATGAAGGCAACCGTGAAGATGAAGGCAAGCGTGAAGATGAAGGCGACCGTGAAGATGAAGGCAAGCGTGAAGATGAAGGCAAGCGTGAAGATGAAGGCAAGCGTGAAGATGAAGGCAAGCGTGAAGATGAAGGCAAGCGTGAAGATGAAGGCAAGCGTGAAGATGAAGGCAAGCGTGAAGATGAAGGCAAGCGTGAAGATGAAGGCAACCGTGAAGATGAAGGCAAGCGTGAAGATGAAGGCAACCGTGAAGATGAAGGCAAGCGTGAAGATGAAGGCAAGCGTGAAGATGAAGGCAACCGTGAAGATGAAGGCAACCGTGAAGATGAAGGCAACCGTGAAGATGAAGGCAAGCGTGAAGATGAAGGCAACCGTGAAGATGAAGGCAACCGTGAAGATGAAGGCAAGCGTGAAGATGAAGGCAACCGTGAAGATGAAGGCAACCGTGAAGATAAAAGGCAAGCGTGAAGATGAAGGCAAGCGTGAAGATGAAGGCAAGCGTGAAGATGAAGGCAACCGTGAAGATGAAGGCAAGCGTGAAGATGAAGGCAAGCGTGAAGATGAAGGCAAGCGTGAAGATGAAGGCAAGCGTGAAGATGAAGGCAACCGTGAAGATGAAGGCAAGCGTGAAGATGAAGGCAACCGTGAAGATGAAGGCAAGCGTGAAGATGAAGGCAAGCGTGAAGATGAAGGCAACCGTGAAGATGAAGGCAACCGTGAAGATGAAGGCAACCGTGAAGATGAAGGCAAGCGTGAAGATGAAGGCAAGCGTGAAGATGAAGGCAAGCGTGAAGATGAAGGCAAGCGTGAAGATGAAGGCAAGCGTGAAGATGAAGGCAACCGTGAAGATGAAGGCGAGCGTGAAGATGAAGGCGACCGTGAAGATGAAGGCAACCGTGAAGATGAAGGCAAGCGTGAAGATGAAGGCAAGCGTGAAGATGAAGGCAAGCGTGAAGATGAAGGCAAGCGTGAAGATGAAGGCAAGCGTGAAGATGAAGGCAAGCGTGAAGATGAAGGCAACCGTGAAGATGAAGGCGAGCGTGAAGATGGAAGGCGACCGTGAAGATGAAGGCAACCGTGAAGATGAAGGCAAGCGTGAAGATGAAGGCAAGCGTGAAGATGAAGGCAACCGTGAAGATGAAGGCAAGCGTGAAGATGAAGGCAAGCGTGAAGATGAAGGCAAGCGTGAAGATGAAGGCAAGCGTGAAGATGAAGGCGACCGTGAAGATGAAGGCAAGCGTGAAGATGAAGGCAACCGTGAAGATGAAGGCAAGCGTGAAGATGAAGGCAAGCGTGAAGATGAAGGCAAGCGTGAAGATGAAGGCAACCGTGAAGATGAAGGCAAGCGTGAAGATGAAGGCGACCGTGAAGATGAAGGCAACCGTGAAGATGAAGGCAACCGTGAAGATGAAGGCAAGCGTGAAGATGAAGGCAAGCGTGAAGATGAAGGCAAGCGTGAAGATGAAGGCAAGCGTGAAGATGAAGGCAAGCGTGAAGATGAAGGCAAGCGTGAAGATGAAGGCAAGCGTGAAGATGAAGGCAAGCGTGAAGATGAAGGCAAGCGTGAAGATGAAGGCGACCGTGAAGATGAAGGCAACCGTGAAGATGAAGGCAACCGTGAAGATGAAGGCAAGCTTTGAAGATGAAGGCAAGCGTGAAGATGAAGGCAACCGTGAAGATGAAGGCGACCGTGAAGATGAAGGCAAGCGTGAAGATGAAGGCAACCGTGAAGATGAAGGCAACCGTGAAGATGAAGGCAAGCGTGAAGATGAAGGCAAGCGTGAAGATGAAGGCAAGCGTGAAGATGAAGGCAAGCGTGAAGATGAGGCAAGCGTGAAGATGAAGGCGACCGTGAAGATGAAGGCAAGCGTGAAGATGAAGGCAACCGTGAAGATGAAGGCAAGCGTTGAAGATGAAGGCAAGCGTGAAGATGAAGGCAAGCGTGAAGATGAAGGCAACCGTGAAGATGAAGGCAAGCGTGAAGATGAAGGCGACCGTGAAGATGAAGGCAACCGAGAAGATGAAGGCAACCGTGAAGATGAAGGCAAGCGTGAAGATGAAGGCAACCGTGAAGATGAAGGCGACCGTGAAGATGAAGGCAAGCGTGAAGATGAAGGCAAGCGTGAAGATGAAGTCAAGCGTGAAGATGAAGGCAAGCGTGAAGATGAAGGCAACCGTGAAGATGAAGGCAAGCGTGAAGATGAAGGCGACCGTGAAGATGAAGGCAAGTGTGAAGATGAAGGCAAGCGTGAAGATGAAGGCAAGCGTGAAGATGAAGGCAACCGTGAAGATGAAGGCAAGCGTGAAGATGAAGGCAAGCGTGAAGATGAAGCAACCGTGAAGATGAAGGCAAGCGTGAAGATGAAGGCGACCGTGAAGATGAAGGCAAGCGTGAAGATGAAGGCAAGCGTGAAGATGAAGGCAAGCGTGAAGATGAAGGCAACCGTGAAGATGAAGGCAAGCGTGAAGATGAAGGCGACCGTGAAGATGACGGCAAGCGTGAAGATGAAGGCAACCGTGAAGATGAAGGCAAGCGTGAAGATGAAGGCAAGCGTGAAGATGAAGGCAAGCGTGAAGATGAAGGCAACCGTGAAGATGAAGGCAAGCGTGAAGATGAAGGCAAGCGTGAAGATGAAGGCGACCGTGAAGATGAAGGCAAGCGTGAAGATGAAGGCGACCGTGAAGATGAAGGCAAGCGTGAAGATGAAGGCAAGCGTGAAGATGAAGGCGACCGTGAAGATGAAGGCAAGCGTGAAGATGAAGGCAAGCGTGAAGATGAAGGCAAGCGTGAAGATGAAGGCAAGCGTGAAGATGAAGGCAAGCGTGAAGATGAAGGCAAGCGTGAAGATGAAGGCAAGCGTGAAGATGAAGGCAAGCGTGAAGATGAAGGCAAGCGTGAAGATGAAGGCAAGCGTGAAGATGACTTTTCACTATCTGTGAAGAGAAATCAGTCTTCAAAAGACAGTACATAAGAAGAACATAAGAACGAAGGAACACTGCAGAAGGCCTACTGGCCCATGCGAGGCAGGTCCAAGTCCCTACCGGCTTAAGCCAATGCACCCAACCTAGTCAGGTCAGGTCACATTGACTTAAGGGAGGAACACGGCAACCGACCTGTTAGCACAAGCTATCAGGTCCAACTCACACCCACCCACATCTACTCATGTATTTATCCAACCTATTTTTAAAGCTACACAACGTTCTGGCCTCTATAACGGTACTTGGGAGTTTGTTCCACTCATCCACAACTCTATTACCAAACCAGTACTTTCCTATATCCCTCCTGAATCTGAATTTTTCCAACTTAAAACCATTGCTGCGAGTCCTGTCTAGGCTAGACATTTTCAGCACACTATTTACATCCCCTTTATTTATTCCTGTCTTCCACTTATAAACCTCAATCATATCCCCCCTAATTCTACGTCTTTCTAGAGAGTGCAGTTTCAGGGCCCTTAGTCTATCCTCATAGGGAAGGTTTCTGATACATGGGATCATCTTTGTCATCCTCCTTTGTACATTTTCCAGAGAATTTATGGACATGTTTATTACAATGTATCGGAGCCAACAAAGCACAGAAAGTTATCCTCTGTTCACAGAGAGTGAACAGTGGAATGAGGAATTATTTGTGGTACTGAAACGCTTCGCCAACAAGTGGCTTCCTCAATACATCAAGATTGATGGATTGAACAAGTGACTCAAGGTTAAGGGACTGATTACCTCAAACTCCTCATTTTCTACCATTCATTTCTGTACCGGGCTGAGGAAACCACTTATTTCTGAAACGTTTCGACAATAAAGATTCCCAGACGTTGCAAAAGTGTCTAATTCTTCAACATATCGGTTTTTCTAAACCGTTTGCAACATACGGAGAGCTCTTCAGAAGTGAATAATGGAGCTGTATGTTCATCGCTGAATTTAATGTACGAATATCTATTGTGAACTGTTATACAAGCATCAACACAAAGTGTACGTATTAGAAAAATAACATCAGTTTAATATGTTCACAATGGAACGCATAGTAAGTAGTCAAGTCGGTGTATAGGACCACTATCAACCACAGAAACCGAAGCCCTCAGCTTAGGCCTCAAATTCGCAACAGGAATTACGAAACCAAAACAAGACCTCAATTTCATCGCCAAAAACTACAGACACAATGACTCCGACTTCCAAAAAGGCTTTCTTCAAGGCAAAATCTCAGCAGCCATCTCTACATGCAGCTCCCCAGTCATACCTCGACGTTACATCATTGCACTTAAAGCTTTAGCAGAAGACACGACCATCAGGGTCACCACCGCTGATAAAGGAGGTTTTGTTGTTATCATGAACACTGACGACTACAGGAACAAAATGCTCAATCTACTTAATGACCCAGATACCTACAAGCCCCTCACAACTAACCAAGTGGACAACCTTACTAAAAAATTTCTTCAAAGGGCTCGCCGCATTCAGAGGAACTCAGAACAGGGGAAGAAACTTCTGCACACCATACCCAGCAACCCCAGACCTGCCAGAATGTACGGCCTAACAAAAACTCACAAGCCTGGTATCCCATTGAGGCCCATATCTTCGGGAATAGGCAGTGCTCCCCACCAACTCTCAAGAATTCTCGCAAAACACCTCTCTAAACTCTTGGGCACTATCAGTCCAACACATCTCAAACACTCGGGTGATCTTCTCAATCGCATTCGCAACATCAACATCATGAACAAGAAACTTTCCAGCCTTGACGTAACTTCCCTATTCACCAAAGTACCTACTACACAAGCCATCGATCTCCTGCGCAGAAAAATTGACGATTCACTTGATCTTCCTATTCCAGCCAGCGATTTCATCGACCTCGTTGAACTATGTGTCGGCTTTTACGTGATTTCTCTTTCGAAAATCACCTCTTTCAACAGACTTTTGGTCTACCCATGGGTTCGCCACTCAGTGCCGTCCTGGCGAACTTATACATGGAACATCTGGAAGTCGAGCGTTTCTCCACCATTATTCCTTCGACTGTCACCGGCTCCGTTATGTTGACATTCTCCTCATAACTCCCAGGCGCTTCAACGTTCAAGCTCTCCAAGAAAAGCCAACCAGGTCGAGCCTCAATCCAGTTCACACTTGAAAAAGAAGTCGACGACACTCTTCCTTTCCTTGATGTTCTTCTCTGCAAAACTGACCATGAACTTCGTTTTAAAGTCTATCGAAAACTAACCAACCAAAACGATCTTCTCCACTTCTACTCTCACCACGACACCAAAACTAAACGTGGTGTAATTATAGGCTTCTTCCTGCGCGCACTCAGAATCTGCAGCAATGAGTTCCTTGAGGAAGAATACACTATAATTGAACAAGTATTTTCTAAACTCCACTATTCTCGTCACTTCATCAGAGACTGCAGACGGCGGGCATTAAACATCTTCAACACATTGTTAGGTAAGACACATATGCAACAGTCAGGTATCTTTATTTCGAAACGTTTCGCCTACACAGTAGGCTTCTTCAGTCGAGTACAGAAAAGTTGATAGAAGCAGAAGATACTTGAAGACGATGTAATCAGTCCATCACCCTTAAAGTTTTGAGGTGGTCAGTCCCTCAGTCTGGAGAAGAGCATTGTTCCGTTGTCTGAAACAATATGAAGTTGAAGTGACAGGATGGAGCCTTTATATAGTGCCAGGAGGTGAGACGGAGGTTGGTTTGGGAGGGCAGGTCCCTCTCAAACCAGCCGTTTTTCACTAATAAGGGCGAAGTTGATGGTCTGTACCAAGATACCCCCTTGGGTTGCAGTGTCTGACAGAATGAAAATTAAAATGGTAATAAAATACCGACAGATTGTTAGGTAAGACACATATGCAACAGTCGGGATCTTTATTTCGAAACGTTTCGCCTACACAGTAGGCTTCTTCAGTCGAGTACAGAAAAGTTGATAGAAGCAGAAGATACTTGAAGACGATGAAAATCATCCATCACCCTTAAATTTTTTGAGGTGATGGAAGCCTACTGTGTAGGCGAAACGTTTCGAAATAAAATACCTGACTGTTTGCCATAGTTTCTTACCTAACAATCTGTGGGTATTTTATACCATTTTAATGTTCATTCTGTCAGACACTGCAACACAAGGGTATCTTGGTACAGACCACAACTTCGACCTCTACTAGTGAGAACGGCTGGGTTTGAGAGGGACCTGCCCTCCCAAACCAACCCCGTCTCACCCCCGGGCACTATATAAAGGCTCCACCCCTTCACTTCAATTCCCATATGTTTCAGACAACGGAACAATGCTCTTCTCCAGACTGAGGGACTGACCACCTCAAAACTTTAAGGGTGATGAACTGATTACATCGTCTTCAAGTATCTTCTGCTTCTATCAACTTTTCTGTACTCGACTGAAGAAGCCTACTGTGTAGGCGAAACGTTTCGAAATAAAGATACCTGACTGTTGCATATGTGTCTTAACTAACAATCTGTCGGTATTTTATACCATTTTAATGTTCATCTTCAACACACCCACAGAAGACACTGCCGAGAAGAGATACATAGTCCTCCCCACCAACTCGATTGCAAAACATGTTTCCAACATCTTTTCCAATACATCATTCCAAATATCTACCTCCATAACCACGACCATCAAGGACATCACCAGTAGTAGACAGGACAAGCCTCCATCCTCTGCAGGGGTATACATAATCCCTTGTAATGACTGCAACAAATTATACGTGGGCGAAACATCAAGAGACCTCCAAACACGTATTTCAGAACACCAATACGCAAGCAGGACTGACGATACAAGGAATGCCTGTGTACAACATGGCAATTCACACAACCATTTAATTAACTACAGAAACTCAAGACTTATAGCCACAGAAGACAACACCAATACCGAAAATCCTGGAATCATCGTTTTTCTCTATAACCAAAAAATTTCAAAACCCGAACAAGGCTTCTATAACATAGCTGAACCACTTGCCAAGAAACTTCTTCATCGCTATCCCACATAAGAACATAGAACACTGCAGAAGGTCTGCTTACAACTTATCCAATACCCCTGCCAAGCTACCCAAGATTTTAGACTCTATAACCCCACCCGATACATCATCAGATGCAGTATTCTCCACCTGACCTCAACGTAATGAACCTGACTATAAATACTCGCGTACCTTCCACCCCCAGTTAGATCTGTTTGTGACTTGAAAAAGCCCACTGTGTGGGCGAAACGTTGTCAGTAAAGGATCACATTAAACTGCATATGTGTTTATGTTTCCACGCTGTATAGAAACTGAATCTGAAGTCCTGCGAAGAGGCAGTGAAGAAAGCGCGTGTAAAACTGACAGACACCACAGTAGAACTTGAAGACAGCAATGAACTTTTTTTCCAGATGCTCTTTGCCCTAACAAAGATATTCGTGACTACCCAGATCGTATTGTATTCTAGCTGCAGTCTACTTGGAGGGTGTTCCGGGGGGGGGGGAAGGTCAACGCCCCCACGGCCCAGTCATTGACCAGGCCTCCTGGTGGATCAGGGCCTGACCAACCAGGATGTTACTGCTGGCCGTACGTAGTCCAACGTATGAACTACAGCCAGGCTGACCGGGAACTGACTTTAGATATCTGTCCAGCTTCTTCTTGAAGGCAGCCAGGGGTCTTTTGGTATTCCCCTTTATGCATGATGGGAAACTATTGAACAGCCTTGGGCCCTGGACACTTATTGTCTTTTCTCTTAGTGTGCTTATGGCGACCCTGCTTTTATTGAGGGTATGTTGCACCGTCCGCCTAGTCTTGCTTTCGTAGGGAATGATTTCTGTGTGCAGTTTTGGACCAGTTCCTGTAGGATTTTCCAGGTGTGGATTATGATGTATCTCTCTCGTCTGCGCTCCAGGGAGTACAGGTAAGTGACTCCAAACGTTCCGAGTAGTAAGGTGCTTGACCGAACTTATATGTTCATTCTCTAGATCTGCGATTTCGCAAAGCGTTGATTGGAGCTGTTAGTGTACATTAACATTCCTAGCCAGAGAGAACAAGTGTTTTAAAAAGGATCATCATTCACATGGCATCCCATCTTTTAAAAGTGCTAATTATCCATCCAATCATTTTCCTCGCAGATGTGACAGTGCCACTACTGTGATCCTCGAAGGTGAGATCCTCTGACATTAACACTCCCAAGTCCTTCACACTACTTTTTCGCTCTGTTGTGTGCTTAGAATTTGTAGTATACTCCGTTCCAGTTCTTATTTCCTCTAGTGTTCCATAACGGAAGAATTCTTTTGTCCCCTTCCCCATAGATTGGGCCAAATGCAGAGGGGTCATTTAGTTAACTGAAATTTGTCCTGATATTAGAGAAATGATATTCAAGTTATTTTAATTTTATTCCTTAACTCCTTCCTTCAGTCACAAACACAACCTCACAGCTGAGTGCTACTGTACACTGCACAATTTCAACATTGAGTTGCGTTTTATGATGATATTTGAGTGCTTAAAGTTTTCCATTAATGAAGAAAAGCTTATTCTATATTTAAACCTGTTTTTACTTATATTACAGAAATAAGTCGACTAATATTAATTGTGTCTGAAATCGTGTTTCACATGTGCTTCTATAAAATAATACAAATATAATTGAAAATAAAGTGTATAATAAAAATCCCAGCACTTCATAGGAGAGTGGAATTAGTCGGAAATAAAAAGAAAGGGAATTACAAGATTTTTCGCAGTGCTGGACGTCAAAGGCCACTCGTCAGTAACAAGAGCCCCAGGAGATCCATCCACGTCCAACTCAGTGACATTTAACCTGCCTCATTTTCATCCCTTTTACGCCACATCACCGCCATGTAGGTCACTTTGGCAGGAAAGACATCTAATCAAGAGTTTGTGATGTATTATCCGGGAATTCACTCTATGAAGTAAGGTCAATAATCCTAATAGAATTGTGAGATCCACAGAACATAAATGAGCTCAACAAAGTCTCCTTCGAAGACATGATATAATCCTTTATAATAGATGAATGAGGAGTCACTGATCAGAAGCTACAAAGCTATACTTTTGATAATTCTAGATATCTGATAAAAGTAGATTCGAAAACAGAGGTCCATTACCTCATCCAGCTAGGAACTAATACTACTGCATAATCACGTTATCCATCCAGCATGCAGCTCCTAGTATTACTATAACAAATTGTAATACTATAAGAACACAATAACCTGTGCAGACTATGTCGAGAGTGATCATGGTCAGTTTACATCCGTTATTTCCGACTTCTTCCTCAGCAGACCATCATTAAACATACTTATATAAACATAAGAACCATAAACATACTTACTAATCAGGTACGTCATGGACATTTATCATCCACTATTATCAACATTCACATCATCAACTACATATCAACATTCACATCATCAACCTACATATCAACATTCACATCATCAACCTACATATCAACATTCACATCATCAACCTACATATCAACATTCACATCATCAACATACATATCATCAAGGGACCTCACTGGCGGGCAACAAGCTTAATTGTTCTCATGTGTCAAGTTTCAAAAAACGCCGATGTTAATTTTTCGACTAAAAAATATAAAGTTGATTAAATCTTAATTATTAATCTAAATTATTGTAAACTGCCGTTCTTGTTGTTGCTTGTATCATTTTTCTATTATTATTATTATTATTATTATTATTATTATTATTATTATTTATTATTATTATTATTATTTATTATTATTATTATATTATTATTATTATTATTATTATTATTATTATTATTATTATTATTATTATTATTATTATTATTATTATTATTATATTATTATTATTATTATTATTATTATTATTATTATTATTATTATTATTTTATTATTATTATTATTATTATTTTATTATTATTATTATTATTATTATTATTATTATTATATATTATTATTATATTATTATATTATTTTTATTATTATTTATTATTATTTATTATTATTAATTTATTATTATTATTATTTATTATTTAATTTTTATTATATATATTATTATATTATTATTATCATATCATCATCATCATCATCATCATCATTTTTTTTACCACACCATCATTCAATAACTGTCTTGCCAGAGGTACGCAGACATCACTTGTCAAATGACCCTCCGAACTGCAACATCGCTACCACTGGGTCGGAGTGCAGGCACTGGACTTCAAACCTCCAGACCTCAAGTCCGACTTACCGGTATTTTTTCACACTCCACAAGACCGATGACAAGCATGGTCAAGGCAAGAATTGGGAGAGGACAGAAGAGAGTAAAAGGTTGTAGAATGAGACACTTGTGCAACATTTTGGAATCTTTATTGAGGAAACGTTTCGCCACACAGTGGCTTCATCAGTCCAAAACATAGAAGAACGGTGGAAATAAAGGAGGAGTTTGAGGAAATCAGTCCCTCAGCCTGGAATCGATGTATTCAGTCCATCCATCCATGTGGCGAAGCGTTTCCTCAACGAAGAATCCAAAATGTTGCACAAGTGTGTCATTCTTCAACTTGTCTGTTTTCTAAACCATTTATCACCGTAAAAGGTTGTGTTTATGTGTGTGCAAATATATGTCATAATCTTATACATTTCTCAATATACGTCAATCATCCGTCATTGAGGCTGAGATAATTATCATAACTCGGGTATCGTGTATTATGTAAATTGTCTCCTTTTATAAAGATACATATCTGCTGAAGAGGATCTCAGATGGAGGTCGACATGTATAGACAACTCTTTAATCTCCATGCGGTATTGATGTTTAGTGCCAATAGCTTGACAAACAATTCAGTTTGCCGTATAGATGCCCACTGATTAATTCTTAATCGATATAAATCATGTTGAGCTCGGCATAAGAATTAACAACTGGACGTCAACACTGTAAACCGAAGGCTCTTGACTCACATAATGATTCTAACAACATTCTCACTGGAGAAGCCAGATACAGATACTAAAAAAATTGGGAAAATGAAATTGATGTGCAGTTTGAATGGATTCCACCTATCACTGAATTATTCCTTCATGGTAAAGTTGGTAAGTTACCCATATAAAGTATCCTGAAGGAAACTGTAGAATATAACTTTGGTATGTCTGTGTTTATCATTAATAACCATATTAGGGGAGAAGAAAATAATGAAAGTAGATATGTAATCTCCTAAAATAACATGAACATATAGAAGTTCGTTTACGGAGCAACTTGCAGTAAGAACAGACTGACTCATACTGTAGTAGCCTGGCTTAGGCTTGGTTACAAGTACTTCTGGCAGTTTGGCAGACAAATTAAATACGAAGTATGTGGCCATTCCTGTGGTGACTATCTTGAGCACTATGTGCTTAATTGTTCACTCATTCGAGAAATATAGAGACAGCATAATAACCTATGAAAATAAGATACCAGACATATTAAGCAAATTTCCTAAAGCTGCTTACAACAGAAAATTCAACCCTAGATGTACTCTTGTTAACCCTCTTAGGGCCTAGTTTCTAGGGCTTTGTATATCCATATGCTCTTGTGCTGCCGACCACGGGCACTTATGGAGTGCAGTGCACAATAAACTAGCCGTATCGACGTAGGGAAAATTACCTTCATTGATCACTTTATTGTAACGTAAAATACTCTGTAAAGTCTGAGTGAACACCCGAAGGGAATTAAAATTTTGTGTCAACATTGTCGTTGTTGTCCCACTCCTTGCATTGTTGTCCCACTCCTTGCATTGTTGTCCCACCTCACTTCTTGTCGCATTGCTGGTGTTCTTTTCCCACAACCGATGTCGTTGCCCACTCTGGTGTTGTTCTCCCACCACTGGTGTTGTTATCCCACCACTGGTGTTGTTCTCCCACCACTGGTGTTGTTCTCCCACCACTGGTGTTTTTCTCCCACCACTGGTGTTGTTCTCCCACCACTGGTGTTCTCCCACCACTGGTGCTGTTCCAATAATGCTGTTGTTATTCTTTGCGTTGTTGTCTTCCTCGATGCGGTTGTCCCAGCCTTGAAAACTGGTGTTTTCGTCAAACCCTTGGAATAATAACACCAACATTTGGTATTATTAGTATACCTGAGGTTTTGTTGTCCCAACCCAGATGTCCAATGACTAATGTTGTTGTCCTACCCCACATGTTCAATGACTGGTGTTGTTGTTCCATCCCAGATGTCCAATCACTAGAGTTGTTGTCCCACTACAGATGTCCAATGACTGGTGTTGTTGGCCCATCCAAGATGTCCAGTGACTGGTGTTGTTGTCCCATCTTAGATGTCCAATGACTGGTGTTGTTGCCCTACCCCAGTTGTCCAATGACTGGTGCTGTTGTCCCACCCCAGATGTCCAATGACTGGTGCTGTTGTCCCACCCCAGTTGTCCAATGACTGGTGCTGTTGTCCCACCCCAGACGTCCAATGACTGGTGCTGTTGTCCCACCCCAGTTGTCCAATGACTGGCGCTGTTGTCCCACCCCAGATGTCCAATGACTGGTGCTGCTGTCCCACCCCAGATGTCCAATGACTGGTGTTGTTGTCCCACCTCTAGTGCTAGTGTTATTGTTGTTGAACAACTCTTGGTGTTGATATTTTACCCCTGGTGTTGTTCCACCCCTGGTGTTGTTGTCCCATCCCTTGTGTTACTGTCCCGCCCCTGGTGTCGTTGTCCCACCCCTGTTGTTGTTGTCCCACCCCTAGTGTTACTGTCCCACCAATGGTGTTGTTGTCCCACCGCTGGTGTTACTGTCACACCCCTGGTGTTGTTATCCCACCCCTGGTGTTGTTGTCCCATCCCTTGTGTTACTGTCCCGCCCCCGGTGTCGTTGTCCACCCCTGTTGTTTTGCCCCACCCTAGTGTTCTGTTCCCACCAATGGTTTTTGTTGCCCCCACCGCTGGTGTTACTGCACACCCGGTGTTGTTATCCCACCCTGGTGTTGTTGTCACCACGTGTGTTGCTTCCCCGGGTATTGTTACCCACCACTAGTGTTCTTATCCAAACTTGGTGTTTTTGAACCCTAGTGTTTGTCTCACTCCTGGTGTTGGTTGTCCGCTGGTGTTGTTGTCCCCACTATGGTGTTGCGGTTTAACCTCTGTTGTTATCCCACCCTTGGTGTTATTATCCTCCTGGTTTTGTTGTCCCACTCCTGGCGTTGTTGTTCCACCCCTGGTGTTGCTGGCCTACCCCTAGTGTTGCTAACCCACCCCTGGTGTCGCTGACCCACCCCTAGTGTTGCTGACCTACCCCTGGTGTTGCTGACCCACCACTGGTGTTGCTGGCCTACCCCTAGTGTTGCTGACCTACCTCTGGTGTTGCTGGCCCACCCCTAGTGTTGCTGACCCACCCCTGGTGTTGCTGACCCACCCCTAGTGTTGCTGACAAACCCCTGGTGTTGCTTACCCACCCCTGGTGTTGCTGGCCCACACCTAGTGCTGCTGACCCACCTCTGGTTTTGCTGACCCACCCCTGGTGTTGCTGGCCCATTCATAGTGTTGCTCACCCACCTCTGGTGTTGCTGGCCCACCCCTAGGGTTGCTGACCCACCCCTGGTGTTGCTGATCCACCCCAAGTGTTGCTGACCCACCCCTGGTGCTGCTGACCCACCCCAAGTGTTGCTGACTTACCCCTAGTGTTGCTGACCCACCCCTAGTGTTGCTGACCCACCCTTGGTGTTGTTGTTTCACCCCTGGTGTTGTTCCACCCTGGTGTTGTTGTCCCCCCTGTGTTGTTGTTCCACCATCATGTTGTATCATATTTGTTGTTTACCACCCTGGTCTTCTTGTTCCACCCCTGTGTTGTTGGTTCACCCTTGGTTTGTTGTTCTCCCCCTGGTGTTGTTTTTCCCACCCCTGGTTTTTGTTTCACCCCTTGGTGTTTGTTTTTTCCACCCTGGTGTGTTGTCCCAACCCTGGTGTTCTTTTTCACCCTGAATTGCGTCTATGATGTTGTTGTTCCCATCTTGTGTTCGTTCCACCTTGGTGTTGTTTTTCCACCCCTGGTGTTGTTGTCCCAAACCATGGTGACTTTTCCCACTTTGGTGGTGATGTCCCCCCCGGTTTTTGTTGCTCCACGCCGGGTTGATTTGCCCTTTGTGTGTTGTAGTCCACCCCTGTTGTTTTTCTCGCTCCCCTAGTGCTGTTGTTCCTCCCCTGTTGTTGTTTAATCCCTGGTGTTGTTCCACCACTGGTGCTGCTGTTCCACCCCTGGTGTTACTTCACCCCTGGTGTTGTTGTTCCAACCCTTATGTTGTTGTTTCACCCCTTAGTTGTTGTTTTCCACCCCTTATTTTTTGTTCCCCCCCCTTATGTTGTTGTTCCACCCCTTATGTTGTTTTTCCCACCCCCTTATGTTGTTGTTCCACCCTTTATGTTGTTGTTCCCACCCTTATGTTGTTGTTCCACCCCTTATGTTGTTGTTCCACCCCTTATGTTGTTGTTCCACCCCTTATGTTGTTGTTCCACAACTTATGTTGTTGTTCCACCCCTTATGTTGTTGTTCCACAACTTATGTTGTTGTTCCACAACTTATGTTGTTGTTCCACCCCTTATGTTGTTGTTCCACCCCTTATGTTGTTGTTCCACCCCTTATGTTGTTGTTCCACCCCTTATGTTGTTGTTCCACCCCTTATGTTGTTGTTCCACCCCTTATGTTGTTGTTCCACCCCTTATGTTGTTGTTCCACCCCTTATGTTGTTGTTCCACCCCTTATGTTGTTGTTTCACCCCTTATGTTGTTGTTCCACAACTTATGTTGTTGTTCAACAACTTATGTTGTTGTTCCACCCCTTATGTTGTTGTTCCACCCCTTATGTTGTTGTTTCACCCCTTATGTTGTTGTTCCACCCCTTATGTTGTTTTTTCCACAACTTATGTTGTTGTTCCCCCCCTTTAATGTTGTGTTCCACAACTTATGTTGTTGTTCCACCCCTTATGTTGTTGTTCCACAACTTATGTTGTTGTTCCACAACTTATGTTGTTTTTCCACAACTTATGTATGTTGTTTCCACAACTTATTGTTGTTCCACAACTTAATGTTGTTTTTCCCACAACTTATGTTGTTGTTCCACCCCTTATGTTGTTGTTCCACATCTTATGTTGTTGTTCCACCCCTTATGTTGTTGTTACACAACTTATGTTGTTGTTCCACAACTTATGTTGTTGTTCCACAACTTATGTTGTTGTACCACAACTTATGTTGTTGTTCCACAACTTATGTTGTTGTTCCCCCCCTTATTTTGTTTTTCCCACAACTTATGTTTTTGGGTTCCACAACTTTTGTTGTTGTTCCACAACTTAATGTTGTTGTTCCACAATTATGTTGTTTGTTCCACCCCTTTTTTGTTGTTCCACCCTTATGTTGTTTTTCCCACCCCTTATGTTTTTGGTTTCACAACTTATGTTGTTGTTCCACAACTTATGTTGTTGTTCCACAACTTATGTTGTTGTTCCACCCCTTATGTTGTTGTTTCCCCCAACTTAGTTTTTGTTCCAAACTTATGTTGTTGTTCCACAACTTATGTTGTTGTTCCACCCCTTATGTTGTTGTTCCACAACTTATGTTGTTGTTCCACAACTTATGTTGTTGTTCCACAACTTATGTTGTTGTTCCACAACTTATGTTGTTGTTCCACCCCTTATGTTGTTGTTCCACAACTTATGTTGTTGTTCCACCCCTTATGTTGTTGTTCCACAACTTATGTTGTTGTTCCACAACTTATGTTGTTGTTCCACCCCTTATTTTTGTTGTTCCCACCCCTTATGTTGTTTTTTCCACAACTTATGTTGTTGTTAAACCCTTAGTTGTTGTTCCACAACTTATGTTGTTGTTCCACAATTTAAATGTTGTTGTTCCACCCTTATGTTGTTGTTCCACCCCTTATGTTGTTGTTCCACAACTTATGTTGTTGTTTCACAACTTATGTTGTTGTTCCACAACTTATGTTGTTGTTCCACAACTTATGTTGTTGTTCCACCCCTTATGTTGTTTTTTCCACAACTTATGTTGTTTGTTCCACAACTTATGTTGTTGTTCCACCCCTTATGTTGTTGTTCCACCCCTTATGTTTGTTGTTCCCCCCCTTTATGTTGTTTTTTCCACAATTTATGTTGTTTTTCCCAACCCCTTATGTTGTTGTTCCACAACTTATGTTTTTTGTTCCAAAAACTTAGTTGTTGTTCCACCCCTTATGTTGTTGTTCCACCCCTTATGTTGTTGTTCCACAACTTATGTTGTTGTTCCACAACTTATGTTGTTGTTCCACAACTTATGTTGTTGTTCCACAACTTATGTTGTTGTTCCACCCCTTATGTTGTTGTTCCACCCCTTATGTTGTTGTTCCACCCTTATGTTGTTGTTCCAAACTTATGTTGTTTTTCCCAAACCCTTATGTTGTTGTTCCACAACTTATGTTGTTTTTTCCACCCTTATGTTGTTGTTCCACCCCTTATGTTGTTGTTCCACAACTTATGTTGTTGTTCCACCCCTTATGTTGTTGTTCCACAACTTATGTTGTTGTTCCACCCCTTATGTTGTTGTTCCACAACTTATGTTGTTGTTTCCACCCTTATGTTGTTGTTCCACCCTTATGTTGTTTTTCCCACAACTTATGTGTTGTTCCACCCCCCTTTAAATGTTGTTTTTCCACAACTTATGTTTTGTTGTTCCACCCCTTAGTTGTTTTTCCACAATTATGTTTTTGTTCAAAACCCTTATGTTGTTGTTCCACAACTTATGTTGTTGTTTCCCACAATTTATGTTTTTTGTTCCACAACTTATGTGTTTTTCCCACAACTATTTTGTTGTTCCACAACTTTGTTGTTGTTCCACCCCTTATGTTGTTGTTCCACAACTTATGTTGTTGTTCCACAACTTATGTTGTTGTTCCACAACTTATGTTGTTGTTCCACAACTTATGTTGTTGTTCCACAACTTATGTTGTTGTTTTTCCACAACTTATGTTTGTTTTTTCCAAAAACTTATGTTGTTGTTCCACAACTTATGTTGTTGTTCCACAACTTATGTTGTTTTTCCCAAAAACTTATGTTGTTGTTCCACCCCTTTTTTGTTGTTCCACAACTTATGTTGTTGTTCCACCCATTATGTTGTTGTTTTTCTAAATCCTGTAGTTCCAGTTTATTATTATTACTTTAAGGTTACGTTCCTTTTTTTTTTTTTAGGTTAATTCACTGCTAAATATTTCGCGTTCTCCTTAACGTTCAGTATGAATTACACTACATTTGTCAGCTCTGCAATTCATCTTTTCCTCGTTTTAACGTTTGCTTAATTATAATTAATTGACAAAAACGAATAAAATATTTTTGTGAAGCGTTAAGCCCGTACGGACCATAAAACGCTTGAGGAATGGGAGGTAATCAGACATGATCCCAGGATGGAGTCTGGTCTGGCCTGGTCTGGTCTGGTCTGATTTGGTCTGGTTTGGTCTGGTCTGGTCTGGTCTGGTCTGGTCTGGTCTGGTCTGGTCTGGTCTGATTTGGTCTGGTCTGAGGCCGTGGGGAAGTATACCTCTGATGATTTCCGAGAATTTTTCCACTCCTGGAGCGCGACCTTGGGTCAGGCTCGTCTGGTGCTTGCCTGATCACTCAGGCTGTTGCTGCTGACAGCCCACTGGCCCACATATCCATTACAGCCTCGTTGATCTGTTCACCGGCATCAAGTGTGCAAATAAATATAATAATTAATAATATAATAATTATAAATGTAACAATAACGAATAATAATAATAATAATAATAATAATAATAATAATAATAATAATAATAATAATAATAATAATAATAATCTAGGTAGTAGGTTGGTAGACAGCAACCACCCAGGGAGGTACTACTTTCCTGCCAAGTGAGTGTAAAACAAAATCCTGTAATTGTTTTACATGATGGTAGGATTGTTGGTGTCTTTTGTCTGTCTCATAAACATGCAAGATTACAGGTACGTCTTGCTACTTCTACTTACACTTAGGTCACACTACACATACATGTACAAGCATATATATACACACCCCTCTGGGTTTTCTGCTATTTTCTTACTGGTTCTTCTTCTTGTTTATTTCCTGTTATCTCCATGGGCAAGTGGAACAGAATTCTTCCTCCGTAAGCCATGCGTGTCGTAAGAGACGACTAAATTGCCGGGGGCAAGGGGCTAGTAACCCATTCTCCTGTATATATTACTAAATTTAAAAGGAGAAATTTTTTTTTTTCCTTTTGGGCCGCCCCGCCTCGGTGGAATACGGCTGGTACGCTCAAAGAAGAAACAAATTATAAATACAATAATAATAATAATAATAATAATAATAATAATAATAATAATAATAATAATAATAATAATAATAAATATAATTATAATTTTTCTGTTCGTACAGAATATTTATATTTTGCCATTATTCTCTCTCTCTCTCTCTCTCTGCTTCGTACTTTTCGCTTTACTGATTCACAGCACTCAACATCCCTTTAGCTTGATACCTTGACCCGGGATGTTGGTTGCTTAATTAAGCTTAAATTCTCTGGACTGTGCGAGAGTCATTAAGGCTGCATGTTACCAGTGCACCGCTAGTCAAGGGTATTGTAAAATGTAAACTTTTGAATAAATTTAACTCTCCTTTCTTATTCAGTTAAGGGATACACACCTCTTGTGTTCATAACCATTTTACAGCCTATTAAGTTAACAAGAGACATTAGGACACTGTTGTAAAAACAGCCAAACGGATTGCTTTTGGAACCTAAAGTTATGACTGCTTTAAGTGAGTTCCTGTTTTCTGTTAGCACGGCAGACTTTTTTCTTCTTCTGTTATCTTATACTATTTATAGTTTTTCCACTGTAAACTAATCTAACCTAACTATCCCTACCTCACCTAACCTAAACTAACTTAATCTAACTTAACCTAACTCAACTTAACTTAGAAATGAGCTGTAACCCCCGTGTGAAAGTGTGACAAAGTTATTAGGAAGATGGGTTGCCCTTTTGACTTAATGCTTATATATTAAAGTTCCTCTTGTGTATATATATATATACACACGAAAACCTGTATAAAAGCAGTGCAAAAACATCACATCAGATCTTCATATGAAGTTGATGACGTCTCGTTATAAGACAAGTTATTAGCCACAAAACTGTGTCATTCTGACAATTTTTCCTCGTCAACCTTATGCGTCATAGATCCAAAGCAAAAATAATTACATACATTTTCTCGGAGAGAAACTCTCTCACTTAACATTTCTTCCTAATTTTCTTCATATAAGAAAAAAAAAACTTCCCTCACACTGGGCATCAAGGGAAAACTTTGGCGTATGATCCCCGGCGTCTCCAGCTTAAGAAGAGAGCAAAAGTTGGATATATTTCGCAGTGAGTCTCAGTCAGAGCTCCACACGCAAAACTCCCCCAACGTCATGTGAATAATTCAGCTGGATCACAGAATCGTCAGCATCTAAATGACAACTTTATGACAGCTTGCAAAGGGAGGCGCAACACATGCAGTAGCCTTGATGGGTCAGGACTCAGGCGACGCAACACCCAACAATGCTTGAATTATAAAAAGTTTTAGTTTTTTCGTCATGAAGTTTTTCTTAAGAATAAAAGCGTACAATGCTGTGGAGAAACAATTTACATGTAGCCCACAAATTTCAGATGGAAACTAGAGAACGTTTCAGTCCGTCCAGGAAGGACCGAAACGTCAGGTTCCAAGGAATTGTTTCTTGAATAAACCGCTTGCATTTTTCATGAAAACGCATAATTGAATTTATCTGTACATTTCGATTTCCAGTTGAGATCTTTTTCATCATAAGTCACAGTAGAATAATATACTGATATGTGTTGACATATGATCATGTTATTTTATTATCATCAACGTGCATCACGTGTAGCAT
Organism: Cherax quadricarinatus; assembly: GCF_026875155.1. Taxonomy (NCBI): domain Eukaryota; kingdom Metazoa; phylum Arthropoda; class Malacostraca; order Decapoda; family Parastacidae; genus Cherax; species Cherax quadricarinatus. The sequence goes on from NC_069399.1 coordinate 108,446,970, forward strand.
CTCAGTATCAGTCGTTATTAGCTAAAACTCACACATGACCTCTCGTCTCATCAGTGGTTATCCTGTTTATAGTAAGCCCATGATTTTCATTTAAATAAATAACTTACTTTGCTTTATAGGTACTACTTACAAGGCAATGGTATATAGCAGGTTTCCGACGTAGG
>NC_069399.1:108447633-108520133 GCF_026875155.1 Cherax quadricarinatus
TATAGGCTTAAAAATTATAACTATTAATCCCTTGATTAATTTACAAAAGATTTTAAAATAGATTAACATTCAGTCTCCTCTATAAGTATAAAGTTAAACGAAGCTAGAGACGTAATTTAGGTAAGTTAGTAATACGAGTGTAAGTAAGTAAGTAAGTAAGTTTATTCAGGTATACACAAATACAGTTACATAGAATTATCATACATAACAGCATATGTGTAGAGAACCTAGGATAACCCAAAAAAGTCAGACAGAGTGACTTATTTCCATTGGGATCCTTTTACCTTATTATTAAAATATAAAGGTTATAATATTTTCTTATTATTCTACAATGAAGATAACATCTTATTATCATACTAAAAAGACTATCTACTACACGGGGATCATTAAGACTATCTACAATACGAGGGTCATTACTAGGAATAAGGTAAAATTTACACGTGTTAGCTAAAAAATAAAAAATCATTCCCCTCCCTTTCTGTAGCTACATTCACCAGGCACCTTTTGGCACTCTTCTTGAACTGGTTCATGCTATGACTGGCTTTGACATGTGCGGGTAGTCTGTTCCATTCCTTTATTGCTGTACAATAAAAGGTGTTTGAAGCCTGGCCACTGACCGTGGGTTGTGCTCTCTCCCCCTAGTACTATGATTGCTTTGGTTCCCAACCTTGACAAAATTGACAGCAAGATATTCTGGACACTGTTTGTGAACAATTTTGTATACATGATTTAGCTTCAGCTGTTTTACTCTGTCTTCAACATTCAGCATATCCAACTGCTGTAATTCATTCTGGCCTACATGCTCTCTTGGACACAGGCCCAGGATGAATCTTACAATTTTGTTCTGGGTGATTTGCAGTCTATTTTTCAGTTTTTTTTTTGTCAAGGCAGAGTACCATGAAGAGCAAGCGTAATCCATATGACACTGTATAAGGGCTAGACATAGGGTCCTGCGAGCCTCAGTAGGTAGACACTGTGCTTGTCTATATAGGAACTTCAGTCTGGCATTCGCTTTCGTTACTGCACTGTTCCCTATCAATTCTCCTGACATGCATGGGTCAAAGGGGATTCCCAGATATTTTACTGATGAAACCAAAGTGATGGTTCCCCCTTACACTGGACATTAAAATTTTTTACCTTCTCAGTTTATGTTTCGTGCCAAAGAGAATGACCTCAGTTTTCCCAAGGTGTAATGATAGTTTGTTGTCTACTAACCATTTGCTGCAGGACTCCAGTTCCAGTGTTAATACATTAGCTATATCTTGTGGATCTTTACCTGACACTAACAGAGCACTGTCATCTGCATACAATAGGAGTTTGCACTTGATACTGATAGGCATGTCATTGACATAACATAAGAATAATAAGGGACCCAGAATACTTACTACCTTGGGGAACTCCACATGCTATCGGCAGGGATTCTGATTCCGTTTTGTTGATTTTGACAATTTGTCTCCTGTTGCTAAGGTAGGACTTAAACCAGTCTACAGAACCTATACCGATAGCTTGAAGTTTCTTACATAATATATTGTGGTTGACAGTATCGAGTTCATAGATGAGGAAATATCCAAAATTTATGAAATAGGTAATGATTTGAAATACCCAGGAAACTTTAATTGATAAATTTTTTAAATTTTGCTAAAAATACTTTTTGCAACCCAAAAAAGGGGAAAAAAAAAACATGCCTTATTCAACAAAAATATTTTTTTTTCTCCCTTACCTTTAAAAAAATTTGGGTTGACATGCCTTTCTTTTTAAAAGATTTTTTAATTTTAAAAGTTGTATTCAAAAATCTTGATACAGAAAAAAAAAACTTTTGATAAAAAATTTCCCCCCAAAAAATGCGGAGGGATTGTGTCTACAAAATTCCTTGTAAAATTTGCGATAACGTTTATTACGGCCCAAAACTGGTAAAAATCTCAAAACTAAAAATTAAAACAACAAAAATTTATAGCAATAAAAACGGGAACAAGATTAAAATTCCCCTCTTTTTTTTCCATGGGGAGGGGATTTTAACCTCCAATTGATTCTCAAAACGTTGGGGAAAGTTTGTATCAAGAAAATTTCCATAGTCGACGGGAATATAATTGAATTTTTTTTCCCTTTAAAATGAAAGTTTTGACAATAATATGAATTTTTCCTTTTTGGTTTTTTAAAAAAATTAATCCATTTTTAATTAATAAAAATTTGGGGGGGAATTTAATAATACTTTGGGAAAAATTTAATAATTTTTAAAATTCTTATTTTTGGGTGAACAGTTTTGTTGGTGGGTTGTGTGAAGGACCTTTTCTATTTGGGCAGGCGGGCTTGCTGCAGTTTTCCCCTTTCTTTGATCGCGGAGGTTTTCCTTTTTGTTGTGGGATCTGATAGTGAGGGTGCGCCTAGACCCTTTAATAACCTTCCTTTGATGCTCTACTTTCTTTGGGTTCCCTTGTAATGTGGTAGTCCGAAAGCGTTTGGGAATTTCCCCTCTTTCTTTAAAGGGGTTGTTTTCCCATATTCGAAACCCATTTTTATGTGATCTTTTTGCATATATATTTATAAAATATATATATAATATATTTTATTTTATATATTTAAATATAATATATATATATATATATATTTTAAATATATATATATATATATATATATATTTTTATATATATATATATATATATATATATTGCATTTAATATTTTGCGGTAATTTCATGCCCCGGCCGGGGAAAGGTTTTAAAAACTTTTGGGAGTAAAAGAAGGGGCAAATGAAGTGTGGTGGAGGTACGTGAGGCATTACGTAGAATAAAAGGGGGTTTTTAAAGCAGCTGGAACTGAGGGGATCTTTAAACAGAAATTTTAAAAAGGGCGGGGGGGGATATAGTGTTGGGTTTTTGGGGTTACTTTTTTTTTAAAAAAATGAATGAAAGGGGGGAAAGGGTACCTGGGGTTTGGGCGGAGACCCATGTTTTGGTCCCTTTATAAAAAAGGGAAAAGGGGGGACAAAAAACATTGAAAAAATTTTATAGAGGAAAAAGTTTTATTTAATTTATACCAGGAAAAGAAACCGGTAGGGTTAAATTGAAAGAATTGAGGAAAAGGACGGGAATGTAAATTGCGGAGAGAAAGGGGCCCCTTCAGGGGTGGTGGGGGATGGGGTAGATAAAAGTGTTTACATTGAAGCATTTTATGTGAACGTTTTTTAGATAAAGGAAAGGGAATTTTTTTATTGCATTTAGGGATTTAAAAAAAGGCATATGATAAAAGGGGGTTTAGGGAGCAATGTGGAAAGTTTGTTGCAATTTTTGGGTAGGGGGTAAGTTACAAAATGCGTAAAAAAGTTTTTTTATGAGGAAAAGTGAGGCTCGGGTTGGGGTTTGGTGTAGAAGAGAGGGAGAATATTTTCCCGGAAAAGTAGGCCCTTAGACAGGGTTGTGTAATGCCCACCATGGTTTTTTTAATATATTTATAAAAGGGGGTTTTTAAAAGAAGTAAATGCTGGGGGTTTTAGGGAGGGGGGGGTTTAAAATTAGGGGGAAAAAAATTCAAAAGGGGGAATTTGGGACACAGTTATTTTTTTGGCTGATTACTTTTCTTAGGGAGTTTCTAAAAAAAATTTTGCAAAGGTTAGTGGATATTTTTTGAGAATGTTTTGAAAAGGTAGAAATTTGAAATGCATAAAAAAGAGAAAAGGGGTGATGAGGGTATCAAATGATTTAGATAAAAAAAAATTGGGATATAAAATTTTGGGGAGGGGGAGTATGGAAGAAGTAAATTTTTTTTTCCGATATTTGGGGAGTTGACGTTTTCGGCGGATGGATTTAAAAAGGATGAGGTTAATCATAAAAATTGATGGGGAAAAAAAAAGGTGAGTGGTGCGTTGGGGTTATGGGGAGTAAAAAAACTTATCAAAGGGGGGGGCAAAAAAAGGGGAATGTAGGGGAAAGTATAATAGTACCAACCCCTCTTTTTATGGATGGGGAAAGTTTGGGGGGTGGAATTGCAGAAAAGCGAGGAGCCGGTTGGGGCAGTGGAGATGTTCCTGTCAAAGGGAAAAATGGGGGTTGTAAATATTATGCAGAAAATTCGGATTGTGGGAAAAATTAAAAGGAGAAGGTGTGGATTTTAATAAAAGAAATTAGTCAGGGGGCAGAAGGGGGGGTTTTGTTGAGGGGGTTTTGGGTCTTTTTGGGGAAAGAGAATGGAAAAAAGTAGAAGGGACATGGAATGCATAAAAACTACGGGGGAAGGGGAAAGGGGGGTGGGGGTTTCGTCCTAAAAAGGGGTTTGGGAAAAGGGGGGGAAAAGGAGGTTTGGGGGGCGGGGGGGCTTGGATTTCCCAGCAAGCGTGCATGAGTGTGTTAGAAAGGAGTGAATGGAGACGAATGATACTTGGGACCGGGGACGTCTGTTGGAGTGTGACAGGGTAATTTTTAAAGGGGGAAGGGATTCGGGGAAAAACCGGGTTATTTTCATATAGTGGAACTTGAGTCCTGGAAATGGGAAGTACAATCCCTTTCACTTTAAAGGAGGGGTTTGGGGAATTGGCTTTTTGTGGGGATTTTGTTGTGTATCTTTAAACGTTTTAGCTTCAAAACTATTGATTCTGAGCACCTCTGCAAAAGCATTTGAAAAATGTGTGAGTGTGGTAAAAGGTTAAATTTATGTTTAAAGTATTTTCTTTTTGGGGTTTTTTTCTTTTTTTTTTGGGGCCCCCCTGCCTGGGTGGGAGGACCGACTTTTTTGAAAAAAAAAAAAAAAAAAAATATATATTATATATATTATATATATTTTATATATATATAAAAATATATATATTATATATAAATATATATATTTTAAATATATTTTTATATATATATATATGAAATTTATATATTTATTTTAATATATATATTTTATATATAAAATAAAATATATATATGCAAAACAACCACTCTGAAAGAATGAGAAAATTCCCAAGCGCTTTCGTGATAGTAAATTTATCAAGGAACTATGAAAAGTGAAAGCACCAAGGAAGCTTTTATAAGGGTCGGCCAGCACCTCACTATCAGACCCCACAACGGTTAAACACGTGCGCAGGGCGACCCAATTTGGGGGGGGGGACAGGCCCCCAAAACCCCACCCCCAAGCTATTTTTTTTGGGTCCAGAGTATTATTAAATTCTCCCCAAAAAATTCTTTTTTAATTATAAATGGTCTAATTTTAAAAACCAAAAGGGGAAATATTCATATTATTGAAAAAACTGCTTTTTATAAAAACAGATTCAATTATTTTCCTGTCGACCATGGATAATGTGACTAGTCACGAAAGCGTTTGGGAAATTTCTCTTTTCTTTCAAGTGGTTTTTTTTTGCATATTTTGAAATCACCTGTTTACTGTGATTTTTATTGAATTTTTTTTTCCCCCCATAATATATATATAATATATATATTTTAATATTTTTAAATTATTATATAAAATTATATAATAATATATATATATATATATATATATAAATATTTTATATAATATAAATTAAGAAAACTGCAACTACCCAAGGAGTCGGGGCCCATACTGCTTTGGCCCCCTCAGGGTTAGCCGAAACCCCCATGATGGTTTAGTCCTCGGGCCCCACAAATCCTAAAGGAATGATCCCAACCCAACCCAAAGCTAAGTTTTTACCCATCATCCGAGAACATACGGTGATTTTAGATGCCTTGAGAAACGTATTTCCCCTTGGGATTAAAAATAAAAAACACCTGCATGGCGGGGGTGCGTAAATTCTTGATGATTGTGTGGCCCTTTTTGATAAAGCATCAGGGGTTTTTTTCGTTCACCAAAATTGGGGGGCCAAAGCAGCATGGGTTCGACTCCTTGGTTTAGTCGCAGTGTTTTATTGATAAATTACCACTCATTCATGGGTACAATAACATAAAATACTGCTCTTTGGGGGCTACTACACCAAACAAGGAGTAGAATAAAATTATCTCAGGGGGTACCCCACCCATCTTTTCCCCTGGGAAATGACGAGAAAAACCACCTAGGTTGGCGGGTGCGCCCATTCTTGAGGATTGTAGGGGACCCGGGGATAGTGCGCCCACGTTTTTTTTGATCACCATGAGGCAGGTCTAAGCCCCCAAGGGGGTTGGGACTCCTTGGAAGTCGCAGTTTTGTTTTTTGATCAAAAACCTCTATTCGGGGGAAACAATAATAAAAAATATGCCCCGTTGGGCAAGTACACCAAACAGTGAGTAGAATGAAATTATTTCAAAGGCTGAATTAGCCCAGAGCTGAAGGAAATCTTTTAAAATTTCTTGTCTATTTTTTCATTTTTTCTTTCTTTTCCCATTCACAGTCATTTTTTACAAAACAAAAACTGTTTCTTGTGGGTGCTAGAAAGGGGAAAAAGGCTGGCTAATTTCCCCAGAAAACGCCGCCATGAAAAAATTAAATTTCATTTTTGATTTTAAATTTTTCACTTGAGGAAAGGCCACTGGAATATTATCGGGGATAAATGGAATCCACTAAAATTTTTTAGTGAATAAATTAGATGCCACATCTTTAATGGGGTTTGCATAAATACATCATTGCCTTGTATTTTAAATTAAATAATATAAATGGGGTTTGGGTTTGGGGGCGAAGTTACTGTTCTCTTTTAATTTTACAGAAAAAATGTTTTTTTTAGGCAAAAACTGGGGAAATCTAATTGTATTTTTTGTTTTATTTGTTAAGGCTAAAAAATGTTGTTTCCCTTTAAAACTAAAGGGACTTTATGTTGATTTTAATATTAGAACACAAGTGGAAGAATTTCCCCAGGGGCCCAAGTGATATTGAAGAGCAGGGGGCCCTGTCTTCTTCACACCCCACACACACCACACACACACACACACACCACACACACACACACACACACACACACACACACACACACAACCCCACACACACACGGGAGAGATACGGAGGTTTATGATAACGACTACAAAATACTGAGGGGGAAATTGACAAGGGGGGACAGAAACAGAATGTCCCAGAAATAAAGAAAAGCAACAAGGGGACAAAATTTGGGAAAAGTTGAAGCCCGGGGGGGGGTTTAATTCACGGGGATTTTTGGGAATTTATTTCTTCAGTCACAGAGTATGGAAAATAGAATAGTTTGGGAAGCGAGGGGTTAGTGGAGGCGGTTTTCCCATACATAGCTTTAAGCAGAGGTATGATAAAGTCATGGTGCGGGGGAATTTGCCCCATTTCCCGGCCCCGGGTTAAAGAGGCGGGGCCGGAAAGCTATGACTCGCCCCCTGAAACCCACAAATAGGTGAGTACAAAAAAAATGAGGGGCACACCCCACGCATTAACACACTCACGGGTCATGCCTTCCTCACGGGTAACACTTTACATAAAAAAACTTTTTAGCCCCAAATAACAAGTAAACATATGTTCATAAAAAAAACACATTACCTACCTTTTTTTTGCGCTTGATAACAAACTTATCGGTTTCATGTAACTAAATTCCACTTATACAATAAACTAACTTGCCATGGTGGTCCATAATGAAGGACTCAGCACACCCTCTTAATGAGGGAAGAAAACCATTCATCTGAATTCTCAAAATAAAAAAATTGAAAAAAATTTCCAAAAAGGGTACAAAAAAACATCCTAACACACGTAAAAACAATATGAATCTTATTTAAGATTAAAAATAATTTTTTAAAATTTTACAATTACGATGGGGGTTGGAGTACGTTTGGCAGTACTAAAAACATCACTTTTTTTTAAACCCTTAGATTTATCTTTAGCTAAAACACATTTGCTTTATCAGCGTAATGGGTTTTTTTTAAACCCTTAATTCACTGGGAAAAAATCTTTTTAAAAATTAAAAACCCCCCTTTAGAGAGTGATAAGAGATATGGGGGAAATTTCCCCCTGGTCTTTACCAGGGACTGCTACAATTAAATTACAATGAAATTAATCTCATTAGCCTCACCATGTGTTTGACTCCCTAACACTACCTCATGAATATAAAAGCAACAACAACAATGAGCGCTAAGCTAAAACCCCCGTTTCGGGGCCCCCAACAACCATCCTCTGTCCTTCAAGGGTGGAAAGCAAAATACATTCTCACACACTTCACCCTCCTCCTTCTCCAACAGCAGCCAAAGAAAATTGGGGGCCCCGGGGGGGGGGGGGGGGGGGGGGGGGGGAAAAATTGGGACTCCTCCCACTCCCTCCAAACCCCCCCTTTTTTCACATTCTCTTCCCCCAAGACTCTTTTTCGTTTTAATTTCGGCAACCCCGACCAGGGTACTGTCCCTTCCCCCACTTTCCTTCACCTTTCCACCAGTGATACTGTGACGCCCCCACCCCTTTCCTTTCCCCACCACCAGTGTACTGTGACCCTCAAAACTACCTTCAACCCACCACCAGTGAACTGTGGGGCGCCCACATACCTTCACCTTCCACCCTTTAAATGTTTACGCCTCACACTACCCTTACCTACCACCCGTGGGTACGTGACCCCCAAAACTTTTCCTTTTACCCTCCACCAGTGAACTGTGGGCGCCTCACCCCTTTCCCGTTTAAAAAACAAACCCCAAAAATATTACTCCAGAAATACCCCTCCACACTCCCCGAAACACCAACACCCTCACTCCAAAAATACCGTCAACCCCCAAAATACCCTCACTTTCCCGAAAAACCATCCCCTCCCAAAATAACACCCCCATCACTCCTGAAACAACAACATCCCCTCCAGAAAAACCATCTTTTAGAAATAACACCACCATCACTCCGAAACAAAAACACCATGTCAAAAAAAACATACCATCATCCAGAAGGCCCCCATCACTCCAGAAACAAAAACCAAACACTCCCCAAAGGGGAAAAAAAAAAAACCATCACTCCAGAAACAAAATCACTCCAAAAAACACAAACACTTAGAAACACTAACACTCCAGAAAAAACCATCACTCCCGAAAAAACACCCCATCCCGAAACAAAAACACTCCAGAAACAACATCAATTAGAAACACTACCTCCAAAACACCATCACTCCAGAAAAAAACACCCTCACTCCAGAAAACCCCTATCACTCCCGAAAAAACCCCACTCCAGAAAAAAACACCTTTACTCCCGAAACACTATCACCCCCAGAAAACACCATCACTCTAGAAACACTATCACTCCCGAAACACCTTTAAATCCAGAAAAAACATCACTCCAGAAAAAACAATCACTTTTTGAAAAAAACACCCCATCATCCAAAATAACAAAAAACTCCAGAAACACTTTTTACTTTCCGAAAAACAACCATTATCCCCCCAGAAACATTTGTCATTTATTTTTCCCGAAAACAAACACCCAAAACAACAACATACCCTCCCGGGAAAAACGCATCCCCTCCAGAAAAAACCAAACACTCCAGAAACAACAACATTTTCCCCCCCAGAAAAAATCGTCAAACACTCCAGAAACACCCCTACTCCGAAACAAAATCACTCCCCGAAACAACATCACCCAGAAAAAACATCACTAAAAAACCCCCTTTTCTCCAGAAAAAAAATATCACCCCTCATCCGAAACACCAAACCAAATCCCAAAAAACAACACCAATTCCCCTCCACAAACACTATCACCCAAAAATTTCCATCACTTCAGAAGCAAAAACCATCACTCCAGAAAAAACAACAGCATTCCTCCAGAAAAAATCCCTCATCACTCCAGAAACACCATCACTCCAGAAAAAACATCACTCCCAAAAAAACCCTACTTTAGGAAGCAAACCTTTACTCCAAAAAAAAAAGCCACCATACTCCCTAAAAAACCACCATATTTTAATAATGCCCAAAAATAGCCCAAACCCCCAACCCTATAAACAACCATGAACCACACCACACTATACCCACCCTATATAACAACCATGAGTCACACCACACTATACCCACCCTATATAACAACCATGAGTCACACCACACTATACCCACCCAAAATAAAACCATGAACCACAACACACTTTCCCCCCCTATATAATAAACCCTTTAACCCCACCCCACTATACCACCCTAAAATAACAAACCCGAACCCCACCAAAACCCATACCCCCCCCTTTATAATAACCATGAACCCCACCACATTTCCCACCCTATAACAACCCCTGAGCCCCACCCCCACTATACCCACCCCATATAACAAAACCCTGAACCCACCCACCTATACCCCCCCTATTTTAATAACCATGAACCACACCACACTATACCCACCCTATAAAAACAACCATGAACCCCCCCACACTATACCCCCCCTATATAACAAAAAGAACCACACCCACTTTTACCCACCCTATATAACAACCCTGAACCACACCACACTTACCCACCCTATATAAAAACATGAACCCCCCACATAACCCCCCCCTTTTATTAAAAAACCCTGAGTACACCACACTATACCCCCCCTATATAACAACCATGAACCACCCCCACACTATACCCACCCCATATAATAACCCTGAACCACACCCCACTATACCCACCCCATAAAAACAACCTGAACCCCCACCACACTATTTCCCCCCAATAATAACCATGAACCACACCCCACTATTTCCCCCTATATAAAAACCATTTATCACACCACACTAAAACCCCCCCCTATATAAAACCATGAACCCCACCACACTATACCCACCCTATATAATAAACCCGAAACCCACCACACTATACCCACCCTATATAACAAAACCCGAACCAACCACACTATCCCACCCTATTAATAACCCCCCGGAAAACCCCAAACCCCACTAACCCACCCTATATAACAACCATGAACCCCACCACACTATACCCCCCCCTATATAACAAAAATGAGTCCCCACCCCTCTTTTCCCACCCTATATAACAACCTGAACCACACCACACTATACCACCCTATATAAAAACCTGAACCACAAACCCCACTATTTCCCACCCTATATAACAACCATGAACCACACCACACATACCCACCCCATAAAAACAACCATGAACCACACCAAAACTATACCCACCCTTTTATAATAACCATGAACCACACCCCCTAACCCCCCTATATAACGACCCTGAACCACACCACACTATACCCCCCTATACCCAAAAACCATGAACCACACCACACATACCCACCCTATATAAAAAACCCTGAAAACCCCACCACACAATACCCACCCCATAAAAACAACCCTGAACCACACCACCCCATACCCACCCTATATAAAAAACCATGGTCACACCCCACTATACCCCCCCTAATAACAACCAGGAAAACACCACACTTAAACCCCCCCTATATAACAACCATGATTTACAAACCCCACTTACCCACCCTAATAACAACCCCTGAGTCACACCACCCCTATACCCACCCTATATAAAAACCATGAGTCCAACCAAACCCCACCCATACCCAACCCCCATATAAAAAACCATGAACCACCCCCCACACTATACCCACCCTATTAAAAACCATGAGTCACACCAAACTATTTAAAACCCCCCAATATAAAAAACCCTGAACCAACCCCCACCCCTTACCCCCCTAAATAAAACCATGAAAAACCCCACCCCACTATACCCCCCCTATAAAAACAAACAGAACCACACCACCTAACCCACCCCATTAATAAACCCTGAACCACACCACACTATACCCACCCTATATTTAAAAACCCTGAACCCACCACACTTACCCACCCTATAAACAACCAGAACCACCCCCACCATTTACCCACCCTAAAATAACAACCATGAACCACAACCCCACTATACCCACCCTATATAACCCAACCCTGAACCACACCCCCACTATACCCCCTATATAACAACCATGAACCACACCACCTTTTACCCAAAACCCCATATAAAAACCCTTTAACCACACCACACCCATACCCACCCCATATAACAAAACCCCTGAACCCCACCACACTATACCCACCCTATATAACAACCATGAACCACAACACACTTAAAACCCACCCTATATAATAACCATGAGCCACACCACCTATACCCCCCCCCATATAACAACCAAGAAACCCCACCCACTTACCCACCCTATATAAAAACCATGAGCCCCACCAAACTATACCCCCCCTATAAACAACCCTGAATCACCCACACAAAACCCACCCCATATAACAAACCTTTAACCACCCACAAATATACCCACCCTATATAACAACCCCTGGGCCCACACCACAAAAAACCCTCCCTATATAAAAACCATGAACCACACCAAAATATACCCACCATATTTTAATTAAACCACCCCATTATTAAAAAACCATATATTGCATACCTCATTAAATATACCACCATAAATAACTACCCCCACACTATTTTCCCCTCCACATAAAGGGCATACCACACATTTTAAACCCCTCATATATAAAGCCCCACACTATACTCACCATGTTTAACATACCACATACTTATCAACCATCTATAACATACTACGCACTATACCCACCCTGTATAACCCAGCACACATATATTTAAACCCTATATTTTCATATCCCCCAAATATTTCCCCCCATATATAAATACAACACATTTTTACCCGCCATTAAAAGCAAACCACACACTGTATCCACTATATAAAAATATACCACACACTATACCCACCATAAAATAACATACCACACACTATACCCCCCTGTAAAAACAAAACCCACACTTATCAACCATCTATAAAAATACCACACACTTTGCCCCCCATATATAACATACCACACCTATACCCACCATATATAAAAAATTTTCCCGACGCTATTCCCCCCCTTTTTTAACAACCAACCCCTATACTACTATATATAACTTTCCACACACTATTTCCAACCAAATATAAAAATACCCCACACTATACCCACCATATATAACATACCACACACTATGCCCACCATATATAAAAATTCCACACCCCTTTACCCACCTATATTTAAAATTTCCAAAAAAATATGCCCACCATATATTACTTTTCCCCCACACTATGCCCCCATATATAAAAATACCACACACTATGCCACCATTATAACAATTTCCACACACTATACCCACCATATATAAAAAATACCAAAAAAATATGCCCACCCAATATAACCCTACCCCCACACTATGCCCACCATATATAAATACAACACACTTTTGCCCACCATAATAACATTTCCAAACACTATGCCCACCCTTTTATTAAAATACCAACCCCTTTACCCACCATATTTTAAAATTTCCAAAAAAATATGCCCCCCATTAAAAAAATACCACACACTATGCCCCACCTATATAACATACCAAAACACTTTTTCCCCCCCAAAATAAACATACCACATACTATACCCACCATATTAAAATACCCACACCTATACCAAAACCCTATATAACATACCCCACATTAGCCCACCATATTTAACATAAAAACCCCACACTAAACCCACCATTTTAAACATACCACACACTATCCCACCATATATAAAAATACCCCACACCCATGCCCACCATATAAACATACCCCCACCTATACCCCCCATTTTTAACTTTCCACACACTATACCCACCTATTTAAATACCACACACTAAAACCCACCATATTTAACATACCAAAACCCCTATCCCACCATATTTAACAACCACCCCACTATACCCCCCAATTTTACATACCACACCCTATACCCACCATATTTAACCCTACCCATACATTTTAGTCAAGCAGAAAAAAAGTTAAATTTGTCATCCCAGCTTTTATATAAAAAATTAAAAAGTTTAAAATTGTTTGTTAATAAATTTGGGGCTAAAGACGCAACTATCAACCCCGATTTAAAATTTGAATTTCGTTTAATAATTTTTTGTCGAGTGGGAGCCGCGTTTGGGTACTGTGAAACCCTTTAAAAATCAAAGTTGGGTTTCCTTCCATTTTTTTAAACTTTTATGTTCAGCAAAAAAGATGAAAATTAGTGTGTGTGTGTGTTGTGTGTGCCCTTCTCACCTAATTGTGGTTTAGGGGGGCGAGACTCAGCTCCTGGCCCAGCCCCTTCACTGATCGCTACTTTGGTCCTCTCTCTCTCTCTGCTTCCTGAGCTTTGTCATACCTCATCTTAAAACTATGTATGGTTCCTGCCTCTACTACTTCACTTGCTAGGCTATTCCACTTGCTGACAACTCTATGACAGAAGAAATACTTCCTAACGCCTGTGACTCGTCTGAGTCTTCAGCTTCAGTTGTGACCCCTTGTCCCTGTGTCCCCTCTCTAGAACATCCTACTCTGTCCACCTTGTCTATTCCCCGCAGTATCTTGTATGTCGTTATCATGTCTCCCCGACCCTTCTGTCCTCCAGTGTCGTCAGTCCGATTTCCCTCAACCTTTTCCTCGTACGACATTTCCTTGAGCTCTGGGACTAGCCTTGTTGCAAACCTTTGTACTTTCTCTAACTTCTTGACGTGCTTGACCAGGTGTGGGTTCCAGACTGGTGCTGCATACTCCAGTATGGGCCTAACATACACAGTGTACAGTGTCTTGAACGATTCCTTATTAAGGTATCGGAACGCTATTCTCAGGTTTGCTAGGCGCCCGTATGCTGCAGCGGTTATTTGGTTGGTGTGTGCCTCCGGTGATGTGCTCGGTGTTATGGTCACCCCAAGGTCTTTCCCCTGAGTGAGGTCTGTAGTCTTTGTCCACCTAGCCTATACTCTGTCTGCGGTCTTCTTTGCCCTCCCCCCAATCTTCATGACTTTGCATTTGGCTGGATTGAATTCGAGAAGCCAGTTGCTGGACCACATGTCCAGCCTGTCCAGGTCTCTTTGCAGTCCTGCCTCATCCTCGTCCGATTTAATTCTTCTCATCAACTTCACGTCATCTGCGAACAGGGACACTTCAGAGTCTATTCCTTCCATCATGTCATTCACATATATCAAAAATAGCACTGGTCCTAGAACTGACCCCTGTGGGACCCCGCTCGTCACAGGCGCCCACTGTGATACCTCTTCACGTACAATGACTCGTTGCTGCCTCCCTGTCAGGTATTCTCTTATCCATTGCAGTGCCCTCCCTTTTACGTGCGCCTGATCCTCCAGCTTCTGCACTAATCTCTTGTGGGGAACTGTGTCAAAGGCCTTCCTGCAGTCTAGGAAAAAGCAATCTACCCACCCCTCTCTCTTGTGTCTTACTTCTGTTACCTTGTCATAAAACTCCAGGAGGTTTGTGATACAAGACTTGCCTTCCATGAACCCATGCTGGTTTTCATTTATAATCTTGTTCCTTTCCAGGTGTTCCACCACTCTCCTCCTGATAATCTTCTCCATGACTTTGCACACAATACATGTCAGAGACACAGGTCTGTAGTTTAGTGCCTCGTTTCTGTTTCCTTTCTTAAATATGGGGACTACATTAGCTGTCTTCCATTTCTCAGGTAGTTGCCCAGTTTCAAGGAATGTGTTGAAGATTGTGGTTAGGGGCACGCACAGCATCTCTGCTCCTTCTCTAAGGACCCATGGGGAGATGTTGTCCGGTCCCATCGCCTCTGAGGTGTCAAGGTCACTTAAGTGCTTCTTCACCTCCTCCTCAGTTGTTCGTATGTCATCCAACACTTGTTGGTATATTCCCTCTTGATTTTCCCTTCTGTGCTGTCTTCCCACAGCCCTTCCTGTCTCTACTGTAAAAACTTCCTTAAATCTCCTGTTCAACTCCTCAAATACCTCCTGATCACTTCTTGTGAGTTCTCCACCTTCTGTCCTTAATCTGATCACCTGGTCTTTGACTGTTGTCTTCCTCCTGATGTGGCTATACAAACAGTTTCGGGTCAGTCTTGATTCTCGATGCTATGTCATTTTCATACTGTCGCTGGGCCTCCCTCCTTACCTGTGCGTACTCATTCCTGGCTCTGCGACTGATCTCCCTATTTTCGTGTGTTCTCTGCCTTCTGTACTTTTTCCATTCTCTATTGCACTTTGTTTTTGCCTCCTTACACCGTCGGGTAAACCAGGGGCTCGTTCTGGTCTTCCCGTTGTTACTGTTGCCCTTGGGAATAAACCTTTCCACTGCCTCCTTGCATTTTGTTGTTACATATTCCATCATTTCATTTACTGGCTTTCCTGCCAGTTCTCTGTCCCACTGGATCTCCCGCAGGAAGTTCTTCAACCCTATGTAGTCCCCTCTTTTATAGTCAGGCTTTTCCCATTCAACTCCTGTTATTCTCTCCACTTGCAGCTCTACTATGTATTCAAAGCACAGAACCACGTGGTCGCTAGCTCCTAGGGGACTCTCATACTTGATGTCCTCAATATCTGAGCTGCCCAGGGTGAACACAAGGTCCAATCTTGCTGATTCATCCTCCCCTCTCACTCTGGTTGTGTCCTTAACATGTTGGTGTATGAGGTTTTCCAGCACCACGTCCAACATCCTGGCTCTCCATGTTTCGGGACCCCCATGTGGCTCCAGGTTTTCCCAGTCAATCTCCCTGTGGTTGAAATCCCCCATAACCAGCAACTTTGCTCTGCTGGAGTGAGCTCTTCTTGCCACCTCAGCAAGTGTGTCCACCATTGCTCTATTGCTCTCTTCATATTCCTCTCTTGGCCTCCTGCAGTTCTGTGGTGGATTATACATCACTGCAATGACCACTTTGTGTTCCCCAGACTGAAGTGTACCTGCTATGTAGTCTCTTTCTCCCGTCTCATCTATGCCTTCCATTTTCTCGAATTTCCATCGTTTTTTACGAGGAGAGCAACCCCACCTCCCCCCTGCCCCTTCTATCTTTCCTCATGATCTGGTATCCTGGTGGGAAGATTGCATCTGTTATTGTCCCCCTGATTTTGTTCTGTAACTGCTATGATGTCTGGGGACTTCTCATTGATTCTTTTAGCCATTCCTCATTTTTTATTCGTTTAATCCATCTGCATTTGTGTATCAAACCTTCAACTTCTGTTCTAAACTGTAACTGTGGTGCGAGGGGTTTGGAAACAGGGGATCGGTGTGTGAGGGTTGGTTTGGATTGTTCAGTTGCCTTGGGGGGGTGTCGTGGCTGGAGTCCTTCTGCAGGTGTTTCTGGGGGGTGTGCTTGTCCTTCCATTTGATCCTGGGTTATTCTGCTCTCCTTTTTCATTTCCTCCCATTCTCCTTTCGTTTTTGAACTCTCTCTTTCATCGTCTTCCTTTCGTCCTGTGTTCTGTCTCGATCGAGGGACACACTCCAGAACCCCTGCTTTCCTCTCAGCCGTGCTTTCTCCCGCAGGATCATGGTTCGGGGTTGATTCTGCCTAGAAAATTACTTTGAGAGGCCGATTCCTTTTCTTTGTGAACCACCAATTCTCCGAAAATTTGCCACCTGGTCATGTCCCCCTCGCCTATCACCTTCATGATATCTTCAACGCTTTTTTCTCCTCCTGCTTTCTTTCATCATAAGTTTCCCCTTTAGCTTCGTCTAGCCCATAGACAAACACTGATCTCTCCCTTTCCACCTCCCACTGTGACTCCCCTTGTATCCTCTGATGTGTTTTAGTTTCTTCCCGTGGAGTGTTCCTTTCTTCAGTCCCTTCCCCAGTTATGGCCCCTATGCTTCTTGGTTTGTCCTTCCTGCTCACCTGTTCCTGGCCCCCACAGGTATCTGGTAAGGTCCTTGCACATGTCCTAGTTCCTTCAATGTCTTCCAATCTCTCATTCTGTCCTAGTGTGCTCCCTGCCTTTGTTTGGCCCCATGTGGGTTTGACAGGAACCTCTGCATACAGTTTGTGTGTGTGAGTGTGTGTGTGTGTGTGTGTGTGTGTGTGTGTGTATGTATGTATGTGTGTGTGTGTGTGTGTGTGTGTGTGTGTGTGTGTGTGTGTGTGTGTGTGTGTGTGTGTATGTATGTATGTATGTGTGTGTGTGTGTGTGTGTGTGTGTGTGTGTGTGTGTGTGTGTGTGTGTGTGTGTGTGTGTGTGTACTCACCTATTTGTACTCACCTATTTGTGGTTGCAGGGGTCGAGTCCTAGCTCCTGGCCCCGCCTCTTCACCGGTTGCTATTAGGCCCTCTTTCTCCCCGCTCCATGAGCTTTATCAAACCTCGTCTTAAAACTGTGTATGGTTCCTGCCTCCACTACGTCATTTTCTAGGCTATTCCACTGCCTTACAACTCTATGACTGAAGAAATACTTCCTACTATCTCTCTGACTCATTTGTGTCTTCAACTTCCAATTGTGGCCTCTTGTTTCTGTGTCCCCTCCCTGGAACATCCTGTCTTTGTCCACCTTGTCTATTCCACGCAGTATTTTATATGTCGTTATCATGTCTCCCCTGACCCTCCTGTCCTCCAGTGTCGTCAGGCCGATTTCCCTTAATCTTTCTTCATAGGACATTCCCCTTAGCTCTGGAACTAACCTTGTCGCAAAACCTTTGTACTTTCTCTAGTTTCTTGACGTGCTTTATCAAGTGCGGGTTCCAAAACAGGTGCTGCATACTCCAGTATGGGCCTGACATACACGGTGTACAGTGTCTTGAATGATTCCTTACTAAGGTATCGGAATGCTGTTCTCAGGTTTGCCAGGCGCCCATATGCTGCAGCAGTTATCTGATTGATGTGTGCTTCCGGAGACATGCTCGGTGTTATACTCACCCCAAGATCTTTCTCCTTGAGTGAGGTTTGCAGTCTTTGGCCACCTAGCCTATACTCTGTCTGTGGTCTTCTGTGCCCTTCCCCTATCTTCATGACTTTGCACTTGGCAGGATTAAATTCGAGAAGTCATTTGCTGGACCAGGTGTCCGGTCTGTCCAGGTCTCTTTGAAGTCCTGCCTGGTCCTCATCAGATTTAATTCTCCTCATTAACTTCACATCATCTGCAAACAGGGACACTTCTGAGTCTAACAATTCCGTCATGTCGTTCACATATACCAAAAATAGCACTGGTCCTAGGACCGACCCCTGTGGGACCCCGCTCGTCACAGGTGCCCACTGTGATACATCATTACGTACCATGACTCGTTGTTGCCTCCCTGTCAGGTATTCTCTGATCCATTGCAGTGCCCTTCCTGTTATATGCGCCTGATGCTCTAGCTTCTGCACTAATCTCTTGTGAGGAACTGTGTCAAAGGCCTTCTTGCAGTCCAAGAAGATGCAATCAACCCACCCCTCTCTCTCTTGTCTTACTTCTGTTATTTTGTCATAAAACTCCAGAAGGTTTGTGACACAGGATTTGCCTTCCGTGAATCCGTGCTGGTTGGCATTTATACTCCTGTTCCGTTCCAGGTGCTCCACCACTCTCCTCCTGATAATCTTCTCCATAATTTTGCATAGTATACACGTCAATGACACAGGTCTATAGTTTAGTGCCTCTTTTCTGTCTCCTTTTTTGAAAATGGGAACTACATTTGCCGTCTTCCATACCTCAGGTAGTTGCCCAGTTTCCAGGGATGTGTTTTAAGATTGTGGTAAGTGGCACGCACAACATATCTGCTCCCTCTCTAAGGACCCACAGAGAGATGTTGTCCGGTCCCATTGCCTTTGAGGAATCGATGTCCCTTAGCAGTTTCTTCACCTCCTCCTCATCTGTATGTATGTCGTCCAACACTTGTTGGTGTATTCCTTGCTGGTGTCCCCATCTGGTCTGTCCCCCCAGAGTCTTTCCTGTCTCTACTGTAAATACTTCCTTAAATCTCTTTGTTGAGCTCCTCACATACTCTTGATCGTTTCTTGTGATTTTCTCCACCTTCTTTCCTCAGCCTTATCACCTGGTCCTTGACTGTTGCCCTTCCTCCTAAGTGGCTATACAGCAGTTTCGGGTCAGATTTGACTTTCGATGCTATGTCGTTTTCATACTGTCGCTGGGCCTCCTCCTTATCAGCGCATACTCGTTTCTGCTCTTCTACTAATCTCCTTGTTTTCCTGGGTCCTATGCCTCCTGTACCTTTTCCATTCTCTGTTGCACTTAGTTTTTGCCTCCCTACACCTTCGGGTAAACCAAGGATTCGTTTTGGTCTTCCTATTATTTCTGTTTCCCTTGGGAACAAAACTTTCCTCTGCCTCCTTGCACTTTGATGTGTGTGTGTGTGTGTGTGTGTGTGTGTGTGTGTGTGTGGTGTGTGTGTGTGTGTGTGTGTGTGTGTGTGTGTGTGTGTGTGTGTGTGTGTGTGTGTGTGTGTGTGTGCGTGTGTGGGGGTGTGTGTGTATTTATGTATGTATGTATGAGTGTGTGTGTGTGTGTGTGTGTGTGTGTGTACTCACCTAATTGTACTCACCTAATTGTGGTTGCAGGGGTCGAGACTCAGCTCCTGGCCCCGCCTCTTCACTGATCGCCACTGGATCCTCTCTCTCTCTTCTTCCTGAGCTTTGTCATACCTCTTCTTAAAACTATCTATGGTTCCTGCCTCCACTACTTCACTTGCTAGGCTATTCCACTTGCTGACAACTCTGTGACAGAAGAAATACTTCCTAACGTCCCTGTGACTCGTCTGAGTCTTCAGCTTCCAGTTGTGACCCCTTGTCCCTGTGTCCCCTCTCTGGAACATCCTATCTCTGTCCACCTTGTCTATTCCCCGCAGTATCTTGTATGTCGTTATCATGTCTCCCCTGACCCTTCTGTCCTCCATGTCGTCAGTCCGATTTCCCTTAACCTTTCTTTGTACGACATTTCCCTTTAGCTCTGGGACTAGCCTTGTTGCAAACCTTTGTACTTTCTCTAACTTCTTGACGTGCTTGACCAGGTGTGGGTTTCCAGACTGGTGCTGCATACTCGAGTATGGGCCTAACATACACAGTGTACAGTGTCTTGAACGATTCCTTATTAAGGTATCGGAACGCTATTCTCAGGTTTGCCAGGCGCCCGTATGCTGCAGCGGTTATTTGGTTGATGTGTGCCTCCGGTGATGTGCTCGGTGTTATGGTCACCCCAAGGTCTTTCTCCCTGAGTGAGGTCTGTAGTCTTTGTCCACCTAGCCTAATACTCTGTCTGCGGTCTTCTTTGCCCCTCCCCAATCTTCATGACTTTGCATTTGGCTGGATTGAATTCGAGAAGCCAGTTACTGGACCACATGTCCAGCCTCTCCAGGTCTCTTTGCAGTCCTGCCTCATCCTTGTCCGATTTAATTCTTCTCATCAACTTCACGTCATCTGCGAACAGGGACACTTCAGCGTCTATTCCTTCCATCATGTCGTTCACATATATCAAAAATAGCACTGGTCCTAGAACTGACCCCTGTGGGACCCCGCTCGTAACAGGCGCCCACTGTGATACCTCTTCACGTACCATGACTCGTTGCTGCCTCCCTGTCAGGTATTCCCTTATCCATTGCAGTGCCCTTCCTTTTACGTGTGCCTGATCCTCCAGCTTCTGCACTAATCTCTTGTGGGGAACTGTGTCAAAGGCCTTCCTGCAGTCTAGGAAAACGCAATCTACCCAACCCTCTCTCTCGTGTCTTACTTCTGTTACTGTGGCATGCAAAGAGTACGTAACCTTTATTCGGCGCATGTACACACCCTCATTTACAGGCAATCTTCCCCAACCAGCGAACCAGGTTGCTAAGAGTTGATGATGGGGCCCCGTCGTTCAACTAGTGACCAGGTTCTAGCCAATAAGAAGATGGTTTTGGCAATCGCAGAGGTTATGTGGGTACCGCTCTCCTGTCTGCCCTTGTCATTCCCATTCTAGAGCTGGTTGAAGCACGGTCTGCTATCTTGTGGCTTCTATTTCTGCTTTGCTTACCGTGGAGTGCACTATACTTATCCCTGTACATAGTGTACATATTGCTGTTATAAATTGGTGAAGGATAATATAAGTCTAAACTTTTTCTACTGTGTTTATTTGCTCCCATTACACCCGGGGTAACAGGCCATTTGGAATCCTGGGTTGTAATAGTTACCTTGTCATAAAACTCCAGGAGGTTTGTGATACAAGATTTGCCTTCCATGAACCCATGCTGGTTTTCATTTATAATCTTGTTCCTTTCCAGGTGTTCGACCACTCTCCTCCTGATAATCTTCTCTATGACTTTGCACACAATACATGTCAGAGACACAGGTCTGTAGTTTAGTGCCTCGTTTCTGTTTCCTTTCTTAAATATGGGGACTACATTAGCTGTCTTCCATTTCTCAGGTAGTTGCCCAGTTTCAAGGGATGTGTTGAAGATTGTGGTTAGAGGCACACACAGCATCTCTGCTCCTTCTCTAAGGACCCATGGGGAGATGTTGTCCGGTGTGTGCATGTGAATGTGCGTGTGTCTGTGTGTGTATGTATGTGTGTGTGTGTGTGTGTGTGTGTGTGTGTGTGTGTGTGTGTGTGTGTGTGTGTGTGTGTGTGTGTGTGTGTGTGTGTGTGTGTGTGTGTTTGTATGTGTATGAGTGTGTATGTGTGTGTGTGTGTGTGTGTGCGTGTGAGTGTACTCACCTAATTGAGGTTGCAGGGGTCGAGTCCAAGCTCCTGGCCCCTCCTCTTCACTGGTCGCTACTAGGTCACTCTCCCTGAACCATGAGCTTTGTCATACCTCTGCTTAAAGCTATGTATGGATCCTGCCTCCACTACATCGCTTCCCAAACTATTCCACTTCCTGACTTCTCTGTGGCTGAAGAAATACTTCCTAACATCCCTGTGATTCATCTGTGTCTTCAACTTCCAACTGTGTCCCCTTGTTGCTGTGTCCAATCTCTGGAACATCCTGTCTTTGTCTACCTTGTCAATTCCTCTCAGTATTTTGTAAGTCGTTATCATGTCCCCCCTATCTCTCCTGTCCTCCAGTGTCGTCAGGTTGATTTCCCTTAACCTCTCCTCGTAGGACATTCCTCTTGGCTCTGGGACTAGTGTTGTTGCAAACCTTTGCACTTTCTCTAGTTTCTTTACATGCTTGGCTAGGTGTGGGTTCCAAACTGGTGCCGCATACTCCAATATGGGCCTAACGTACACGGTGTACAGGGTCCTGAACGATTCCTTATTAAGATGTCGGAATGCTGTTCTGAGGTTTGCTAGGCGCCCATATGCTGCAGCAGTTATTTGGTTGATGTGCGCTTCAGGAGATGTGCCTGTTGTTATACTCACTCCAAGATCTTTTTCCTTGGGTGAGGTTTGTAGTCTCTGGCCCCCTAGACTGTACTCCGTCTGCGGTCTTCTTTGCTCTTCCCCAATCTTCATGACTTTGCACTTGGTGCTATTGAACTCCAGGAGCCAATTGCTGGACCAGATCTGCAGCCTGTCCAGATCCTTTTGTAGTTCTGCCTGGTCTTCGATCGAATGAATTCTTTTCATCAACTTCACGTCATCTGCAAACAGGGACACCTCGGAGTCTATTCCTTCCGTCATGTCGTTCACAAATACCAGAAACAGCACTGATCCTAGGACTGACCCCTGTGGGACCCCGCTGGTCACAGGTGCCCACTCTGACACCCTGCCACGTTCTATTACTCGCTGCTGTCTTCCTGACAAGTATTCCCTGATCCATTGTAGTGCCTTCCCTGTTATCCCTACTTGGTCCTCCACATTTTGCACTAATCTCTTGTGTGGTACTGTGTCAAACGCCTTCTTGCAGTCCAAGAAAATGCAGTCCACCCACCCCTCTCTCTCTTGTCTTACTGCTGTCACCATGTCATTGAATTCCAGTAGGTTTGTGGCACAGGATTTCCCGTCCCTGAAACCATGTTGGCTGCTGTTGATGAGATCGTTCCTTTCTAGGTGTTCCACCACTCTCCTCCTGATAATCTTCTCCATGACTTTGCATATTATACATGTCAGTGACACTGGTCTGTAGTTTAGTGCTTCATGTTTGTCTCCTTTTTAAAAGATTGGGACTACATTTGCTGTCTTCCATGCCTCAGGTAATCTCCCTGTTTCGATAGATGTATTGAATATTGTTGTTAGGGGTACACATAGCACCTCTGCTCCCTCTCTCATGACCCATGGAGAGATGTTTTCTGGCCCCATTGCCTTTGAGGTATCTAGCTCACTCAGAAGCCTCTTCACTTCTTCCTCGGTTGTGTGTACTGTGTCCAGCACCTGGTGGTGTGCCCCACCTCTCCGTCTTTCTGGAGCCCCTTCTGTCTCCTCTGTGAACACTTCTTTGAATCTCTTGTTGAGTTCCTCACATACTTCACGGTCATTTCTTGTTGTCTGTCCTCCTTCCTTCCTTAGCCTGATTACCTGGGCCTTGACTGTCGTTTTCCTCCTGATGTGGCTGTATAACAGTTTCGGGTCAGATTTGGCTTTCACTGCTATGTCGTTCTCATATTGTCGTTGGGCCTCCCTTCTTATCTGTGCATATTCGTTTCTGGCTCTACGACTGCTCTCCTTATTCTCCTGGGTCCTTTGCCTTCTATATTTCTTCCATTCCCTAGCACACTTGGTTTTTGCCTTTTTGCACCTTTGGGTGAACCATGAGCTCAACCTGGCTTTTTCATTTTTCCTGTTTCCCTTGGGTACAAACCTCTCCTCAGCCTCCTTGCACATTGTTGCTACATATTCCATCATCTCATTAACTGGCTTCCCTGCCAGTTCTCTGTCCCACTGAACCTCGTTCAGGAAGTTCCTCATTCCCGTGTACTCCCCTTTCTTGTAGTCTGGCTTTATTTGTCCTGGCCTTCCTGGTTCCCCCTCCACTTGTAGCTCTACTGTGTATTCGAAGCTCAAAACCACATGATAGCTGGCCCCAAGGGGTGATGCCCTCAATATCTACACTACTCAAGGTGAATACTAAGTCCAGTCTTGCTGGTTCATCCTCTCCTCTCTCTCTTGTAGTGTCCCTTACGTGTTGGTACATGAAGTTTTCCAGTGCCACCTCAATCATCTTAGCCCTCCATGTATCTTGGCCCCCATGTGGCTCCAAGTTCTCCCAGTCGATCTCCTTGTGGTTAAAGTCACCTATGATCAGGAGCTTTGCCCTGCATGCATGAGCTCTTCTGGCCACTGCAGCCAGTGTGTCAACCATCGCTCTATTGCTCTCGTCATACTCTTGCCCTGGCCTCCTGCTGTTCTGTGGTGGGTTATACATCACTGCAATTACCACCTTGGGACCTCCAGAGTGAAGCGTCTCCTCTCTCCAGCTCATCATTTCCATCAGTTTTTGATCAGCAGTGCCACTCCTCCAATCCCCTGTTCCTTCTGTCTTTCCTCAGGATCTGGTATCCCGTTGGAAAGATGACATTTGTTATCATACCTGTAAGCTTGGTTTCTGTGAGAGCTATGATGTCCGGTGATGCCTCTTTGACTCTTCTGTGCCATTCCTCCCACTTGTTTGTTATTCCATCAGCGTTTGTGTACCATACCTTCAGTTTCCTTTCCAACACTGTGGTTTGGGGGGCCTGTGAGGGTGGGAGACCTGGTAGCATACTGTGGGATTCTATAGTTGGGTGTTGGGTGGAAACTGTGGATATGGATTGTAGTGTGTGTTGGGATGGTGTGATAGGTTTTGGGGTTCTGAGGATAGTTGTGTGTGTGCTTGCCCTTGCTGCTCTGTTCTGCTCTGACTGATCTCTGCTGGTTCCATCCTTGTCTCCTTTCCTAGCTCCTTTCGCTTTTTTGTCCTCTCCCTCAGCTGCTGTCGCTCTGTTTGTGGTCTGTCTCTGTCTAGGAACACCCTCTTGTACTCTTCCGAGTATTTCAACCGTGGTTTCTCTAGGAGGATCCTGTTCTGCACTGTTTCTGTCCTGAAAATCAGCTTGATCGGTAGGTTTCTCCCCTTCGAGTGCCCCCCTATTCTCTTAATCAATCAATCAATCAATCAAGTTTATTCTCTGTAAAGATTACAATGCGGGGTTTACAGATTTCGGATATTGTGTGGTAATTACAGAGGGGGCCACTAGGACACCAAGCATGGCTAGACATTTCTGGTAGACTTATATTAATTCTTAACTTTAAATTATTACAGATTATGGTATTAAGGCTAAGTGACTACATTATAGTTTGTGAGTTTAGCAATGTGAATGCATTTGTTTTGGCACAATACATAGTGTACGTAGTAGGTTGGTAGACAGCAACCACCCAGGGAAGTACTACCGTCCTGCCAGATGACTGTGAAACAAAAACCTGTAACTGTTTTGCATGATGGTAGGATTGCTGGTTTCTTTTTCTGTCTCATAAACACGCTAGATAACAGGGATATCTTGCTACTCCTACTTACACTTTGGTCACACTTCACAGACACGCACATGCATATATATATATATACATACATCTAGGTTTTTCTCCTTTTTCTAAATAGCTCTTGTTCTTTTTATTTCTTCTATTGTCCATGGGGAAGTGGAAAAGAATCTTTCCTCCGTAAGCCATGCGTGTCGTATGAGGCGACTAAAATGCCGGGAGCAATGGGCTAGTAACCCCTTCTCCTGTATACATTTACTAAAAAAGAGAAGAAGAAAAACTTTATAAACTGGGATGCTTAAATGTGCGTGGATGTAGTGCGGATGACAAGAAACAGATGATTGCTGATGATATGAATGAAAAGAAGTTGGATGTTCCTGGCTCTAAGCGAAACAAAGCTGAAGGGGGTAGGAGAGTTTCAGTGGGGGAAATAAATGGGTTTAAATCTGGAGTATCTGAGAGAGTTAGAGCAAAGGAAGGGGGAGCAGTAATGTTAAATGATCAGTTATGGAAGGAGAAAAGAGAATATGAATGTGTAAATTCAAGAATTATGTGGATTAAAGTAAAGGTTGGATGCGAGAGTGGGTCATAATAAGCGTGTATGCACCTGGAGAAGAGAGGAATGCAGAGGAGAGAGAGAGATTTTGGGAGATGTTAAGTGAATGTATAGGAGCCTTTGAACCAAGTGAGAGAGTAATTGTGGTAGGGGACCTGAATGCTAAAGTAGGAGAAACTTTTAGAGAGGGTGTGGTAGGTAAGTTTGGGGTGCCAGGTGTAAATTTATAATGGGAGCCCTTTGATTGAACTTTGTATAGAAAGGGGCTTAGTTATAGGTAATACATATTTTAAGAAAAAGAATATAAATAAGTATACAAGATATGATGTGGGGCGAAATGACAGTAGTTGTTGGATTATGTATTGGTAGAAAAAAAGACTGTTGAGTAGACTTCAGGTTACATTTTTAAATAGGGGGGGAAACAGATAATAAAACACTTTCTAGTTTTAAGGCTACACTGAGAGAAAAAGGTAGAGGGGGTTTACAAGGAGAATAGAAGCATAAGGGAAGAGAGAGGAAAAAGGTTTTTAAACAAAAAGGAGGGGGGCAGTTGGGGTGATAAAAAAACACCCTATTGGATTTTTGATGGGAAAATTGAAAGATAGGCAATGGGGTCGAAGAGGTATGGGGTAGGATTAAAAAGGTGTGTTAGAGTGTTCAGCAGTTTTTTTGGGGTTTTACGGGAAAGTGGGTGCAGGGGGGGAAGGGGAAAGGATTGGTGGAATGATGATGTAAAGAGAGTAGTAAGGGAGAAAAAATTTAGCTATAGAGAAGTTTTAAAAATTTAAAATTTAATGAAAGGAAGGGGAGGATATATGGAAAAAAGAGGGGTTAAAGAGAGGGGTTTTAAAGCAAGGGTAAAAAAGAAAAGCAAATGGGGAAGTGGGGGGAGATGTTATCCAAAAAATTTTTGTTGAAAATAAGGAAAAATTTTTGGGAGGGAGTTTAAACCCAAGGGTAAAAACCCCTAGAGAACAAATTTTTTTGTCAGTTAAAAATGGGAAAAGGAGGGGTTTTTAAAAGGGAGATTTAGAGGTTTGGGAAGATGGGGGGAATTTTTTGGGGAAAATTGTTAAATTTTGATGAAGATGGGGAAAGCTGTGTTTTCGTGTATAGGGCAAGGGGGGAAATTAACATCTTGGGGGAGAAAGGGAAAAGAGCCAGTTGGGGAGGGGGGGGGGAAAGTTCGTGAGGCGTAGGTAAAATAAAAGGGGGAAAGGCAGCCGGGATTGATGGGATAACAAAAATTTTTAAAAGCGGGTGGGGATATAGTTTTGGAGTGGTTGGTGCAATTATTTAATAAAGTAGGGAAGGGGTAAGGTACCTGGGATTGGGGGAGAGCATGCATATTCCTTTTGTATAAAGGCAAAGGGGATAAAAGAAAAATGCAAAAATTTAGGGGGATAAGTTGTAGAGTGTCCCTGGAAATGGTATGGTAAGAGGTAAAAATTGAAAGAATTAAGAGTAAGACGGAAAATTAGGATAGCAAAATGAAAAAGGGAGGCTTTAGGAAAGGTTTAGGGGGTGGGGGACCAGGTGTTTACATTTGAAAAATATAAGTGAACAGTATTTAGAAAAAGGGGCTAAAGGGGGTCTTTGTGGAATTTTTGGTTTTGGAAAAAGGGCCGTATAAAGGGTGGGGGGGGGGGAAATTGTGGCGGGATGTTCCCAAGTTTTTAGGGTGTAGGAGGTGGGTTACTGAAACAGGAAGATTTTTTTTAAAACGGGGATAGTGAGGTTTCAAGTTAGAGTATGTGGGAAAAGGGGGAAAATTTTTTTTCCCAGTAAAAAGTGGGCCCTTAGACAAGGATGTGTGAGCACCGTGGTTGTTTAATATATTTTAGATGGGGTTGGGAAGAGAATAAATCGAGGGGCCCTTTCCCAAAAGGCTGGGGGGTTAAAAAAATTTAAAAATCACACAAAAAGTGGGGGTTGTCACAGCTCTCTTTGCTGAGACACTGGCTCTTGGGAGATTCTGAAGGAAAACTGCGAGTTGGTGGATGGAAATTTTGGGAGGGGGGTTTCAAAAGAAGAAAATTAAAGGTGAATACAGGAAAGAGTAAGGTTATGAGGATAACAAAAAAAATTTGGTGATGGAAGAAGGAAAAATCAATTTGGGGGGAGGGGAAAAAAAAATGGAGGAGGTGAACGTATTCGATATTTTGGGGGTGGACGTTCAGCGGATGGGTCTATGAAAGTGGGGGTGAATCATTTGAATTGATGAGGGAAAAAAAAGTGGGGTGGGGACTTAGGAAGGGCTGTGGGGACAAAGGAAAATTTGTCCTTGGAGGCAAAGAGGGGAAAAAGGGATGAAGTATAGTTTTTCCAAGCTCTTTTAAGGGTTTTGAAGCGTGGGTGATGGGAAAGTTGCAGCCCAGGAAAAAGGTGGAGGGAGTGGGAGATGTCATGTCGAGGGCCCAAAGTGTGGTGGGGGGGAAATGCAGAGAATTCGTATTTGGGAAATTAGGAGGGGGTGCGGGGGTTACCAAAACTGTTGTCCAGAGGCCCAGGGAAAAGGGTTTTTGAGGTGGTTTTGGAATGTAGAGAGAAAAGGAGCGAAACAGAATGGTTCAAAAGTTATCAGTCTGTTTGTGGAAAGGGAAAGGGGGGGGGTAGAGGTGGCCCGGAAGGGTTGGGGGGGGGGGTTTAAAAGGGGGTTTTTTTGTGCGAGGGGCTTGGACTTCCAGCAGGCATGGGGTGAGGTGTTTTTTTAAGGAGTGAATGGGGGACAAAATTTGGGTTTTTTAATTTCTTGACCGGGTGTTTGGGGTGTGAGCAAAGTAAAAAATTTTTAAGGGGTTCAGGGAAACCCCGGGAAAGGGCCCGGGTTGATCCTGGAGATGGGGAAATACAGGCCTGCACTCTGAAGGAGGGGTGTTTAAAGGTTTCAGTTTAAAAAAATTTAGTGTAAAAGGGACCCCCTTTTGGCAAAACAGTGATGGAGCGAAGATGGGGAAAAATTTTTCCCTTTTTTAGGCCCCCTCCTTGGGGGAATCGGCCAGTGTGTTAAAAAAAAAAAAAAAAAAAAAAAAAGCAATTTAAGCGAAATATAAAATAAAACAAAGAATTTTGTGTTTAAAAACAAGCTTTTAAATCACAATAAAATAAACAGAACAGAAAAAAATATCTTGTTTTCTGTAACTTTTTTTAGTGAGATGTTTGCACTTGGTGTGATCGGCAGATCACACCAAGTGCAGTGAAGGAAACCCCAGCTCAAACAGATAAAATGTGGAAAATTGCAAGAGAATTACCAGAGCTTTTTTGCAACTTGAAGATATTCATTCTTGCATAATCTCTGTCCAAAATTCGTCCAGAGGCACATCCTTATACTTTAATTTCAGTATGCCATCATTACGTATTACAATTAATTCATCTTCTGTGAGAGTGAGCTTCGAAGGGCTTGACACTGATGCAATAAACCAGTCAAAACCTTTCGTACAAAATTTTGAAAATTTTGGGAAATAGCACCGATTTTTTTTCAGCAATTACTCAAAGATGCTTGAAAATCAATAACATGGTCTCTTTATTCTTTGTTGCAGAAACATATAGGAACATATTCATGATACCTTCCTTCACTTTGACAGCCCAAATTCTTAATTTATCTCTCATTGCATTAATTTTTTAATTTTGTCAGCGGCACCCCTGGGCACTATCAGTGGCACATCAAGGTTCCGCGGCACACTGGTTGAAGAACATTGTCCTAAGAACATACTTCAGTTTGATATAAATAAGTTAATGCCTCACTTGGATGCTGCTACTCAGTTCTGGTTTCCCTGTAACAGAATGGACTAGAAACTTTTATTACAAAGACAGGCTGAAGGCAGCGAATTTGTACTCTCCTGGAAAAAGAAAAATTGGGAGGATAAAACTGACATGAAACTGAAGACAATAACAAACAAATGGGATACAAATAACGCGCTGAAAATATCTAACCAAGACAGGACTTGCACCAATGGATTCAATTAGAACAAATGTAGATACAGCAAGATTATAGGAAAATCTTAGTTTGACAGGTTTGACGCTAAAGTAGCGTCAATGGGGTGAGATCTGAAAGTAGCTTTAAATATAGGTTGGACGAGTATATGAATGAACCAGTAGGCCTACTACTGTGTTCCTTCACTCGCTTATTTTCTAATAATGTAACGTAAACGCGTATGTGACATGCAAAAGCTTCCCAGCATACAAGCACTCTAAGTTACACACATATTTTACATTGTTATAATTATGTTCAAAAGGCAGCGCTAAGCTCATGGAGACGGTACAGCAACACTGGTGTCCATTCTTACACTGCGGTCAGTTAATGTTTGACGATCACTGAGGCACAGTACCAACTTGAAGAAAACATAGCTGCAATTTTATATGGAAGGTTGTTTGTATCGTGACTGTTATTCTTAAGTGTTATAGCAGGAATAGATGGAACTGGTCTCCTGAAGGAGTGGGGATGCTCGGAGGTGGTGAAGGGCACTTGATCAAGGGAGCTACCCCTTTCTTTCTTCCGAATCAAATCGGATAACTTCCCATGTCCCAGGCACTGTACGACACTTATGGGTTCAGCACTTCCCATGTCCCAGGCACTGTACGACACTTATGGGTTGAGCACTTCCCATGTCCCAGGCACTGTACGACACTTATGGGTTTAGCACTTCCATGTCCCAGGCACTGTAACACTTATGGGTTTAGCACTTCCCATGTCCCAGGCACTGTACGACACTTATGGGTTTAGCACTTCCCATGTCCCAGGCACTGTACGACACTTATGGGTTTAGCACTTCCCATGTCCCAGGCACTGTACGACACTTATGGGTTCAGCACTTCCTCATAAATTTAATGTATAGAGATAATAATTAGAGAAATAATAGACTTTTTCAATTGTTTCTTATCATCATCTTCATTCAAGATAATGTACGGTTACTCTATAGTGTTATAGCATTATAATATAACAATAGTATTACGTAGTTTTATTAAAGTATCATAATACACTAGTGTTATAGTAGCAGATTGCACTATATTAACGTAAGAGCAGGTTATACTGTTTTATTATAGATGCTTTACAGAAAGTACAGTGTTCATGGATAAGTTAAACTTAACAGTGAAAAGAATTTTGGAGATAGTATATAAGAGAACACTCACGTAGGACATACAGCTATGGCGGACCCATGCAGAGGACTGAACCTGTGGCTCGATCACTAGTGCACTCAGCTCACACACTGAGGTCCGGGGGTCGATCCTCGGTACGAATTGAAATATTAGGATGTTTCCTTAACACACCTGTTGTCTATGCTCACCTATCAGTATAATTGGTACCTGAGTGTTAAATCCACTGGTGTCGGTCGCAACCTGCGGATAAAATTGACCTAATTTGCCCGAAATGCTCTGCATAACCAGGAGCTTTCTATATAGTATGTCAATGATGTCGGCTAGGCCTGCATATATTGTACATGTACTTGTAGAAATAAATATTATTATTAATTTTATTAGTATTATTATTTTGTGAGCCAAACAGTATCATGAGAAGGTCTGGGGCACTGAGAGGGTTCCTGTTGCAGCGAGGACGCCTTCCTCAGGCCAACCACTCACTCCCAGATACTACAGGTCACCAGAGCACCTTGTTAAGCACCCAATACCAGGATGGTGCAACCATCATAACATTCAATAAGTAACGTGTTTCTGATTGGCAAAGACGACATGCAGAGGCGTGGGCTTGTGTGACGCACGACTCATACATGATTGGCCAAAAACACAGAGTCGAATTAGGTGTAAGTGCCAGAAACACCTGCCCATGGCACCTCATGCATGCCACAGCACGTTACATTACAGCAATATAGCAGCATATAGTTGTAAACTTTATAAAACTCACACGAGTGACACACATCATGGTGGGTCAGGGTACAGAGTGAGGAGGTCAGACTGTTTAGCTCATTAGGTTTAAATCCTATCTACTGCATCAAGGTCATTAAGTTTGCATGTCACCTGTACGACAACAGTCACGAATACTTTAGTTGTTTAATCCCTCATAGAACACATTCTCAGTTTATACATATTGAGATATACATTCTTTCTTATATATGTACTCTAGTACTCAGAGTACATGAACATCAGGAGGCAAACTACTAAGTGTAGGGGTGAGTGTTGGGGTGAGTGTGGGGGTGAGTGTAGGGGTGAGTGTTGGGGTGAGTGTGGGGGTGAGTGTAGGGGTGAGTGTAGGGGTGAGTGTAGGGGTGAGTGTAGGGGTAGAGTATATGGTGAGTGTAGGGGTGAGTGTAGGGGTGAGTGTAGGGGTGAGTATATGGGTGAGTGTAGGGTGAGTGTAGGGTGAGTGTAGGGGTGAGTATATGGGTGAGTGTAGGGGTGAATGTAGGGGTGAGTGTAGGGGTGAGTATATGGGTGAGTGTAGGGTGAGTGTAGGGGTGAGTGTAGGGGTGAGTATATGGGTGAGTGTAGGGGTGAGTGTAGGGTGAGTGTAGGGGTGAGTGTAGGGGTGAGTGTAGGGTTGATTGTGGGGTGAGTGTAGGGTGAGTGTTGGGGTGAGTGTAGGGGTGAGTGTTGGGGTGAGTGTAGGGGTGAGTATATGGGTGAGTGTAGGGATGAGTGTAGGGTGAGTGTAGGGTGAGTGTAGGGGTGAGTGTAGGGGTGAGTGTTGGGGTGAGTGTAGGGGTGAGTGTAGGGGTGAGTTTAGGGTGAGTGTAGGGTGAGTGTAGGGGTGAGATATGGTTGAGTGTAGGGGTGAGTGTAGGGGTGAGTATATGGTGAGTGTAGGGGTGAGTGTAGGGGTGAGTGTAGGGGTGAGTGTAGGGTGAGTGTAGGGGTGAGTTGTAGGGTGAGTGTAGGGTGAGTGTAGGGTGAATGTGGGGGTGAGTGTAGGGGTGAGTGTTGGGGTAGTGTAGGGGTGAGTGTTGGGGTGAGTGTAGGGTGAGTATATGGGTGAGTATAGGGATGAGTGTAGGGGTGAGTGTAGGGTGAGAGTTAGGGGTGAGTGTAGGGGTGAGCGTAGGGGTGAATGTGGGGGTGAGTTTAGGGTGAGTGTGGGGGTGAGTGTAGGGGTGAGTGCAGGGGTGAGTGTTCGGGTGAGTGTAGGGGTGAGTGTAGGGTGAGTTTAAATGGTGAGTATATGGATGAGTGTAGGGATGAGTGTAGGGTGAGTGTAGGGTGAGTTTAGGGGTAGTATATGGGTGAGTGTAGGGGTGAGTGTAGGGTGAGTGTAGGGGTGAGTGTAGGGGTGAGTGTATGGGTGAGGTAGGGGTGAGTGTAGGGGTGAGTGATAGAGTGAATGTGAGGGGAGTTTAGGGGTGAGTGTGGGGGTGAGTGTAGGGTGAGTGAGGGGTGAGTGCAGGGGTGAGTGTTGGGGTGAGTGTAGGGGTGAGTTTTAGGGTGCGTTTAGGGTGAGTGTAGGGGTGAGTGTAGGGGTGAGTGTAGAGGTGAATGTGGGGAGTTTAGGGGTGAGTGTGGGGGTGGTGGGAGGGTAAGTGTAGGGTGAGTGCAGGGTGAGTGTGGGGGGAGTGTAGGGTGAGTTTAGGGGTGCTTTAGAAGTGAGTGCAGGGGTGAGTGTAGGGGTGAGTGTAGGTGTGAGTGTGGGGGTGAGTGTAGGGTGAGTTTAGGGGGGAGTTTAGGGTGAGTGTGGGGTGAGTGTAGGGGTGAGTGTAGGGTGAGTGTGGGGGTGAGTGTAGGGGTGAGTTAGGGATGAGTTAGGGTGAGTGTGGGGGTGAGTGTGAGGGTGAGTGTAGGGGTAAGTGTAGGGTGAGTGTAGGGGTGAGTGTAGGGGTGAGTGTAGGGTGAGTGTAGGGATGAGTGTAGGGGGAGTGTAGGGGTGAGTGTAGGGGTGAGTTTAGGGGTGCGTTAGAAGTGAGTGCAGGGGTGGAGTGTAGGGTGAGTGTAGTGTGAGTGTGGGGGTGAGTGTAGGGTGAGTTAGGGTGAGTTTAGGTGAGTGTGGGGTGAGTGTAGGGGTGAGTGTAGGGGTGAGTGTGGGGGTGAGTGAGGGTGAGTGTAGGGATGAGTTTTAGGGGTGAGTGTGGGGGTGAGTGTGAGGGTGAGTGTAGGGGTAAGTTTAGGTGAGTGGGGTAGGGTAGTGGGAGTGTAGGGGTAGAGTGTAGGGGTGAGTGTAGGGGGTGGTGTAGGGTGAGTGTAGGGTGAGGGAGGTGAGTTCGGGTGAGTGTGAAGGGTGAGGTTTAGGGGGTGAGTGTAGGGTTGAGTGTAGGGGTGAGTTGGGGTAGGGGAGTGAGGGGGTAGGGGTGATGTGTGAGGGTGAATGGGGGTGTAGGGGTGAGTTAGGGGTGAAGTTAGGGTGAGTGTGGGGGTGAGTGTAGGGATGAAGATGTAGGGGAGTGTGGTGAGTTAGGTTGGTGTAGGGTGAGTGTAGGGGTCAGTGTAGGGGTGAGTGTAGGAGGTGAGTGATGAATGAGTGTAGGGGTTGAGTGTAGGGTGAGTGTATGGGTTGATGTGGGGGTGAGTTTAGGGTGAGGTGGGGGGGTGAGCAGGGGTGAGTGTAAGATGAGTAGTGGTGAGTGTGGGAGTGAGTGTGGGGTTAGTGTGGGGGTGAGGTAGGGTGAGTGGGTGGTTGAGTGTAGGGGAGTGTAGGGTGAGTGTGGGATGAGTGTGGGGTGAGTGTAGGAGTGAGTGTGGGGTGAGTTAGGGTGGTGTAAGGTGAGTATGGGTTGTAGTGTGTGGGTGAGTGTAGGGGTGAGTGGGGGTGAGTGTAGGGTGTTGTGTAGGAGTGAGTGTGGGGATGAGTGTATGGGTGAGTGTAAGGATTTGGGATGGGTGTGTGTGGGGGTGGGGTGTAGGGTGAGTGGTGGGGTGAGTGTAGGGATAAATGATAGGTGAGTGTGGGGGTGAATGTGTGGATAAGTGTAGTGGGTGAAGTGGCGATGAGTGGTTGGTGAGTGTGGGGGTGAATATAGGGTGAGGTGGGGATGGACTCGGGAAATAAGGCCAGGGTGGTGGCTGGGTGGTGCTGGGTGTTGCTGGGTGGGGCTGGGTGTGGCTGGTGGTTGTGGGTGGTGGCTGGTGGTGCTGGGTGTTGGTGGGTGGTGGGTGGGTGGTGGCTGGGTGGTGGCTGGGTGGTGGCTGGGTGGTGGCTGGGTGGTGGCTGGGTGTTGGCTGGTGGTGGCTGGTGGTGCTGGGTGTTGGCTGGGGGGTGGCTGGGTGGTAGCAGGGTGGTGGCTGGGTGGTGGCTGGGTGGTGCTGGGTGTTGGCTGGTGGTGCTGGGTGTGGCTGGGTGGTGGGGTGGGTGGAGCTGGGTGGTGGCTGGGTGGTGGCTGGGTGGTGGCTGGGTGTTGGCTGGGTGGTGGCTGGGTGGTGGCTGGGTGGTGGCTGGGTGATGGCTGGGGGGTGGCTGGGTGTTGGCTGGGGGGTGGCTGGGTGTAGCTGGGTGGTGCTGGGTGGTGCTGGGTGGCTGGGGGTGGCTGGTGATGGCTGGGTGGTGGCTGGGTGTTGGCTGGGTGGTGGCTGGTGGTGGCTGGGTGGTGTGGGTGGTGGCTGGGTGGTGCTGGGTGGTGCGGGGTGTTGGCTGGGTGGTGGCTGGGTGGTGGCTGGGTGTGGCTGGGTGATGCTGGGTGGTGGCTGGGTGGTGGCTGGGGGGTGGCTGTATGGCTGGTGGGGGCTGGGTGGGGCTGGGTGTTGGCTGGGTGGTGGCTGGGTGTGGCTGGGTGGTGGCTGGTGGTGGCTGGGTGGTGGCTGGGTGTTGGCTGGGTGGTGGCTGGGTGTGGCTGGGTGGTGGCTGGGTGGTGGCTGGGTGGTGGCTGGGTGGTGGCTGGGTGTTGGCTGGGTGGTGGCTGGGTGGTGGCTGGGTGTGGCTGGGTGGTGCTGGGTGGTGGCTGGGTGGTGGCTGGTGTGCTGGGTGTTGGCTGGGTGGTGGCTGGGTGGTGGCTGGGTGTTGGCTGGGTGGTGGCTGGGTGGTAGCTGGTGGTGCTGGGTGGTGGCTGGTGGTGGCTGGGTGTGGCTGGGTGGTGGCTGGGTGGTGGCTGGGTGGTGGCTGGGTGGTAGCTGGGTGTGGCCCGGGTGGTGGCTGGGTGGTGGCTGGGTTTGGCTGGGTGGTGCTGGGTGGTGGGGGGTGGGGCTGGGGAGGCTGGTGTGGCTGGGTGTTGGCTGGGGGGCTGGTGGTAGCTTGGTGGTGGCTGGGTGGTGGCTGGGTGGTGGCTGGGTGGTGGCTGGGTGATGGCTGGGTGGTGGCTGGGTGTTGGCTGGGTGTGGCTGGGTGGTGGCTGGTGGTGGCTGGGTGGTGGCTGGGTGGTGGCTGGGTGGTGGCTGGGTGTTGGCTGGGTGGTGGCTGGGTGTGGCTGGGTGGTGGCTGGGTGGTGGCTGGGTGGTGGCTGGGTGGTGGCTGGGTGTTGGCTGGGTGGTGGCTGGGTGGTGGCTGGGTGTTGGCTGGGTGGTGGCTGGGTGGTGGCTGGGTGGGGCTGGTGGTGGCTGGGGTGTGGCTGGGTGTGGGCTGGGTGTTGGCTGGGTGGTGGCTGGGTGGTAGGCTGGGTGGTGCTGGGTGGTGGCTGGGTGGGGCTGGGTGTTGGCTGGGTGTTGGCGGGTGGTGGCTGGTGGTGGCTGGGGTTACGATTGGCTGGGTGGTGGCTGGTGGGCTGGGTGGTGGCTGGGTGGTAGCTTGGTGGTGGCTGGGTGTGGCTGGGTTTGGGGGCTGGTGGTAGGCTGGTGAGCTGGGTGGTGGCTGGGTGTGGCTGGGTGTCTTGTGTGCTGGGTGGTGGCTGGTTGTGGTGGAGCTGGTGTGGCTGGGTGTTGGCTGGTGGTGGCTGGGTGGTGGCTGGTGGTTGCTGGGTGATGGCTGGGTGGTGGCTGGTTGGTGGCTGGGTGGTGGCTGGGTGATGGCTGGGTGGCGGCTGGGTGGTTGGCTGGGTGTGGCTGGTGGTGCTGTGGTGGTGGGTGGTCGGTGGTTTGGGTGGTGTGGCAGGGTGTTGGCTGGGTGGTGGCTGGGTGTGGCTGGGTGATGGCTGGGTGTGGCTGGGTGGTGCTGGTGTGGTGGCTGGGTGGTGCTGGGTTTGGGGGCTGTGGCGTGGTGGGTGTGGCTGGGTGGCTGGGTGGTGGCTGGGTGGGGCTGGGTGGGCTGGGTGGTGCGGTGGGGCTGGGTGGTGGCTGGGTGGCGGCTGGGTGGTGGCTGGGTGGCGGCTGGGTGGTGGCTGGGTGGCGGCTGGGTGGTGGCTGGGTGGCGGCTGGTGGTGGCTGGGTGGTGGCTGGGAGGTGAGAGGGACAGTGGATGAGGAGAGACACAGCAAGGAAACTGGTGCGGTATAGTCATGGTATGGTACAGTATGGTCATGGTACAGTATGGTCATGGTACAGTATGGTCATGGTACAGTATGGTCAGAGTACAGCATGGTTAGGGTATAGTATGGTCATGGTACAGTATGGTCAGGGTAGAGTATGGTCATGGTACAGAATGGTCAGGGTATAGTATGGTCATGGTGCAGTATGGTCCGGGTAGAGTATGGTCATAGTACAGTATGGTCAGGGTATAGTATGGTCATGGTACAGTATGGTCACAGTACAGTATGGTCAGGGTACAGTATGGTCACGGTACAGTATGGTCAGGGTACAGTATGGTGAGGGTACAGTATGGTCAGGGTATAGTATGGTCATGGTACAGTATGGTCACGGTACAGTATGGTCAGGGTACAGTATGGTCACGGTACAGTATGGTCAGGGTACAGTATGGTCACGGTACAGTATGGTCACGGTACAGTATGGTCAGGGTACAGTATGGTCAGGGTACAGTATGGTCAGGGTACAGTATGGTCAGGGTACAGTATGGTCAGGGTACAGTATGGTCACGGTACAGTATGGTCAGGGTACAGTATGGTCAGGGCACAGTATGGTCAGGGTACAGTATGGTCAGGGTACAGTATGGTCACGGTACAGTATGGTCAGGGTATAGTATGGTCATGGTACAGTATGGTCAGGGTACAGTATGGTGAGGGTACAGTATGGTCAGGGTGCAGTATGGTGAGGGTACAGTATGGTCAGGGTATAGTATGGTCATGGTACAGCATGGTCAGGGTATAGTATGGTCATGGTACAGTATGGTCAGGGTACAGTATGGTGAGGGTACAGTATGGTCAGGGTATAGTATGGTCATGGTACAGTATGGTCACGGTACAGTATGGTCAGGGTACAGTATGGTCACGGTACAGTATGGTCAGGGTACAGTATGGTGAGGGTACAGTATGGTCAGGGTATAGTATGGTCATGGTACAGTATGGTCAGGGTTATAGTATGGTCATGGTTTCAGTATGGTCAGGGTACAGTATGGTGAGGGTACACTATGGTCAGGGTATAGTATGGTCATGGTACAGTATGGTCACAGTACAGTATGGTCAGGGTACAGTATGGTCACGGTACAGTATGGTGAGGGTACAGTATGGTGAGGGTACAGTATGGTCAGGGTATAGTATTTGGTCATGGTACAGTATGGTCACGGTACAGTATGGTCAGGGTACAGTATGGTCACGGTACAGTATGGTCACGGTACAGTATGGTCACGGTACAGTATGGTCAGGGTACAGTATGGTCAGGGTACAGTATGGTCAGGGTACAGTATGGTCAGGGTACAGTATGGTCACGGTACAGTATGGTCAGGGTACAGTATGGTCAGGGTACAGTATGGTCAGGGTACAGTATGGT
The DNA here is from genome assembly GCF_026875155.1 of Cherax quadricarinatus. Taxonomy (NCBI): domain Eukaryota; kingdom Metazoa; phylum Arthropoda; class Malacostraca; order Decapoda; family Parastacidae; genus Cherax; species Cherax quadricarinatus. Next base: position 108,486,813 of record NC_069399.1, read on the forward strand.
CAGGGTACAGTATGGTCACGGTACAGTATGGTCAGGGTATAGTATGGTCATGGTACAGTATGGTCAGGGTACAGTATGGTGAGGGTACAGTATGGTGAGGGTACAGTATGGTGAGGGTACAGTATGGTCAGGGTATAGTATGGTCATGGTACAGCATGGTCAGGGTATAGTATGGTCATGGTACAGTATGGTCAGGGTACAGTATGGTGAGGGTACAGTATGGTCAGGGTATAGTATGGTCATGATACTGTATGGTCACGGTACAGTATGGTCAGGGTACAGTATGGTCACGGTACAGTATGGTCAGGGTACAGTATGGTGAGGGTACAGTATGGTCAGGGTATAGTATGGTCATGGTACAGTATGGTCACGGTACAGTATGGTCAGGGTACAGTATGGTCACGGTACAGTATGGTCAGGGTACAGTATGGTCACGGTACAGTATGGTCACGGTACAGTATGGTCAGGGTACAGTATGGTCAGGGTACAGTATGGTCAGGGTACAGTATGGTCAGGGTACAGTATGGTCAGGGTACAGTATGGTCAGGGTACAGTATGGTCAGGGTACAGTATGGTCAGGGTACAGTATGGTCACGGTACAGTATGGTCAGGGTATAGTATGGTCATGGTACAGTATGGTCAGGGTATAGTATGGTCATGGTACAGTATGGTCAGGGTACAGTATGGTCAGGGTATAGTATGGTCAGGGTATAGTATGGTCATGGTACAGTATGGTCATGGTACAGTATGGTCAGGGTATAGTATGGTCATGGTACAGTATGGTCAGGGTATAGTATGGTCATGGTACAGTATGGTCAGGGTACAGTATGGTCAGGGTATAGTATGGTCAGGGTATAGTATGGTCATGGTACAGTATGGTCATGGTACAGTATGGTCAGGGTATAGTATGGTCATGGTATAGTATGGTCAGGGTATAGCATGGTCATGGTACAGTATGGTCAGGGTATAGTATGATCATGGTATAGTATGGTCAGGGTATAACATGGTCATGGTACTGTATGGTCAGGGTATAGCATGGTCATGGTACAGTATGGTCATGGTACAGTATGGTCAGAGTATAGCATGGTCATGGTATAGTATGGTCAGGATATAGTATGGTCATGGCACAGTATGGTCATGGTATAGTATGGTAAGGGTATATTATGGTCAGGGTATAGCATGGTCATGGTACAGTATGGACATGGTACAGTATGGTCAGGGTACAGTATGGTCATGGTATAGTATGGTCAGTGTATAGCATGGTCATGGTACAGTATGGACATGGTACAGTATGGTCAGGGTACAGTATGGTCATGGTATAGTATGGTCAGGGTATAGCATGGTCATGGTACAGTATGGTCAAGGTATAGTATGGTCATGGTACAGTATGGTCAGGGTATAGCATGGTCATGGTACAGTATGGTCAGGGTACAGTATGGTCAGGGTATAGTATGGTCAGGGTATAGCATGGTCATGGTACAGTATGGACATGGTACAGTATGGTCAGGGTACAGTATGGTCATGGTATAGTATGGTTAGGATATAGCATGGTCATGGAACAGTATGGTCAAGGTATAGTATGGTCATGGTACAGTATGGTCAGGGTATAGCATGATCATGGTACAGTATGGTCAGGGTATAGCATGGTCATGGTACAGTATGGTCAGGGTATAGTATGGTCATGGTATTGTATGGTCAGGTTATAGCATGGTCATGGTACATATGGTGAGGGTATAGTATGGTCATGGTACAGTATGGTCAAGGTATAGCATGGTTATGGTACAGTATGGTCATGGTACAGTATGGTCATGGTACAGTATGGTCAGGGTATAGTATGGTCAGGGTATAGTATGGTCAGGGTACAGAAAGAAACAATGGTCTGGTCTGGGAGAGGAAGGGGCTGAGGCATCATAGTGGGGTGACCTTGCCACTCATCGCCCAATCACCACCCACAACCTCACTATCTGTCCGTGCTCCCTTCCCCTCACTCATCCCTCCAAATCTCTCTCTCTCTCTCTCTCTCTCTCTCTCTCTCTCTCTCTCTCTCTCTCCTCTCTCTCTCTCTCTCTCTCTCTCTCTCTCTCTCTCTCTCTCTCTCTCTCTCTCTCTCTCTCTCTCTTCTCTCTCTCTCTCTCTCTCTCTCTCTCTCTCTCTCTCACTCTCTATCTCCCTCCTCCCTCTGTATTCCTTCCCATCTCCTTGCCTCTTCTACATTCCCTCCCACTCACTCCACGTTCACAGTCACCAAATGGAGTTAAAGTTCAACATTAACTTTTGGCTTATTGGTGTGTGTGTGTGTGTGTGTGTGTGTGTGTGTGTGTGTGTGTGTGTGTGTGTGTGTGTGTGTGTGTGTGTGTGTGTGTGTGTGTGTGTGTGTGTGTGTGTGTGTGTGTGTGTGTGTGTGTGTGTGTGTACATTCACCGATTTGTGTTTGCAGGAGCCGGTACTTAGCTCCTGGCCCTGCATCATATAACACCTTGATAAGCATCACTGATTTCTTGAGTCCTAACTTATCTTCTTTTGAAGTTGTGTACAATGTGTCTCCACCAATGCTTAATCTTATATTTTTCAACATCTCTGTGACTGAAGAAATACTTCTTTACATCCCTATGGTTCATCTGTGTCTTCCGCTCCTGTTTCCCCCTTGATACATGGACCTGCTCCGCATGGGTCAGTAGGCCTGTTGCAGTGTTCCTTCTTTCTTATGTTCTTATGTTCTTATGTTCTTGATCCTGGTCATCTTAATTCTCGCAGTCTGTACTTATCAGACTAACCAATTCTTCTTAAGATTTTGTATGTAGTCATGCCTTTCTCTCCTCTAAGGTTTTCAAAGCTCAGTTCTTTCAGCATTTCCTCATTGTGCATTCCTTTGTTCTGGTACTAGTTTATACCTTTTCTGATTTCCTCATGTGACTGACTAGGTGTGGGCTGCATGCTGGGACTGCATACTCAGCGACTGGGCTAACATGTGTGGGGAAAAATGTTCTCAAAGATTCTTTATTCAAGTTCCCTCTACGAGGGTCCAGTTTTCCCTGCCATTCTCTTTGTGGTTTGAAATCTCGTAATACTAGAAGTTTAGCGCTATGTAATTTGCCTTGTTAGCCATTATTTCCATTACGTGAATTATTATCATGTTATTTGGGTTTTCTCTTGTTCTTTGGAGAATTATATATCGCTACAACTATTACTTTTGTTTCTTCAAGTACTAAAGTATCTGCTATATAGTTCCTGAACTCTCTTGCTATCATGTATCCGAGTTCCTCAGTTTTCCAGTTATTTCTAACTTCAGTGCTACCCTTCCTCCTCCTCCTCCTTTAGACGCCATCTCCCTTCTAAATATTTGGTATCCCTCTGGGAATATTGCATTTATGATCCTGAGGGTTTTGTCTTCATTATAACTACTATTTCATGGTTTTCTTCGACAAGACTTTCTTTCATGGCTCACGCTTGTTAGTTATCCTGTCTGCAGTTGAGTTCTGAACTCTTATTCGTCTGTTTGTCACTGTTTTCTGAACATGCTGTTTACATTCTTCAGTTCTGGGGATATTAGACTGGGAATCTTCGTAGAGTGCTGGGGTTCGTCCTGTATCCCACCTTCTGTTGCTCCACCCTTTTCCTTTCTTCCGATTACTTCTTTTTTTTTCCATTTATCCCCCTTTACCCCTTCTTTCATCTTGCATGCAGTCCTTTTTGATGCATATTGTGACAAAATTTTGAGTTTCCCTCAATACTAAGTCTTTTTTCTGGCTTTGTAAAAAAGCAGTCTACAATGGCACTGTTCTTCCCTCTGCACAAGTTCCTACCATAAACAAAGTTCATACTACATTTATCTCTCGCTACTTTCAATGCTACAAACAGTTCTTCAAATTTGTTTCTTCCTTTTTTCTGTTTCTCTTTCTTCGTTTAGTTCAAACACCATAACTGCTTTACGTCTCATATCCTCCTCCTGCTGATGCCTCTTCAAAGTTTACCTCAAATTCCTCATGGTCAGTCACCATTACTACTTACTCGGTCTTTATCTTGTGAGCACATGCCAGCTGGTCACCTCATGTGTTCTCTACCTTCATGGTTTGTTCTACCTCTAAATTATATCTAACTAATACATTCATTGGTTTTCCTACTTTTTCTCTCGTCTTCACTTCACACACAAGTTCCTTTTATTCTTATCATTTCATCTTCCTTGTTTGTTCGCAGCTTCTCAGTCAGTTCACTTTACTCTCATCTTTGCTTCTTCTTTAACCTTGCTGAACTTGCACTCAATTTTTCTCCCTTGTTCCTGAAGTATGTTTTTCTGTGCCTCCTCCAGCATCTTTACCCAGACCTCAAGGGCAGATTCCTTTTTGTTAGCATCCATTTCTCCATTCATCTGATCGGTTTTATGATACATATTCCTGGTTTATGTATCATTTTCCTTCATCGGGTCTTTACCCTCAGTTAGGGTAAAGACAAAACATTTATGGTGTGTTGGGTTTAAAGTGTTAGAGGTACTTGTGTGTGTACTCGCCTAATTGTGGTTGCAGGGGTCGGGATTCAGCTTCTGGCCCCGCCTCTTCACTGATCGCTACTAGGTCCTCTCTCTCTCTCTCTCTCTCTCTCTCTCTCTCTCTCTCTCTCTCTCTCTCTCTCTCTCTCTCTCTCTCTCTCTCTCTCTCTCTCTCTCTCCTCTCTCTCTCTCTCTCTCTCTTCTCTCCCTCTCTCTCTCTCTCTCTCTCTCTCTCTCTCTCTCTCTCTCTCTCTCTCTCTCTCTCTCTCTCTCTCTCTCTCTCTCTCTCTCTCTCTGCTTCCTGAGCTTTGTCATACCTCGTCTTAAAACTATGTATGGTTCCTGCCTGCAATACATCACTTGCTAGGCTGTTCCACTTCCAGGCGCCCATATGCTGCAGCAGTTATCTGGTTGATGTGTGCCTCCGGAGACGTGCTCGGTGTTACGGTCACCCCAAGATCTTTCTCCTTGAGTGAGGTTTGCAGCCTTTGTCTACCTAGCCTATACTCTGTCTGCGGTCTTCTTTGCTCTTCCCCAATCTTCATGACATTGCATTTGGCAGGGTTGAATTCGAGACGCTAGTTGCTGGACCACGTGTCCAGCCTGTCCAGGTCTCTTAGTAGTCCTGCCTGATCCTCATCCGATTTAATCCTTCTCATTAGCTTCACATCATCTGCGAACAGGGACACTTCAGAGTCTTTCCCTTCCACCATGTCATTCACATATATCAAAAATAGCACTGGTCCTAGGACTGACCCCTGTGGGACCCCATTCGTCACAGGCGCTCACTGTGATACCTCATCACGTACCATGACCCGTTGTTGCCTCCCTGTCAGGTATTCTCGGATCCATTGCAGTGTACTTTCTGTTATACCCGCCTGATCCTCCAGCTTCTGCACTAATCTAGTGTGAGGAACTGTGTCGAAGGCCTTCTCGCAGTCCAGGAAAATGCAATCAACCCACCCCTCTCTCTCGTTTCTTATATATATTACCTTGTCATAAAACTCCAGAGGGTTTGTGACATAGGATTTGCCTTCCATGAATCCATGTTGGTTGTTGTTTATAATCTTGTTTCGTTCCAGATGCTCTACCACTCTCCTCCTGATAATCTTCTCCATGATTTTGCATACTATACACGTCAGAGACACTGGTGTGTAGTTTAGTGCCTCGTTTCTTTCTTCTTTCTTAAAAATGGGGACTACATTTGCCATCTTCCATACCTCAGGTAGTTGCCCAGCTTCAAGGGATATATTGAAGATTGTGGTTAGTGGCATGCACAGCATCTCTGCTCCTTCTCTAAGGACCCACGGGGAGATGTTGTCCGGACCCCTCGCCTTTGAGGTATCAAGGTCACTTAGCAGCTTCTGCACCTCCTCATCCATTGTTTGTATGTCATCCAGAACCTGTTGGTATATTCCCTGTTGGTGTTTCCCTCTGTGCTGTCTTCTCGGAGCCATTCCTGTCTCTACTGTAAGTACTTCCTTAAATCTCATGTTGAGCTCCTCGTATACCTCGTGATCCTCGTATACCTCGATACCGCCTGATCATCTGGTCTTTGACTGTTGTCTTCCTCCTGATGTGGCTGTACAGCAGTTTCGGGTCAGACTTGACTTTTGATGCTATGTTATTTTCATACTGTTGCTGGGCCTCCCTCCTTACCTGTGCATACTCGTTCCTGGCTTTTCAACTAATCTCCTTATTTTACTGCGTTCTTTGCGTTCTGTACTTTTTCCATTCTCTATTGCACTTGATTTTTGCCTCCTTACACTGTCGGGTAAACCAGGGGCTAGTTCTGGTCTTCCCGTTATTTCTGTTGCCCTTGGGAGCAAACCTTTCTTCTGCCTCCTTGTTGTTACTTATTCCATCATTTCATTTACCGACTTTCCTACCAGTTCTCTGTCCCACTGAACCTCTTGCAGAAAATTCCTCAAACCTATGTAGTCCCCCCGTTTATAGTCTGGCTTTTCCCAATCAACTCCTGTTACCCTCTCCACTTGTAACTCTATGTATTCAAAGCACAGAACCATGTGGTCACTAGCTCCAATGGGTCTCTCATATGTGATGTCCTCAATGTCTGAACTGCTCAGGGTGAACACAAAGTCCAGTCTTGCTGGTTCATTCTCCCCTCTCTCTCTGGTAGTATCCTTAACATGTTGATGCATGAGGTTCTCCAGTACCACATCCATCATCTTGGCTCTCCATGTTTCGGGACCCCCGTGTGGTTCCAGGTTTTTCTCAATTGATCTCCCTGTGATCGAAATTGCCCATAACCAGTAACTTTGCTCTGCTCGAGTGAGCTCTTCTTGCCACCTCAGCCAGTGTGTCCACCATTGCTCTGTTACTCTTGGCCTCCTGCAGTTGTATGGTGGATTATACATCTGCAATGACTACCTTGTGCTCCCAAGACTGAAGTGCATCTACTAAGTATTCTCTTTCTTAATCTCGTCCATGCCTCCCATTTCCTCAAATTTCCATAGGTGTTTTACGTGCAGTGCAACCCCTCCTCCCTCTCTGCTTCTTCAGTCTTTCCTCAGGATCTGATAACCTGATGGGAAGATTGCATCTGTTATTGTCTCAGTGAGTTTCGTTACTGTGACTGCTATGATGTCTGGGGACTTCTCATTGATTCTTTCATGCCATTCCTCATATTTGTTCGTTATTCCATCCACATTTGTGTACCAAACCTTCAACTTCTGTTCCAAAACTGTGATCCTGGGAGGATATTGGGGTTTTGAGAGCAGGAGCCCTGGCAGGGGCCTATGGGGGGTTGTGGTGGGGGCAGAGTTCCCATAAGGGGTTGCTGTAGGCTTGGGGTTTGTGGTGTGAGGGTGGGGACAGAGGGATCGGTGTGTGATTGTTGACTTAGATTGTTCGGTTTCCTTGGGGTTGTCATGGTTGGGGTTCTTCTGCGGGTGTTTCTGGGGGAGGGGGTGTTTGCCCTTCCACCTATGTCTGGGTTATTCTCCTTCTCTTTGTCCCTTCCTCCCAGCACTCCTTTTGTTTTTGCACTCTCTCTTTCAAAATCCTCCTTTCCTATTGCGTTCTGTCTCAGTTGAGGTACACACTCTGGAATTCCAGTTTATCTCTCAGCCGTGCTTTCTCCTGCAGGATCTTGGTTTGAGTTGATTCTGCCTTGAAAATTACTTTGAGAGGCGGCTTCCTTCTCCTTGCAGACCACCCAATTCTCCGAAAATTTGTCACCTGGGTCATGTCGCCCTCGCCTATTGCCTTCATGATACCTTCAATTGCATTTATCTTCTCCTGTTTTCTTTTCTCGTAGGTTTTCCCGTCGGCTTCCTGAAGCCCATAGACAAAAACTGATCTCTCCCTTTCTTCCTCCCACTGTGTCTACCATTGCATCCTCTGAGGTGTTTTAGTTCCTTCCCGTGGAGTGTTCCTTCCTTCATTCCCTTCCCTAGCTGAGGCCCCATTGCTCATTGGTCTGTCTTTCCTGCTCAGCTGTTCCTGGCTCCTGCAGGAGTCTGGTAGAGTCCCTGCATATATCCTAGCTTCTTCAATGTCTCCCGACCTCTCATTTGTTCCTAGTGTATTCCTTGTCATTGCCTTGGCCTTGTGTGGGTCTGACTGGAAATTTGCATACAGTATAGCTTCCTGGCTCCCTCCATTCCCCTTGTCTGTGTCTGATGTAGAAGTTCCGGATGTTATGTCTGTACTGTCATTTCATTCTTTAGGCTATTTCAGATTGCTTAGTTCCTCTGCATCTTGCCTTCTGTTACTATACCATGTTGCTCCCAACCTTCTCTCTGCAGCTACCATCTCCTCCATCCTCCTTCCAAGCTCTTCTAGCTTCCTTCCCCAGTCTTCCTCCCTTTTTTTTGAGCTGTGCTTCCAATCATCCATCCCAGCTCTCGGCCTTGTTTTTGGCCTCAATGTACCACAGAATGAAGTTTCTCTGAGGATGGATGTTGCCATATGGGAAGGGGTAGGGAGGTAAAGCAGGGGAGAGAAGGATTTGGGGTGGGAGGGGGGTGGTCAGCATCAAGGAGAGTTTTAGGGGTTACAAGAGGGTATAGGGAGGGAGGAGAAAGGGAGTGTGGGAGAGGCTAGGGGAAGAGAGAGGGGGGAAAGAGACTGGGAAGAAGGAAGGTGGATGGAAGATGGTGATGAGAGAGAGAGAGAGAGGGGGGGAGAAAGTGAGAGGGTGAGAGAGGGAAGATGAATGGAAGGTAAGGATGAGAGAAAGAGAGAGGGGGGTGAAGATGGATGGCCAGTGAGAATGAGAGAGAGAGGGGAGAGGAGAGAGATGGAGAGAGAGAGAGAGAGAGAGAGGAGAGAGGAGAGAGAGGAGAGAGAGGAGAGAGAGAGGAGGAGAGAGAGAGAGAGAGGAGAGAGGAGAGAGAGAGAGAGAGAGAGAAAGTGAGAGGGTGAGAGAGGGAAGATGAATGGAAGGTAAGGATGAGAGAGAGAGAGGTGGGTGAAGATGGATGGCCAGTGAGGATGAGAGAGAGAGAGACGGAAAGAGAGAGGAGAGAGAGGGAGAGAGAGGAGTGAGAGAGAGAGAGAGAGAGAGAGAGAGAGAGAGAGAGAGAGAGAGAGAGAGGAGAGAGAGAGAGAGGAGAGAGAGAGAGAGAGAGGAGAAAGAGAGAGAGAGAGGAGGAGAGAGAAAAGAGAGGAGAGAGGAGAGAGAGAGAGAGAGGAGGAGAGAGAAGGAGAGAGAGGAGAGGAGAGAGAGAGAGAGAAGAGAGAGAGAGAGAGAGACAGGAGGAGAGAGAGACAGAGAGGGAGGAAAATTCAGGGGGTGATAGAGAGGGATGATGGATGGAAGGTGAGAGGAGAGAGACAAAGCTCACTCTATGTAGATGTGTGTGTGTATGTGTGTGTGTTTGAGTGTGTGGGGGAGTTATGAGGGGAGAGAGAAGGCTATTTGGGAAGTGATGGAGAGTGGGACAGGATGTCTAGTGGGTGGGTAGGTTAGGGGACCGTTTACATGGCTCTGTGTGTGTGTGTGTGTGTGTACTCACCTATTTGTACTCACCTATTTGTGGTTGCAGGGGTCGATTCATAGCTCCTGGCCCCGCCTCTTAGCTGATTGCTACTAGGTCCTCTCTCTCCCTGCCCCATGAGCTTTATCATACCTCGCCTTAAAACTATGTATGGTTCCCGCCTCCACTACGTCACTTTCTATGCTATTCCACGGCCTTACTACTCTATGACTGAAGAAATACTTCCTAACATCCCTTTGATTCATCTGAGTCTTCAACTTCCAATTGTGACCTCTTGTGTCTGTGTCCCTTCTCTGGAACATCCCGCCTTTGTCCACCTTGTCTATTCCGCGCAGTATTATATGTCGTTATCATGTCTCCCCTAACCCTCCTATTCTCCAGTGTCGTCAGGCCTATTTCCCTCAGCCTTTCTTCGTAGGACAATTCCCGTAGCTCTGGGACTAGTCTTGTTGCAAAACCTTTGCACTTTCTTTTAATTTCTTGACGTGCTTGACTAGGTGTGGATTCCAAACTGGTGCTGCATACTCCAGTATGGGCCTGACGTAAATGGTATACAAAGTCTTGAACGAATCCTTACTGAGGTATCGGAACGCTATCCGTGGGTTTGCCAGGCGCCCGTATGCTGCAGCAGTTATCTGATTGATATGCGCCTCAGGAGATATGATCGGTGTTATACTCACCCCCAGATCTTTTTCCTTGAGTGAGGTTTGCAGTCTTTGACCATCTAAACTATATTGTGTCTGCGGTCTTCTTTGCCCTTCCCCAATCTTCATGACTTTGCATTTGGCAGGGTTAAACTCAAGGAGCCAGTTGATGGACCAGGCTTGTAGCCTGTCCAGGTCTCTTTGTAGTCCTGCCTGATCCTCATCCGATTTGATTCTTCTCATTAACTTCACATCATCTGCAAACAAGGACACTTCTGAGTCTATCCCTTCCGTTATGTCGTTCACATATACCAAGAACAGAACAGGTCCTAGGACTGACCCCTGTGGAACCCCGCTTGTCACAGGCGCCCACTCTGACACCTCGACACGTACCATGACTCGTTGTTGCCTCCCTGTCAGGTATTCTCTGATCCATTGCAGTGCCTTTCCTGTTATGTGTGCCTGATCCTCTAGCTTTTGCAGTAACTTCTTGTGAGGAACTGTGTCGAAGGCCTTCTTGCAGTCCAAAAAAATGCAGTCGATCCACCCCTCTCTCTCTTGTCTTACTTCTGTCACCTTGTCATAAAACTCTAGTAGGTTTGTGACACAGGATTTTCCTTCCCTGAAACCGTGCTGGTTGTCATTTATACACTTGTTTCTTTCCAGGTGTTCCACCACTCCCCTCCTGACGATCTTCTCCATGACCTTGCATACTATACACGTTAGTGATACAGGTCTGTAGTTTAGTGCCTCATGTCTGTCTCCCTTTTTAAAAATTGGGACTACATTTGCCATCTTCCATACCTCAGGGAGTTGCCAAGTTTCAAATGCTGTGTTGAAGATCTTTGTTAATGGCACACACAATATCTCTGCTCCCTCTTTAAGGACCCACGGAGAGATGTTGTCTGGTCCCACCGCCTTTGAGGTGTCAAGTTCGCATAGCAGCTTCTTCACCTCCTCCTTGGTTATATGTACCTCATCCAGCACTTGCTGGTGTACCCCCCCTGTTCTGATTTCCTGGAGTCCTACTGGTTTCCACTGTAAATACTTCTTTAAATCTCGGGTTGAGCTCCTGACATACCTCTCGGTCGTTTCTTGTGAATTCCCCATCACCCTTCCTCAGTCTGATTACCTGGTCCTTGACTGTTGTTTTCCTCCTGATGTGGCTGTACAACAGCTTCGGGTCAGTCTTGACTTTTGATGTTATGTCATTTTCATATTGTCGCTGAGCCTCCCATCTTATCTGTGCATATTCGTTGATGGCTCTTCGGCTAATCTCTTTATTTTCCTGAGTTCTCTGTCTTCTGTACCTTTTCCATTCTCTAGTACACCTAGTTTTTGCCTCGCTACACCTTTGGGTGAACCGAGGACTCGTTCCGTTCTTCCCATTATTTCCGTTTTATCTTGGGAACAAACGTCTCCTCTGCCTCCTTGCATTTTGTTGCCACATAGTCCATCATTTCTTGTACAGGTTTTCCTGCCAGTTCCCTCTCCCACTGAATGTCTTGAAGGAAGTTCCTCATGCCTGAGTAGTTCCCCCTTTTGTAGTTTGGTTTTTCCCAACCTACTCCTGCTACTCTCTCCACTTGGAGCTCAACTATGTAGTCGAAGCACAGAACCACATGATCACTAGCTCCCAGGGGCCTTTCATACATGATATCCTCGATGTCCGAACTACTCAAGGTGAATACAAGGTCCAGTCTTGCTGGTTCATCCTCTTCTCTCTCTCTGGTAGTGTCTCTAACGTGTTGATGCATGAGGTTTTCCAGTACCACATCCATCATCTTGGCTCTCCATGTTTCGGGACCCTCATGGGATTCCAGGTTTTCCCAGTCAATCTCCTTGTGATTGAAATCACCCATAACTAGTAACTTTGCTCCCCCCCATGTGTGCTCTCCTTGCCACCTCGGCTAGTGTGTGGACCATTGCTCTGTTGCTCTCATCGTATTCTTCTCTTGGCCTCCTGCAGTTCTGTGGTGGGTTATACATTACTGAAATGTGTGTGTGTGTGTGTGTGTGTGTGTGTGTGTGGGGTGTGTGTGTGTGTGTGTGTGTGTGTGTGTGTGTGTGTGTGTGTGTTGTGTGTGTGTGTGTGTGTGTGTGTGTGTGTGTGTATGTGTGTGTGTGTGTGTGTATGTGTGTGTGCCCAGCAATAATGCTCCTCACTTCTAAGTATCCATACTACTAATAAAATACCAATAGTAATTCTAACACTTATCCATACTACTAATAAAATCCATACTACTAATAAAATACCAATAGTAATACTAGTAATTTTAAAACTTAGCCTCTCTCAGCTTCTACAATTGCTAGTGCTTGTGCTAGTGTGTGTGTGCCCAGAAATAATGCTGCTCACTTCTAAGTATCCATACTACTAATAAAATACCAATAGCAATACTAGTAATTCTAAAACTTATCCATACTACTAATAAAATACCAATAGTAATACTAGTAATTCTAAAACTTAGCCTCTCTCAACTTCTACAAGTGTCTACATTTGTGCTAGTGTGTGTGTGTGTGCGTGTGTCTGACGGTTACCCCTCGCTAGCTACTCACTTCCCTCTCCTCATGCACTCACCCAAACCTGTCTCCACCTTATCTACGCTGTTTCTACTCTAATTCTGGTAATAGCTTGCAGGAGTGAGTGACCAATATCTAAAAGTGTGCTGAGACCAGAATTTGACAACATGCAACCGCAGTAAGTGAGAAGTACTTGCAGTGGTGGCAGAGGGGCGATGACAAGTTGTCAGTTACTGATCGCTTGTCGTACACGTAGGTGTACTCACCTAGTTACTCACCTAGTTGAGGTTGCAGGGGCCGAGTCCAAGCTCCTGACCCCGCTTCTTCACTGGTCGCTATTAGGTCACTCTCCCTGAACCGTGAGCTTTATCATACCTCTTCTTACAGCTATGTATGGATCCCACCTCCGGTACATCGCTCCCCAAACTATTCCACTTACTGACTACTCTGTGACTGAAGAAATACATCCTAACATCCCTGTGATTCATCTGTGTCTTCAACTTCCAACTGTGTCCCCGTGTTGCTGTGTCCGATCTCTGGAACATTCTGTCTTTGTCCACCTTGTCAATACCTCTCAGTATTTTGTATGTCGTTATCATGTCTCCCCTACCTCTCCTGTCCTCCAGTGTCGTCAGGTTGATTTCCCTTAACCTCTCCACGTAGGACATATCCCTTAGCTCTGGGACTAGTCATGTTGCAAACCTTTGCACTCTCTCTAGTTTCTTTACATGCTTGGCTAGGTGTGGGTTCCAAACTGGTGCCGCATACTCCAATATGGGCCTAACGTACACGGTGTACAGGGTCCTGAACGATTCCTTATTAAGATGTCAGAATGCTGTTCTGAGGTTTGCTAGGCGCCCATATGCTGCAGCAGTTATTTGGGTGATGTGCGCTTCAGGAGATGTGCCTGTTGTTATGTGTGTGTGTGTGTGTGCGTGTGTGTGTGTGCGTGTGTGTGTGTGCGTGCGCGCTCTCTCGCTGATGTGTCTTAGATTACTAACGTATTTTTTATTCAGCCATTTGTGTGTTAACAGAAAGTGAGTTCTAGCTCTTAGTAATACCTCATTCAGTCTGCTGAAGTAAAATACAACTTTATTTCTCAAATCTTCTCCTGAGTTCACTTGTATTGTGTCACCGCTCACTTCTTCACCACCCCAATACTGAGTAAATATTTCCTAACACCCTTGCTGAGAATATGGATGTGTATATACCTTACGTCGACTCTTCTTACTTATTCCTTGGTAAGGAACACATTCTTGTCTGTCCTGTCTGAGCCCAGGAATATATTATACGTTGCGATCATATTCTATTGTTTATCGTTCCTTCATACCTCATTCTGCTTGGCTCATTTCCTGCTTAGATGAACAGAATAAAAAAGAGAAGACTTGTTTTTATTTCACATTTCGAAGTTTCACAGCGTTTATAGAGCATTTTCTGACATGTCTGAATTTCCAGGTACTTTGTGCATGTTGTGTTGAAGCTCATAAATTACAATAATTTTAAATCAGTTTCTTTGAACTTATTCGCGTTCTTCATTATGTTTTATTGAGTAATCATACGTAATCATACGTAATATTGGGTGGCACATACGAGGTAAATAATGCTAGAAACTGACTTCCTCGAGGTTCCTCAATGTCACCCTTGTTTGGAGGCTCAGGCTGGGCTTCTGATGTCTGCTTCTGAGGTGGGGGTCCGCATTATGTTTAGTCTTAGGAAAATGATTAGAGAAAAAAAATACCTAAGTCGTTGTCACTTAAGAAGTTATTACACTGTTCTCTGTCTCGTTTACCTGTATGCCAGTTCCACAACTTCGGCTTTGTTGTGTTTGAACTCCAGTTACTATTTAGTCCGCCGTTCCTCAAGTCTCTCCAGAATTATGCCGGAGCTCTTCTCTGTCGATCTCATGGTGGGCCAAATTCTAATTCAGAATGCCAGCACTTTCTTCATGTGTTAGTGAAGTAATTGGCTTGGTTGGTAGCGTCCTCAGCTCACTCCCTGAGGGTCCGGGATCGATTCCCAGCAAGGGAATGTTCCCTTTCACCTGTTGTTCTGTTCACTTAGCAGTAAGTAGGTACCTGGGCGTCAACCAACTGTTGTGGGTCGCATCCTGCGGGACAAGATTAAACTGAGTTTCCTGAAATGCTCTACATAATCAGAGACTTTCTGTACAGAATATCAGTGAAATAAACTAGGTCGGTAACAGTTGCATTTTGTAGAAATAATAATAATTATTATCATAATCATCAACGTCATTATCATCTTGGGTAATCAGATTAAACATTACAGAAATCTGCGGTGTTTACCGCGCACGTTTCACTACCTCTTCATAGCTGTACAGGAGGCTTGGATAGCAACAGCGTACTTCAGTCACTTCACTCAAATCCAAGATGCTGAAACTGAGTCCAGAGCAGGGCCCTGAGTTTTTTTTCCTGACAACTCGGCCGAGACAAAGTTCCAATGGAGGGGCTCCAAGTTTTCCATGAGCTGGACGCAGGTATTGTCTGACTCAACAAGCTCATGAAGCACCAATTGTACGGTAAGCGAGAATACCTTGAAGACAGAGAAACCTACCTCAGCCACTTAACTCACGGACTTTGTGGCCCGTGCACCCCTACAGATCCTTGCAACGAATACGACGTTACATTTGCAAGGATGACTGCCTGGGCCAGGAGTGCTGAGCGACCTACCAGATGTTAATGAAGACTGGAAAAAACCTGACACAGTCTATGTACAAACTGGATATACCCATTACTGCTGTGACACCCACGAACACGTGAACGTCACACAATAAAGAACAACGTAGGCAGAACAATGAAAGAACTGAAGGTGGAACAATGCGCCCAGCATGTTCTAGGGAGTGCGCCTCCTGTGCGCGCAGTTGCACCCATGAGTCTTCTAAGTTACGAACTTCCACCACAGTTACCTCAGCTTCGTGAAAAAAGTATACCCACATTTACTGCACGAGTATATATACAGATACTTATCTTGTATACATGCTTAAAAATATATTTGATAAGTCCGATTCCTCCTTATGGAAATGAAAAGTTAGAAAAATCAATGATAACATAATAAGAAACAATTTTATTAATATCTAGAAATATAGGAAATAAAACGCCTAAACCTGAAATCAATCTTACCTGAAGCAAAGAATGAAAAATGGAAAATGTAAATAATTAGTGACTCAAAGCTAATACGTACACAATAAGTGAATAATGGGAGGGGGGGGGGTCACGCTGATGTGCTGGGCACGTAGTTCTATGTGGTGGTTTTCAACGCTGAGCCGTTGTTGATTTCGAGGGGGGTTCACAGGTGAACATGGTTGTTGTGACACGAAGTAAATAAAGAGTGACCCAAACACGAGTAGGGATTCAAGACAACCTTCCGAAGCAGTAGAGTCGCCAGTCGTGAACCACAGTGACTCTCTGGTGGGGTAATAACTGGAGAACACTTGTAGGATGGTGTGTAGCTTATTGCATGCTAGCTACGAGTGGAAAGGGACCAGTTTAGGTACAAATGCCAGATTAAGTCACAGATCTATGCCAAGATCGTTGCTGCCCGTCTTATCTCGCCTGTGTCGGACGACCCGAGCAGACGATAGAAGCTAAATAATAAAAAAGTTACAAATCATTCGAGAAATCACTCGAATGATAAGCGCGCAGCCTTAAAAAAGAAATGGTGAGGATAAATATGATCATGTTACTTACATAAGTCTAAAGTAGATCGGGTTGAATTACTAGAATATAAGCCTATAGAAGAGTGAAGCTCTTGTTTGAACTATATATTATTAAAAGATGTAGATAGGATATTAACAGATTTGATGGGAGCCGAAAGTCAAGTGACTGGCAACTGGTCTGAGGGACACACGTAAACTCCCACCTGGTGGAGAGGAGGGGAGTAACGGTAATGACTCACGGAATTGTAATGACACGATTGCAAACAAACCATACCCTGGCCGGGATTGAACCCGCGGTCAGAGACGGGCTGGAGTTTTGAGACTTTCTGTCCGCGGGTTCAATCCCGGCCGGGGTATAGTTAGTAACGGTAATGATGCACACACCTAACATAACAAGCTGACTGCCCAACAAACTACCACTACCACTCATTCATACTTCCACTCCTATGTAATGAACTTTTCCCTCACAGGCAGTGCGGTATACCTTTTCCTTAAATTTCATGATTAAGTGAAATTTAAACCACACACATCCATTATCACGTAAAAATCACATTTGGTTTTATGCCCCTCTTCGTCCTCCCCCTCCTCCTCCTCTCCCTCACACTACCTTCACCGATTTTCATCTTCCTTATTCTTCTTCCTCCTCTTTACTAAGGAAGGTAATGGGTAACTATTTTGTATAATTACTTCCCACTCACTGTGTAAGTGGTTAGGTTAGCTTGCCCAGTTACTATCCACTCACTGTGCGGACGGGCATTCTGTACAGTTAATTCCCACTCAATCAATATCATATTGGATCTATATGCACGTATGAAATATATTTGCAAATATTTTATTTACGTCGTGTTTAATAACGCATCGCTCGACGGGAAAAAATCCCTAAAGCGGAGTTTCGATATTTTTTTTCTTTCTACAAAGCTTTCGTTTGTAATTTCTTCAAATTTTCAGCTTCAAATTTTCAGTGCTGGTTTATGATATACAAGGAAAGGCCAAGGTCACATTCACACATCTTAATATATGCACAAATTCCCTAAATTTGAAATTTCCCCCCGCAAAGTTACTTTAAAGTTCAGCTAGATACAAAATCCTAAGTATATATCTCAGTACCTGACACTTAGTAACTAAATATTGTTTCTGTCTTCTGCGTCGCTTGAAATTTAATCGTTACTCAGTGGCTAGTGTTTCCCGCCACTGCACTAGCATACTTTGTCTAAAATAATCATTTTCAAAGTGGGCAAGCCATTAAACTCTGCCTAAAAAAGATTAAGCCACCACCTAAGCAGAGAAATTGTAAATCTCTCTTTCTCTCTCTACATATATATATATATATATATTATATATATATATATATATATATATATATATATACATTATATATATATTTTATATATACATATATATATATATATATATATATATATTTTATATATATATATATATTTTATAATATATATAATTATATAATATATATATATATATATATATATATATATACACATATATGTTGTGCTGGTCACTTAGCAAGAACTTATTTAAAATAAGGTTCTTTCTAAAATTTTCTCTTATGTGTTTAAAGATATATTTTTTTCATTTATGTTAACATAAAAATTAATAACTTTTTACCAAAAGAACCTTAGAAAGCTTCCATAAGAACATAAGAAACAAGTAACACTGCAGCAGGTCTACTGGCCCGTGCGAGGCAGGTCCAAACCTCATACCGGCTTAAAATGACCCAACCTAGTCAGGTCAGGTCACATCACTTAAGGAAGGAGCACTGCATCAGACCTATTAGCACAAGCTAGTCAGGTCCAACTCACACCCACCCACACTCACTCATGTAGTTATCTAACCTATTTTTAAAACTACACAACGTTTTAGCTTCTATGACGGTAGTCGGGAGTTTGTTTCACTCATCCACAACTCTATTACCAAACCAGTGCTTTCCTATATCGTTTCTGAGCCTGAATTTTTCCAATTTAAAACCAGTGCTGCGAGTCCTGTCTTGGCTAGATATTTTTAGCACGCTATTTACATTCCCTTTATTTATTACTGTTTTCCATTTATACACCTCAATCATATCCCCTCTAATTCTATGCCTTTCTAGAGAGTGTAGATTCAGGGCCCTCAGTCTATCTTCATAGAAAAGATTTCTGATGGGATCAACTTTGTCATCCTACTTTGTATGTTTTCCAGAGCATTTATATCCATTCTGTAATACGGTGACCAGAACTGTGCAGCATAATTTAGATGAGGCCTAACAAAAGATATACAAAGTTGAAGAACAACCTGAGGAATCCTATTATTTATGCTTCTTGATATGAAGCCAAGAATTCTGATCGCTTTATTGCAAACACTTATGCACTGTTTGTTTGGTTAAAGATTACTGCTAACCAGAACTCCCAAATCCTTTTCGCAATCAGTAATATTAAGATCTACATTATTTAGCTTATATGTGGTATGGATATTTTCCTGTCCAATGTTTAGAACTTTGCATTTGTCTATATTTAACTGCATCTGTCACTTCTCCGACCACTGCATCAGGCTATTCAAATCGGCAAACTTACTTATGTTTATTCCTTCATCTATGTCGTTTATGTAGATTGTGAACAACAAGGAGCCCAACACTGACCCCTGTGGAACACTGCTAGTGACTCTTCCATTTCTCCCCATTTATGCAAACTCTCTGCTGCCTATCTGTCAACCATGCTGGAAAAAAATTCTCCTCCTATTCCTTGTGCCTTAATTTTCCATAATAGTCTCTGATGTGGGACTGTCAAAAGCCTTCCTGAAGTCCATATACACAATATCATATTCATTACCAAGATCTACCTCCTCAAATACCTTACTGAAAAAAGTTAATAAATTCGTAAGGCAGGAACGCTCTTTTGTAAAACCGTGCTGAGATTCATTAATCAATTTATGCCTTTCATGATGGCTACGAATTGCCTCTGCAATTATTGATTCCATAAATTTTCCCACTATGGCGGTTAGGCTTATTGGTCTATTGTTCGAAGATAAGGAACTGTCACCTGCCTTGTAAATAGGTATTACATTTACCATTTTCCATTTATCTTGCACTATGCCAGTTTGTAGTGATAAGTTGAAAAGATTAGCCAAAGGTTTGCTAAGCTCTTCTTTACATTCCTTTAGAACCCTTGCATACAGTTCATCAGGGCCCAGGGATTTGTTAGGTTTTAATTTATCTGTTTGTCCGAGAACCATGTCACTTGTGACCCTAATCGTTCATAGTTTATTATCGTCATGTTCTACATAATTTATTATTTCTGGGATATCGCTAGTATCTTCCTGTGTAAAAACTGAGAGGAAGTAAGTGTTAAAAATTCTACACATTTCCTTATCACTGTCGGTGAGCTGACCAGAGTAACATTTAAGTGGACCTATCTTGCCCCTAATCTTACTTTTGTATACCTGAAAGAAACCTTTTGGGGTAGTTTTCAATTCCCTTGTTACTTTAACTTCATAATTTCTCTTTGCTTTTCTTATTTCCTTTTTTATTTCTCTCTTTAACTGAATATATACTGATTTCTTAACTGACCTTCTCTTTTGGTTCACCTATATATGCCTCTCTTCTGATCAGTGAGATGTTTTAATTTATTATAAATTTAGGATTATTTTTCTTTAATCTGAATTCCCTATTCAGAACATAAGTTGTCTGAGCAGCTAGAACTATGCTCTGGAAAACGTAATATCGGCAGCCATCACCACCTACCTGACCCATAGTCAGATCATTCTTGTTCAACCCGCCCAGGTAATTTCTCAGTCCTATGAAATCAGCCATACCCTTATTATAACAAGCGCAATTTAATTTAGTCTAATCCAAATAAATATATTTTAGATAAGTTTACAATAATTTAATAATAAAGAAACCTCTGTGAAATATTGCATACACAAATATTTGCTTTCCTTATTCGGCAAGAAGAGCGTTGATATTTAAGTCAAAATCGCAAGTTTTACTTATTCGGCACGACACACACACACACGCACACAGTTCAGACATCACATCACTTACGAGAGGCCCCTTGGAGTTAGCGATCACGTGGTTCTGAGTATTTATTATGTATTAGAATTACAAGTGGAGAAGGTAACAGGAATTGATTGGGAAAATCCAAACTATAAAAGGGGGGACTACACAGGTATGAGGAACTTCCTGCAGGAGGTTCAGTGGGGCAGTGAACTGGTAGGAAAATCAGCAAACGAGATGATGGAATATGTAGCAACAAAGTGCAAGGAGGCAGAGGAAAGGTTTGTTCCCAAGGGAAACAGAAATAATAGGAAGACTAAAGTGAGTCCTTGGTTTACCCGAAAGTGTAGGGAGGCAAAAATTAAGTGCACCAGAGAATGGAAAAGGTACAGGAGGCAAAGGATCCAGGAAAATAAGGAGATTAGTAGAAGAGCCAGAAACGAGTATGCACAGATAAGGAGGGAGGCCAAGCGACAGTACGAGAACGACGTAGCATCGAAAGTCAAGTCTGACATGAAACTGCTGTATAGCCACATTAGGAGGAAGACACCAGTCAAAGACCATTTGATAAGGCTGAGGAAAGAAGGTGGAGAACTCACAAGAAACTATCTAGAGGTATGTGAGGAGCACAACATGAGATTTAATTAAGGAAGTATTTACAGTGGAGACAGGAAGGCCTCTGGGGGAACAGACCAGATGGGGAAACCAGCAAGGAATATACCAACAAGTGTTGGAGGACATAAATACAAATCAGGAGGAGGTGAAGAAGCTGCTAAGGGACATCGATACCTCAAAGGCAATGGGACCGGACAACATCTCCCCGTGGGTCCTTAGAGAGGGAGCGGATATGCTGTGTGTGCCAATTACCACAATCTTCAACACATCCCTGGAAACTGGGCAACTACCTGAGGTATGGAAGACGGCAAATGTAGTTCCCATTTTTAAAAAAGGAGATAGAAAAGAGGCACTAAACTATAGACCTGTGTCACTGACGTATATAGTATGTAAAGTTATGGAGAAGATTATCAGGAGGAGAGTGGTGGAGCACCTGGAACGTAACAACAGTATAATCGCCAACCAGCACGGATTCATGGAAGGCAAATCCTGTGTCACAAACCTTCTGGAGTTTCATGATAAAGTAACAGAAGTAAGACACGAGAGAGAGGGGTGGGTTGATTGCATCTTCTTGGACTGCAAGAAGGCCTTCGACACAGTTCCTCACAAGAGATTAGTGAAGAAGCTAGAGGATCAGGCGCATATAACAAGAAGGGCACTGCAATGGATCAGAGAATACCTGACAGGGAGGCAATAACGAGTCATGGTACGTAATGAGGTATCGCAGTGGGCACCTGTGACGAGCGGGGTCCCACAGGAGTCGGTCCTAGGACCAGTACTATTTTTGATGTATGTGAACGACATGATGGAAGGGTTAGACTCAGAAGTGTCCCTGTTCGCAGACGATGTGAAGTTAATGAGGAGAATTAAATCAGATGAGGATCAAGCAGGACTTCAAAAAGGCCTGGACAGACAGGACACCTGGTCCAGCAACTGGCTTCTCGAATTTAACCCCGCCAAATGCAAAGTCATGAATATAGGGGAAGGGCACAGAAGACCGCAGACGGAGTATAGGCTAGGTGGCCAAAGACTGCAAACCTCGATCAAGGAGAAAGATCTTGGGGTAAGTATAACACCGAGCATGTCTCCGGAAGCACACATCAACCAGATAACTGCTGCTGCATATGGGCGCCTGGCAAACCTGAGAACAGCGTTCCGATATCTTAGCAAGGAATCGTTCAAGACACTGTACACCATGTACGTCAGGCCCATACTGGAGTATGCAGCACCTATTTGGAACCTGCACTTGATCAAGCACGTCAATAAATTAGAGAAAGTGCAAAGGTTTGCGACAAGGTTAGTTCCAGAGCTAAGGGAAATATCCTATGAAGAAAGATTAAGGAAAATCGGCCTGGAAGACAGGAGGGTCGGGGGAGACATGATAACGACATATAAAATACTGCGCGTAATAGACAAGGTGGACAAAGACAGGATGTTCCAGGGAAGGGACACAGAAACCAGAGGTCACAATTGGAAGTTGAAGACTCAGATGAGTCAAAGGGATGTTAGGAAGTATTTCTTCAGTCATAGAGTTGCCAGGCAGTGGAATAGCCTAAAATGGGACGTAGTGGAGGCGGGAACCATAAATAGTTTTAAGACGAGGTTTGATAAAGCTCATGGAGCAGGGAGAGAGAGGACCCCGTAGCAACCGGTGAAGAGGCGGGGTCAGGAGCTAGGTCTCGACCCCTGCAACCACAAATAGGTGAGTATAAATAGGCGAGTACAAACACACGTACACATATACAATTACACACACACATTATATATATATATATATATATATATATATATATATATATATATATATATATATATATATATATATATATATTATATATATATATATATATATATATATATATATATATATTATGTAAGCAGGAAGGCGTTTGGGAAGTGCGTAATGTGAGGGGTCAGGTGGGTGAAAAACGGTCTAGTAAGAGACTGACTGATGCATACACGAAGCACTACATACATTACTTTGTGTAAAAATCACAATATAGAACACACTACGCACATTATATAACACATTTAGCATTTCAATAAAACACAATGTACAACATTATACTCAAAATGCATCGCAAATACAAACTGCACATTACACGCAACATAATATAAATACCCACAGTGTTTATATTATGTTCACTCACTGTGGGAGTCCCACCATGTAACTATCATACACAGTGTTCACTCACTGTGAGTGTTCCCACCATGTAACTATCATACACAACAGTGTTCACTCACTGTGGGTGTTCCCACCATGTAACTATCATACACAACAGTGTTCACTCACTGTGAGTGTTCCCACCATGTAACTATCATACACAACAGTGTTCACTCACTGTGGGAGTCCCACCATGTAACTATCATACACAACAGTGTTCACTCACTGTGGGTGTTCCCACCATGTAACTATCATACACAACAGTGTTCACTCACTGTGGGTGTTCCCACCATGTAATTCTCATACACAACATTATTCACTTACTGTGGCAGTCCCACCATGTAATTCTCATACACAACGGTGTTCACTCACTGTGGGTGTTCCCACCATGTAACTATCATACACAACAGTGTTCACTCACTGTGGGTGTTCCCACCATATAACTATCATACACAACAGTGTTCACTCACTGTGCGTGTTCCCACCATATAACTATCATACACAACAGTGTTCACTCACTGTGGGTGTTCCCACCATGTAACTATCATACACAACAGTGTTCACTCACTGTGGGTGTTCCCACCATGTAATTTGCAACGCTTAACGCATTGTACAAAACACACATTATGCAACACACAATACGCTTCACCCAAACCAAGATTTGCAATAAAAATCCACAACAAATTACTTGTACACATAACACAACACACTACACTCAACAACACACTCTACACCTACACATCTCAGCAATATCATTTACTGTGACCTACGCTGTAATGTTTACCACAAGAAACACAAGATCAAAGTTACAAGTGAAAAAGTATAAAAAGAAGGTAGAGAAATTTACTCTAAAACAAATCTGGAGGACAGGGGTTGGCTTTGCCAAGAAGGTGCAATCTCCTAAATTGTGTGGAATTACGCGCGGAAATGCTTTTAGAAGGATACGATATTTTATACCGATACCTGCCTGTGTTTCTTGTGAAAATAAACAAACCGATTTGCTTATTGCTGTTTGTATATATTCGGGATTTTTGTTTTGTTTTTGTTTTATAGATGCTCGTGCAGTAAGGAATGATGTTGAAAATTGTCTTAGTATGCCGGCAGTAAATTCAACTATTTAAAATAGGTATTTATCAGCCCGGTGAGTCGAGTTATGTAGTCTGATACACTCTCTCTGTTCCTCTGTCTCTCTCTCTCTGTCTGTTTCTCTCTGTCTCGTCTCTGTCTGTCTGTCTGTCTGTCTGTCTGTCTGTCTGTCTCTCTCTCTCTCTCTCTCTCTCTCTCTCTCTCTCTCTCTCTCTCTCTCTCTCTCTCTCTCTCTCTCTCTCTCTCTCCTCTCTCTCTCTCTCTCTCTATCCATGCCCTCCTCCTCTCGCACTTAGTTAGCTCATGTAGGATCGAGCTTCAACCGCCCCCAAGCTGAAACACCCAAACGGGTTTAACACATCATATGAATAATAATAATAATAATAATAATAATAATAATAATAATAATAATAATAATAATAATAATAATAATAATCCACAGATAACCTGCACATAGGAGAGTGAAACTTCTGACGACGTTTCGGTCCTACTTGGACTACTAACTATTCACACAGAAGCGCGAAGGGAAGGGTGCCAGTATACATTATATACAAAAGAGTGACGGGACGGGGAGAAAGAAAGGATGTAGGTGTGTGACCAGTTAATGATCCAAATCATACTGAAACGTTTCATTCTCCTCTGTGCGAGTTATGTGCGTATTGTTCCAATCCACTTCTAATCTTGTCCACTTCTGAGAAGTGGACAAGGTTCTAATGCTCTGTTTATTCATGTGAGAGATTTTAGCCATCCAATTGATTTTCAAGAGGCAGAGAAAGTTGTATCAAACAGGTCCATGGTTGAGACAAATATAATAGAATCAAGTTTCATAAAAAAATATAGTTCGGAAATTATTATGAATATTATTGCTTTAGGATTATACATATTGCATTTATTTATAACCGATAAAATTGGGGAAGAATTAAGATACATTAGACAAGTTAAAAAAACCTTCAAGCTTGGATTGAATATAAGGTATGTTTGACAGGTCTTTGACCACCTACCTACATCATCATAAAAAGGTCAGGTGCTGTAAGCTGACCGCGAGGTGTAATCTCCTCCTTATATGCCTTTCTGTTTATCTTTTATTTGTACAGTTCCTGGATAATGTGAGAAATCATGAAAGTACTTGGAATATATATATATATATTTATATATATATATATATATATATATATTATATAATATTATTTATATATATAATATATTTATTTATATAATATAAATATAATATATATATATTATATATAATATATATAACTAGGGATCCCAGGGCAGCTAGTTTTCTGTTCCAGCGGCTCAGTGCGCTGTTCAAAGGGGTAATGACCTGCTGTATTTTGGGCACACGCCCCAGCTCTGAGGAGCTGGATGAGATTTTCGCCTTATAAGTGTTGATACAACACGTAACAACATGTACCTTATATGCCACCTTTATATCAACAATGTATTCTTAAATCTTCTGTACATATTATGTAATAAAATATTCTTTGGTAACAAAAATTATATTTCACTACCAAGATGGGGTGGTAGGGGAAGTGGAATTTCAACGGCTTCAGGAAAAATATCCAAATATTCTTCCTTGAAGCCTTATTTATGCACTTCTCCGAGGTATGGGTCCCAGAATTTTACACCAGAGGTGGACCCCATCCTATATATTATAATATAATATATATATATTATACTATATATTATATATATTATATATTAAATTATACATATCTATATATATATATATATATATATATATATATATATATATTATATATATATATATATATATATATATATATATATATATATATATATATATATATATATACCTAGTTTGGGTAATGTTTTGGGTTCTGTTAGTGGTATTGTGTCGGTCAAAGGAAGATGGTAATAGTGATATGGTTGTGTGGCGGTGATGGTGTTGCTGGTAGTAGTGTAGTTGTGTGGGGGTGATGGCGTGGTGTTGTTTTAGTGGCGTGGTTGTGTGGTAGAGATAGTGTGGTGTTGTTGGAATGGTGTGGTTGTGTGATGGTGAAGATGTGGTTTTGCGGGTGTTTAGTGGTGATGATGTGGTGTTGCTAGTAGTGGTATGGTGGTGGTGGCCTGTTATTGCTGATTGTGGTGTGGTTGTGTGGCGGTGGTGGTGTTGTGATGGTGTGGTGATTGGTGTGGCTGTGATGGTCAAGGTAGTATGGCAGTCGGAGAGTAGTGCTGGTGATATAGTGAGGCAGGTATTACTGTGGTGCTAGCTATGGTACTGTTGGTGTTATTTAACCAGAGTTACCTGGAATCGCTTCCGGAGGTCAATGCCCCCGCGGCTCGGTCTCAAACCAACCCTCCTGATTGCTGGTCTCATCAATCAAGCTGTAACTGCCCGACACTCCCACTCCAACCTGTGAACCACAACCCGGCTGATCAGGAAAAGTTATGTGGAATCTGTCGAGTTTGCTCTTGAAGACATCTAGGAAGTTATTAGTGATCCCCGTTATGCATAGAGGGCGTTAAAGAGTCGTGGTCCCATAACACTCATTCAGTTCTCTCTTAGTGTGGCACTGGTGTTGTAGTGGTGTAAGTATAATGTTGCTGATCATGTTATAGTGACACTGGTGTTATAGTTATGTTAGTGTTGTATATTAGTTGGTGCTGGTGTTGTGGTGGTGCCATTGTAGTGGTAATGCTGGTGTTATGGTAGCCTTAGAGTTGTGGTGGTGCTGGTATTATGGTGGTGTTAGTGTTGTGGTGGTGTTGTGATGATACCAGTGTAGTGGTGGTGCTAGTGTAGTGGTGGTGTTGTGATGGTGCCATTGCAGTGGTGGTGCTGGTGTTATGGTGGTGATAGAGTTGTGGTGTTGTGATGGTGCCATTGTAGTTGTGGTGCTGGTGTTATGGTGGTGCTTGTGTAGTGTTGGCGCTTGTTTAATAATGGCGCTAGTGTAGCGGTGGTGTAGGTGTCATGGTGGTTCTAGTGCAGTGGTGGTGCTTGTGTTAATGTGGTGTTATTGTAGTGGTGGTGGAGGTGTTATGGTGGTGTTAGTGTAGTGATGGTGCTGGTGTTATTGTAGTGTTAGTGTAGTACAGTGTTATGATGGTGCTAGTACAGTGGTGGTGCTGGTGTTATGGTGGTGCTAGTACAGTGATGGTGCTGGTGTTATGGTGGTGCTAGTATAATGGTAGTGCTGGTGTTACAGCACTGTTACTGCAGTAGAAGTATTGATGCTGTGGCGATGCTGTTAAAACTATCATCCATAACATCTCATTCCAAGATTACATATACCAATTATTAAGTCGTATGATAGTGCTGGCTGTACGTGAAGTGTTCGTGTACGAGTCGTGTCCTTCCCCTTCAACTCAACCATAATATTTCAGAAGGGAAATAAATAATGAACACTATCTCAGACTGGTGACAAAGTGTCTAATGGCTGCTGTATATTCAAAACTCCTGCAATAAAATTAACAGTAAGATTTCAGGAGCGAAGGTAAGATGGCGCTGGTTCATCTTTGGTACGTCTAAATATTACCAAGTTGTGAACAACAATTTAAAAGTATTAAGGGTAATGAGCTGTTAAAAGTTTTAAAACTATTAAATGTAATAATCTGATTAACAGATAGTCAGCCTTATTAGGAATAAACGATGTCTTTCGAGAACATACAAGTGAGAAAAAATCTTACCTTAAATGCTCTATAAAAGGTGTTATGAGTCTGCATGAAGCGAGCGCAGGGCGGGCTCAGGGCGGGCTCAGGGCGGGCTCAGGGCGGGCGTAGGGCGGGCTCAGGGCGGGCGCAGAGCCGCCGCAATGGGTTAGTTGCTTGTCTAAATAACTAAATTGTGTAATGAGACGTGCTTATCATGTTACTTAAAAAGCTGAGTGGGCACCGAAATATGTTTACAGTCAGGTTGTTGTTACATGAATGCTAAATGACGAACACTTTAACGTGGGCAGCAGGACAAGGCTTCCCCACTACACGTGAAGCCCGAATATCATCAACCATTTCAGAGATCTACAACATACAAAGCAGTAACTAAAAATATTATCCATAATAGATTTCCAAGCAGATTCACTCAAAAGTAGGTCTCTTCAGGACTTCACGCCTGACAACCTCAGAGACGAAGTCTACGCAATATAGACCTAGCCTCTGCATGCGTGCTTCGTTATGGATACTCCGTAGAGGTAAAGTAAACAGTGCACTTAAAATGACTGCGTCCACACTACGTACTGATCCCAAAGCCCAAACCACGAATGAGAGTACGTAGACCACTCTCACAGTCTTGTGTCTACAGGCTGGACATAGTCTGTAGACACAAGACTATGCTCTGAAATTCCAAATGACAAAAATGTCATTTGTGTAATAAATTCTTTGAGCGTGAAGTTGTGGGTGTCTTTCATTCCGGGTTGGAGAAAAAACACCTACTCTTAGCGAGTGCAGAGAAGAATTGAATTAAAAAGCCGTACCTCGTAGTTTGCAAAATATCAGCTACACCATCCACTCTTCTTCAAAAATGTAGGACTAAGCAGGCGAGGACTCTTGGTATTCAAAATTAAAAACAAATCAATCACACAATATTATAAAAATGAAAAAAAAAATGAAGAAAATATTATATGGTTCATTATAAAGGAAGAAGCGAACATTATGTCAACTTGTTGCAGCAACAATCCTAGAAAGAAAACATTAATGACTATTCTCTATGCAAATAATGAACAAACGTACATTACTTCAGGGTAATATCGAAGACAAAGAACGTAGTAGACCATGTTCTTTCTGAGACAAAGTTTATCATTAGGGCAGAAGTTACAAATCCTTTTTATAACTTAAAAAACTCATAAATATTGAAGCATTGTAGCAATAAGCGCTTCTGCTAAATGTGTCTTTGTTTTCATTTCATTCTGCAGTACGAACTTCAGCATCAAGGTAGTAATTGGAACTCTGGATGTAGTGATGGTGGCTGCCAACACCGCACACAGTGTTAAGACAAACTTTCAAAGACATTATGTAAACAAGTGATAGGTAAGTACTTGGACCGGTATTGATAAACAAGCGACGAGTAACTAACTATAATTAATCCTTGATCAATAGCATTAATATACCGTTTTTTTCTGTATCTAACGAACTCAATAGCTAAATAAATATGTGTTTATTTTCTTTGTAGGTCATTGTATCAATATACGCTTTTTTTTCTATAGCTTATGTTGGACGTGTTGTATCTTTTTTTTATAATTGTTGTTATGATCACTGTGAAACTAACATGTTCTTTCCCAAAAAAGTAAAAAGAATAGCGTATAGAATTATTATTATTATTATAATCAAGGGGGAAGCGCTAACCCGGAGGATTATACAGCGCCTGGGGGGGGGGGGATGTGGAAGGCATTCAGGCTTAATTCGGGGAACTGGAGCACAGATCCAATTCCCTAAATCAAGAGCCCCTCACCAACATCAAGGAACCTTCCTTGAGGGGATAGCGTATAGAAGCAGTCGATATGGATGTGTTAGGAGATCCTCTTATGTTGATAATACTGGGATCAACGAGGTTGCTTAGCTAACTTGCTTAAACACAATTAGCAGTTGATAATAGGCTTAAAACGCTATTGACTACCGAAAGGGTCATTAAGGCTGTATGTCGCCTAAACCAATGAAAAAATTTTAATTCCTAAAATAGGGATTAGAGTAAATTTTCA
Source organism: Cherax quadricarinatus (assembly GCF_026875155.1). Classification (NCBI taxonomy): domain Eukaryota; kingdom Metazoa; phylum Arthropoda; class Malacostraca; order Decapoda; family Parastacidae; genus Cherax; species Cherax quadricarinatus. The sequence continues at coordinate 108,516,604 of NC_069399.1, forward strand.
GTTTATGTACACAGAGAGATGTATACCACTCTTTGTATGTACCCTGTCGATGAACAAAGTATGTATGGTAGTCAGAGTCATACTGCTCACACTCGTCCCAACCTCTGCAACACTCTCTTATTTAACGTTCACCACTCGCCCACGGCTTACTTCGAATTTATAGTCATTACCCAGAATCAACCTGTCGTTTATCTGTTGCTTACCTCGCCACTTCTTAGTGGTTACCTGCTGTTTACCTATCACTTCGCTGCATTTATCGAGTCATTACCTAGCGTTTACCTATCGTTTATATACTGCTGGCCTTACATTAAACCTATCGTTTACCTGTCGCTTCCCTTGCAGTATTTACCACGGCATTACCTAACATTTATAGAACGTTCTCACACCGTTTATTTTCCCTTAATTTTGAGCTCTTTAGGCGCTTTTCTGCCCCACTGGTGGGCCAAACGTCTCCACAATAAAGGTACCTAAGTAATGCACTTGTGTTTTATTAATCTAATCGTCTGTTTCCCACACCATTAATATATACTATATGCAATCTACCTGACAGTACTTACAATCTACAAGAGAGTACTCACACTTTACCTGAGAGTATCAGTACTATGCCTGAGAGTACTTGCACTCTACCTGAGAGTATCAGTACTATGCCTGAGAGTACTTGCACTCTACCTGAGAGTATCAGTACTCTGCCTGAGAGTGGTTACTCTCAGAGTACTTACACTCTACCTGAGAGTATCAATACTCTGCCTCAGAACATCAATACTCTGTTCTGTCTGAGAGTACTTACACTCTGCCTGAGAGTACTCACACTCTACCTGAGAGTATCATTACTCTGCCTAAGAGTATCGGTACTCTGCTTGGGAGTATTTACACTCTGCCTGAGAGTGCTTACACTCTGCCTGAGAGTACGTACACTCTGCCTGAGAGTATCAGTACTCTGCCTGAGTGTATCGGTACTCTGCCTGAAGAGTACTTACACTCTTCCTTAGAGTACTTACACTCTGCCTAAGAGTACGTACACTCTGCCTGAGAGTATGAGTATCAGTACTCTGCCTGAGAGTACTTACACTCTGCCTAAGAGTATGTACACTCTGCCTGAGAGTATCAGTACTCTGCCTGAGAGTATCGATACTCTGCCTGAGAGTACTTACACTGATTCCTGAGAGTACTTACACTCTGCCTAAGAGTATGTTCACTCTGCCTGAGAGTATCAGTACTCTGCCTGAGAATACCAGTACTCTGCCTGAGAGTACTTACACTGCCTGAGAGGACGTACACTCTGCCTGAGAGTATCAGTACTCTGCCTGAGAATTCCTACACTCTTTCTCAGAGTATCTACACTCTGCCTGAGAGTATCTACACTCTGCCTGAAAGTATCTACACTCTGCCTGAGAGTATCTACACTCTGCCTGAGAGTATCTACACTCTGCCTGAGAGTATCTACACTCTGCCTGAGAGTATCTACACTCTGCCTGAGAGTATCTACACTCTGCCTTAGAGTATCTACACTCTGCCTGAGAGTATCTACACTCTGCCTGAGAGTATCTACACTCTGCCTGAGAGTATCTACACTCTGCCTTAGAGTATCTACACTCTGCCTTAGAGTATCTACACTCTGCCTGAGAGTATCTACACTCTGCCTGAGAGTATCTACACTCTGCCCGAGAGCATCTACACTCTGCCTGAGAGTATCTAAACTCTGCCTTAGAGTATCTACACTCTCCCTTAGAGTATCTACACTCTGCCTGAGAGTATCTACACTCTGCCTGAGAGTATCTACACTCTGCCTGAGAGTATCTACACTCTGCCTGAGAGTATCTACACTCTGCCTGAGAGTATCTACACTCTGCCTTAGAGTATCTACACTCTGCCTGAGAGTATCTACACTCTGCCTGAGAGTATCTACACTCTGCCTGAGAGTATCTACACTCTGCCTTAGAGTATCTACACTCTGCCTGAGAGTATCTACACTCTGCCTGAGAGTATCTACACTCTGCCCGAGAGCATCTACACTCTGCCTGAGAGTATCTAAACTCTGCCTTAGAGTATCTACACTCTCCCTTAGAGTATCTACACTCTGCCTGAGAGTATCTACACTCTGCCTGAGAGTATCTACACTCTGCCTGAGAGTATCTACACTCTGCCTTAGAGTATCTACACTCTGCCTGAGAGTATCTACACTCTGCCTGAGAGTATCTATACTCTGCCTTAGAGTATCTACACTCTGCCTTAGAGTATCTACACTCTGCCTTAGAGTATCTACACTCTGCCTGAGAGTATCTACACTCTGCCTGAGAGTATCTACACTCTGCCTTAGAGTATCTACGCTTTGCCTTAGAGTATCTACACTCTGCCTTAGAGTATTTACACTGCCTTAGAGTATCTACACTCTGCCTGAGAGTATCTACACTCTGCCGTAGAGTATCTACTCTCCGCTTGAGAGTATCTACACTCTGCTTGAGAGTTTCTACACTTTCCTAGTAACAAATGAGGAGTAATATTTGTCTGAGTAAACAGAATTAGCTTACTAACTTCAGACTTGCAAACATTCCATCAGACTTCCGCACCTTGACTAAGATACCCTATTTTAAAACCTAAATTTTGCACGTAATATTGACCTAGATCTAGGCTCCAAGACAGTCACTGGAGTCTTGCTTTCAGCTTGTGGAGGGACTGGTGTTGTTGTTGAAGGTGGTGCCGAGGTTCCAGGCATGTTGCGTTAACTCTCAGTGATCGCCCTCATTATGGGCTGAGTAGGCTTTAAGCATTCACTTTCCTGCGTTAAGTCTTCATTGTTTAGGAAAATCGATGGTGTTCCAGAGGGAAGGCAGCAACAAGCACCAGCTCTTCTTCCAACACCAGCAAATGCACAGGCAACGTATTTAGTGTTTTGTTGGCAGCGTGAAGCTCGGTAGATTTAATAGTTGGCTCCTCAAGCTAGGTGCGTTAATGTCCATGATGGGCTCTGCATCCGAGGAATTGGTGCTACCCTTGCGTTCTTTAAGTCAAGCCTGAGTATCGTACATTACCCGAATTCTGTGTGAACCCTACGGATTGAGCGCTTCCCCATAATTTTAATTATCAAAAATAATTTTATGGTTCTCCCTGATTAGTTGGCAAGAACATCCCTAAAACAAACCAATGTTGTTGTATTTAGCTATCAGTTAACGTTAGCAAGTCATCGATACAACAGTAAGACTTCAGCCATTTCGTAAACGTGGTTTACACAATATTTCTGATTTCCTGGAATTTTCTCTTCCCTGTAAAACTTGAAATTCACTTAAACCTTAAGTTACATTTTACGAGAATGTTGTTGACCTCTCAGGGGCGAAAAATCCTTGGAAAAAAAATAGATCTTCATCAAGAAATGGAATCAAGAGGTATACTGAGCAGCGAAGGAACACAACACAAGGTGATAAAGTCTGGTTAGTGGTAGAGTAGTGGGGAGAGACTCGTTGCTATACTTAACGTTATTCCCTCCTGTTATTAACCCAGGAGCTGTAAACAGTCAATTTCAGGCCACAATGTAA
>NC_069399.1:108524229-108559229 GCF_026875155.1 Cherax quadricarinatus
GGGGGTTAGACTAGAAGTGTCCTGTTCGCAGACGATGTGAAGTTAATGGGGGAAATTTGAATCAGATGGGATCAAGCAGGACTTCAAAAAGGCCTGGACAGACTGGACACCTGGTCCAGCACTGGCTTCTCGAATTTACCCCGCCCAAATGCAAAGTCATGAATATAGGGGAAGGGCACAGAAGACCGCAGACGGAGTATAGGCTAGGTGGCCAAAGACTGCAAACCTCGATCAAGGAGAAAGATCTTGGGGTAAGTATAACACCGAGCATGTCTCCGGAAGCACACATCAACCAGATAACTGCTGCAGCATATGGGCGCCTGGCAAACCTGAGAACAGCGTTCCGATATCTTAGCAAGGAGTCGTTCAAGACACTACACCATGTACGTGAGGTCCATACTGGAGTATGCAGCACCTATTTGGAACCTGCACTTGATCAAGCACGTCAATAAATTAGAGAAAGTGCAAAGGTTTGCGACAAGGTTAGTTCCAGAGCTAAGGGAAATATCCTATGAAGAAAGATTAAGGAAAATCGGCCTGGAAAGGAAAGGGAGGGTCAGGGGAGACATGAAAACGACATATAAAATACTGCGCGGAATAGACAAGGTGGACAAAGACGGGATGTTCCAGGGAAGGGACACAGAAACAAGAGGTCACAATTGGAAGTTGAAGACTCAGATGAGTCAGAGGGATGTTAGGAAGTATTTCTTCAGTCATAGAGTTGTCAGGCAGTGGAATAGCCTAAAATGGGACGTATGGAGGCGGGAACCATACATATTTTTTAAAGGGACGAGGTTTGATAAAGCTCATGGAGCAGGGAGAGAGGGAGGGACCCCGTAGCAACCGGTTGAAGAGGGGGTCAAGGAGCTAGGACTCGATCCCTCAACCACAAATAGGTGAGTACAAAAGGCTAGTACAAACACACATACACTACCCCAATTACACACACAAAATTATATATTATATATTTTATTTTTTTTTTTTTTATTATACACCGGCCGATTCCCACCAAGGCAGGGGGGCCCCAAAAAAAGAAAAACTTTCACCATCATTCACTCCATCATGTCTTGCCAGAAGGGGGGCTTTACACTAAAAGTTTTTAAACTGCAACATTAACACCCCCCCTTCAGAGTGCAGGCACTGAAATTCCCATCTCCAGGACTCAAGTCCGGCTGCCGGTTTCCCTGAATCCCTTCATAAATTTTACTTTGCTCACACTCCAACGCACGTCAAGTATTAAAAAACCATTTGTCTCCATTAAACTCCTATCAAACACGCTCACGCATGCCTGCTGGAAGCCCAAGCCCCTCGCACACAAAACTCCTTTACCCCTCCCTCCAACCCTTCCTAGGCCGACCCCTACCCCGCCTTCCTTCCCCTACGACTGATACACTCTTGAAGTCATTCTGTTTCGCTCCATTCTTCTACATATATATATTATATATATATATTTATATATAATATATATATATATATATATATATATATATAGCTACAGTTAGAGTAAGAGGTAGATGGGAAAAGGGGGAAGGTGGCAACAACAAGTAAGAGGGAGGTGAAAGTGTATAAACTAAGGGAGGAGGAAGTTTGGGTGAGATATAAGCGATATTGGCAGAAAGGTGGGCTAGTGCAAAGATGAGTAGTGGGGGGGTTGAGAGCGTTGGAATAGTTTTTAAAAATGCGTATTAGAATGTGGGGCAGAAGGTTTGTGGTTATAGGAGGGTGGGGGCAGGAGGAAAGAGGAGTGATTGGTGGAATGATGAAGTAAAGGGTGTGATAAAAGAGGAAAAAGGTAGCTTATGAGAGGTTTTACAAAGCAGAAGTGTTTTTAAAAAGAGCAGAGTATTGGAGAGTAAAAGAAAGGTGAGAGAGGTGGTGAGAGAGTGCAAAAGGAGAGCAGATGATAGAGTGGGAGAGGCACTGTCAAGAAATTTTTAAAGAAAATAAGAAAAAATTTTGGAGTGAGTTAAACAAGTTAAGGAAAGCCTAGGGAAAATATGGATTTGTCAGTTAAAAACAGAGTAGGGGAGTTAGTAGATGGGGAGATGGAGGTATTGGGTTAGATATCGAGAATATTTTGAGGAACTTTTAAATGTTAAGGAAGAAACAGAGGCAGTAATTTCATGCACTGGTCAGGGAGGTATACCATCTTTTAGGAGTGAAGAAGGCAGAATGTAAGTGTGGGGGAGGTACGTGAGGCATTTAGTAAAATGAAAGGGGGGTTTTAAAACAGCTGGAACTGATGGGGTCATGACAGAAATGTTAAAAGCAGGGGGGGATATAGTGTTGGAGTGGTTTGGTACTTTTGTTTATAAATGTATAAAAGAGAGGAAGGTACCTAGGGATTGGGGGGAGAGCATGTATACCCCTTTATATAAAGGGAAAGGGGACAAAAAAACTGTAAAAATTAGGGAATAACCTTAATGAGTAAAACCGGGAAAAAGTGACGGGGGGTTTTTTAAAATTTTGAAAAAATTTTGGGGTTAAGACAGAATTTTTGGATTCCCGGAAAAGCAAGGGGGGTTTCAGAGTGGGTAGGGGATTTTAAAGATCAGGTGTTTACATTGAAGCATTTTAGGGGAACAGTATTTAATAGAAAAAGGGGAAATTTTTTTATTGCATTTATGGATTTAGAAAAGGAATTTTTTAAAGATTTGGATTTAAAGGAAACAATGTGGGAGATGTTGCAAGTATATGGAAAAAAAGGGGGTAAGTTTATTAAATTTCTGTAAAGGTTTTTTTTGAGGATAGTGGGTCAGGTTTTGGGTTTGTAGAAAAAAAAGGGAGATAAATTCCGGGAAAAAATAGGTCTTAGACAGGGATGGGTTAAAAGTAAACCAAAGGGTTTTTTAAAAAAAATTTATAGATGGGGGGGGGAAAGGGAATTTAAAAGCCCAGGGTGTTCGGGGAGGGGGGGGGGAAATTTAAATTTTGGGGGAAACCAAAAATTTAAAATGGGGGAAAGGGCACAGTTTTTTTTTTTGGGTGATGAAACTGTGCTTAGGGAGATTCTAAAGAAAAATTGCAAAGGTTAGTGGATGAGTTTGGGAATGTTTTGTAAAGGTAGAAAGTTGAAAGTGAACATAGAAAAGAGTAAGGTGATGAGGGTGTCAAATGATTTAGATAAAGAAAAATTGGATATCAAATTGGGGAGGAGGAGTATGGAAGAAGTGAATGTTTTCAGATACTTGGGAGTTGACGTGTCGGCGGATGGATTTATGAAGGATGAGGTTAATCATAGAATTGATGAGGGAAAAAAGGTGAGTGGTGCGTTGAGGCATATGTGGAGTCAAAAAACGTTATCTATGGAGGCAAAGAAGGGATGTATGAAAGTATAGTAGTACCAACACTCTTATATGGGTGTGAAGCTTGGGTGGTAAATGCAGCAGCGAGGAGACGGTTGGAGGCAGTGGAGATGTCCTGTTTAAGGGCAATGTGTGGTGTAAATATTATGCAGAAAATTCGGAGTGTGGAAATTAGGAGAAGGTGTGGAGTTAATAAAAGTATTAGTCAGAGGGCAGAAGAGGGGTTGTTGAGGTGGTTTGGTCATTTAGAGAGAAGGGATCAAAGTAGAATGACATGGAAAGCATATAAATCTATAGGGGAAGGAAGGCGGGGTAGGGGTCGTCCTCGAAAGGGTTGGAGAGAGGGGGTAAAGGAGATTTTGTGGGCAAGGGGCTTGGACTTCCAGCAAGCGTGCGTGAGCGTGTTAGATAGGAGTGAATGGAGACGAATGGTACTTGGGACCTGACGATCTGTTGGAGTGTGAGCAGGGTAATATTTAGTGAAGGGATTCAGGGAAACCGGTTATTTTCATATAGTCGGACTTGAGTCCTGAAATGGGAAGTACAATGCCTGCACTTTAAAGGAGGGGTTTGGGATATTGGCAGTTTGGAGGGATATGTTGTGTATCTTTATTGTATATGCTTCTAGACTGTTGTATTCTGAGCACCTCTGCAAAAACAGTGATAATGTGCGAGTGTGGTGAAAGTGTTGAATGATGATGAAAGTATTTCTTTTTGGGAATTTTCTTTCTTTTTTGGGTCACCCTGCCTCGGTGGGAGATGGCCGACTTGTGAAAAAAAAAAAAAAAAAATATATATATATATATATATAATATATATATATATATATATATATATATATAATATATATATATATATATATATATATATATATATATATACATATATATATATATATATATATATATATATATAATATACATATATATATTATGTAAGCAGGAAGGCGTTTGGGAAGTGCGTAATGTGAGGGGTCAGGTGGGTGAAAAACGGTCTAGTGAGTAAGAGACTGACTGATGCATACACGAAGCACTACATACATTACTTTGTGTAAAAATCACAATATAGAGCACACTACGCACATTATATAACACATTTAGCATTTCAATAAAACACAATGTACAACATTATACTCAAAATGCATCACAAATACAAACTGCATATTACACGCAACATAATATAAATACCCACAGTGTTTATATTATGTTCACTCACTGGGGGTGTTCCCACCATGAAATTCTCATACACAACAGTTTTAAATTCACTGTGGTGTTCCCCCCCCATGAAATTTTCTTTTAACAACAGTGTTCACCCCACTGGGGTTTGTTCCCACCATGAAATTCTCATACAAAACAGTGTTAAACCACTGTGGGTTTTCCCCAAAACCAAATTGAATTAATACACTACATTTTTTCACTAAACTGGGGGGTTGTTCCCACCATGTTTTTCCCATACCAACAGTTTTCACTCACTGTGGGGTTTCCCCCATGTAATTCTAATACACAACAGTGTTCCCCTTCACTGGGGGGTTTTTCCCCCCATGTAATTCTAAATCCCAAAAACCATTTTTTCCCCTCACTTTTGGGTGTTCCCCCCCATGTAATCTCATACACAACAGTGTTAACTCCTTTTGGGTTTCCCCCCATGTAATTCTCATACATTTACAGTGTTCACTCCCGGGGGTTTTCCCCACCATGAAAATTTCTCATACAAAACCCGGGTTCACTCACGTGGGGTTTTTCCCCCAAAGAAAATTCTCAACACACGTGTTCCCTCACTTTGGGTTTTCCCCACCGTAATTCTCTTTAACACCCCAGTTTTTCACCACGTGGGTGTTCCCCCCAATGTAATTCTCAAAAAAATTTACGGGGTTCCCACTCACTGGGGCTTTCCCACCATGTAATTCTCATACAAACAGTTTTTACTCAGGGGGGTTTTCCCCCCCCCCATGTAAATACATACACAACAGTTTTTCACTAACTGTGGGGGCCCCCCCATAAATATCTTTACCCCAAAGGGGTTCACTTCACGTGGGTTTTCCCCCCCCATGTAACTATCAAAACCCCAACAGTTTTAAATCACTGTCTGTTTTCCCCCCCCATGAAAATTAAAACATACACAAATTGTTCCTCACTGGGGGTTTTTCCCCCATTTTAACTATCCTAAACAACGGGTTTACCCCCACTGGGGGTGCCCCCAAACCATGAAACAACAAACAAAAACTTTTCACTAAACTGTGGGTGTTCCCCCCATGTAACAAACATACAAAAACAGTGTTCACTCACGGGGGGTTGTTCCCCCCCTTTGAAAACTATCATACACAAAGTTTTTCACTCACTGGGGAGTCCCACCATGAAAACACATACACAACAGTGTTCACTCACTGGGGGTTGTTCCCCCCCATGTTACAAAATCATACAAAAACATTTTTTCACTCATTTGGGGGCAGTCCCCCAGTAATTTCATACAAAAAGGGTTTGTTCCCCCTAAACTGGGGGTTTGTTTTCCCCCAAATGTAACTATCATAAAACAACAGTGTTCAATCACGGGGGGGTTGTTCCCCCATATAACTATAAATACAAAACCCAGTTTTTCCTCACTGTGGGTTTTTCCCCCATAAAACAATCAAACCAAACAGTGTTCACTCATTTGTGGGTGTTCCCCCCAATGAAAAATATCATAAAAAAAACAGTGTTCCTCACTGGGGGTTTGTTCCCCCCCCAATGAAAATTAACAAAAAACAGTTTTTTCATCCAACTGGGGGTGCCCCCCACCAGGTAACTATCAAACACAGCATTGTTCACCCCACTGGGGTTGTTCCCACCAGTAACAATCATTCAAACATGTTCCTCACTGTGGTGTTTCCCAAACCATGTAACAAACATTAACAAAGTGTTCGCTCACTGGGGTTTTCCCCCCAACCAAATGAAAACTATCATACACAAAAAAAGTTTCACTTCATTTTGGGGGGTTTTTACCCAACCATGTAATACCCTTTCAAAACAGTGTTCAAACCCCACTGGGGTTTTTCCCCCCCCAAATGAAAAAACTATCTTTCCAAAACCCAATGTTCAATCATGGGGTTTTTCCACCATGAAAACTATAATACCCCAACAGTGTTCATTTCACTTTTGGGTGTTCCCACCATGTAACTTTTCATAAAAAACCCAGTGTTCCCCTAAGTGGGTTTTTCCCCACAAATTGTTATTTTCATACAAAAACGGGGTTTTTCCTCACTGGGGGTTTTTTCCCCCCATGTAATTTTTCATGCACAACAGATTTTCACTCATGGGGGGTGTTCCCACCATGAAAACTATCATTTCACAAACAGTTTCACTAACGTGGGTGTTCCCACCATGAAACTATCATTCACAACAGTTTTTAAACCCCCGTGGGTTTTCCCCACCATGAAAACTATCATGCAAAAAAAATTTCCCCACTCCACTGGGGGGTGTTTCCCACCATGTAACTTCATTAAACAACATTTTTTTCACCCACTGGGGGTTGTTCCCCCCCAAAGGAAATTTTTGCAACCCCTTAAAACCGCTTTTGTACAAAACACACTTTTTTAAATGCAACAAAAAATTTCGCTTCAACAAACCAAAGATTTGCAAAAAAAACCCAAACAAAAAAATTACTTTTTTACACAAAACCCACAACACACTAAATTCAACAACACACTTTTTACACCTACACATCTCAGAATATCATTTACTTGTGACTTACGATGAAAGGGTTTACCACGGGAAGCCAAAGATAAAAGGGTTTACAAGGGGAAAAAGTATAAAAAAAAGGTTTAAGTTTTTTAAATCTAAAAAAAAAAAATTTTGGAGGACGGGGGTTTGGGTTTTTGGCCAAAAAGGGTGAAATCTCCTAAATTGTGTGGAATTAGGGCCCCCGGAAAAATGCTTTTAAAAGGTTTCGATTTTTTTTTACCGATACCTGCTTGGGTTTCTTGTGAAAATAAACAAACCGATTTGCTTATTGCTTTTTGTATATATTCGGGATTTTTGTTTTTTTTTTGTTTTTTTAAAATGCTGTGCAGAAAAGGAAATGATTTGAAAATTGTCTTAGAAATGCCGGCAAAAAATTAAAATTTTTTAAAATAGGTATTTTTATCGGGCCCCCGGTGAGCGAGTTATGTTGTCTGTTTCCCAACTCTCTCTGTTCCTTTTGTCTCTCTCCCCGTTTGTTTTCTCTGTCCCCCGTCTCTGTCTGTCTGTCTGTCTGCTGTCTGTCTCTCTCCCCTTCTCTCCCCTCTCTCTCCCCTCTCTCCCCTCTTCTCTCTCTCTCTCCCCCCCCTTCCTCTTTTCCCCCCTCTCTCTCTCTCACCCCATCCCCTCCCCCCCTTCTCGCCATTTAGTTACTCAGGAAGGATCAAAGCTTAAAAACCCCCCCCAAGCTGAAACACCCAAAGGGGTTTAACACTCATATGAAAAATTAATAAAAATAATAAAATAAAAAATTTTAATAAAAATTTAAAAATAAAAAATATAAAAAATAATAAAAATTTAAAATTAATCCACAGATAACCTGCACATAGGGAAGTGAAACTTTGGGACGCCCTTTTTGGGGTCCTATTTTGGGGACTATTTAACTTTTTCACAAAAGAACCCGCGAAGGGAAGGGTGCCGTATCCCTTTATATCCCAAAAGGGAGTGACGGGACGGGGAGAAAAAAAAAGGGAAATTGTGGGGTTTTTGGGGGAACCATTTAATGATCCAAATCAACTGAAACGTTTCATTCTCCTCTGTGCGAGTTATTTTTTTATTGTTCCAATCCACTTCTAATTTTGTCCACTTCTAAAAAAATTGGAAAAGGGGTTTCTAATGCTCTTTTTTATTAATGTGAAAATTTTTGGGCCACCCAAATTTGATTTTAAAAGGGGCAGAAAAAGGGTTATATCAAACGGCCCATGGTTGAGACAAATTAATAGAATTTTGTTTCAAAAAAAATTTTTAAAGTTGGGAAAAAATTTTTTAAAAATGGAATAAAAATTGCTTTGGGATTATCATATTCCCTTTTAAATTTAAAACCCGAAAAATTGGGGAAGAAATTTAAATAAATTGGGAAAAAAGTTAAAAAAAACCTTAAAGTTTGGTTTTAAATAAAAGGGGAATTTTTGACGGGTTTCTTTGACACCCTCCCTACATCGTCAAAAAAAAGGTCAGGTGCGGGTAAGCTAACCGCGAGGGTAATCTCCCCCCTTTATGCCTTTTTTTTGTTTTTTTCTTTTTTTTTTGTATTTTTCCCCGGGTTAATGGAGAAAATCATAAAAAAGTATTTTGGAAATATATATAATAAAATATTTTAAAATGATATTTTTTATAATATATAAAAATATATATAAATATATATTTTTAAAAATAACGGGGACCCCGGGGCAGCTGTTTTCTTTTTCCAGGGGCTCAGGGGCGGCTTTTTCAAAGGGTAATGCCTGCTGTTTTTTGGGGGCACACCCCCAGCTCTGAGGAGCGGGAAATGATTTTTTTCCCCTTTTATAATCGGTGATCCCACACAAAAACATGAAACCTTATATGCCACCTTTATATAACAATGAAATCTTTTAAAATCTTCTGTACCTTTTAAAGTAAAAAAATTTTTTTCCCTTTGGAAAAAAAAAATAAAATATATTTAAAAATTGGGGGGGTTTGGGGAAAGGGGAATATTCAAAACGGCTTCAGGAAAAAAACCCAAAATTTTTTCTTCCTTGAAGCCTTTTTAAAATGCACTTCTCCGGGGCTATGGGTCCCGGGAATTTTTACACCGAGGGGGCCCCCAAACCCTTTAATATATATTTTATAAATGATATATAATTTTATATATATATTAAAAATTTTAAATATATATTTAAATATATAAAAAATATATATAAAAAAAAAATATAAAATTTTAATAAAAACCTATTTGGGGGAAAATTTTTTTGGGTTCTGTTATTTGGTAATTGTGTCGGTCAAAGGAAGGGGGTAATATTTTTTTGGTTGTGTGGGGGGAAGGTGTTGCTGGTAGTGGGTTTTATTTGTGTGGGGGTGGGGCCCTTGGGTGTTTTTTGGGGGCTTTTGGTTTTGTTGGTAGAAAATTTGTGGGGTTGTTGGAATGGGGGGGTTTTTGGTGTGAGGGTGAAGATGGGGTTTTTTGGGGGGGTTGGTTTTAGTGGGGATAAATTTTGGTGTTCCCTATTTTGGGGTTTTGGGTTTGGGGGTGGCCTTTTATTGCTGATTGTGGTGTGGTTGTTTTTGGGGGGGTGGTGGTGTTGAAAAAGGTTGGTAAATTGGGGGGTGGCTGTGATGGTCAAGGTATATGGCGGGTCGGAGAGTATGTTTGGTGAAAATGTAAAAGGAGGTATTACTGTGGTGCTAGCTTTGGTAATTTTGGGTGTTTTTTAACCCCAAGTTACCGGGAAATCGTTTCCGGGGGGCAATCCCCCCCGGGGTCGGTTTCAACCAAACCCCTTTCCTGTTTGGGCGGTCATCAATAAAGCGTAACTGCCCGACATTTTCCCACCCCAAAACCTGTGAACCACAACCCCTGTTTAAAGGAAAATTATGTGGAATCTGTGAGTTTGCTTTGAAGCATCGGGAAAGGGTTTTTTAGTGATCCCTTTAATGCTTAGAGGGCTTTAAAGAGTCGTGGCCCCATAAAAATCATTCAGTTCTCTCTTAGTGTGGCACGGTGTTGAAAGGGTTTGAAAAGTATAATTTTGTGGACAGGGTTTTTGGGTGCATTTGGTGTTATAGTTTTTTTGTTAGTGTTGTATTTTATTTTTGGGGGTGGTGTTTTGGTGGTGCCATTTTTATTGGTAATGTGGTTGGGTTATGGTACCCTTAAGTTTTTGGTGGTGCTGGTATTTTTGGTGGTGTTAGTGTTGTGGGGGGGAGTTTAAAGTTACCCAGGTGTATTTGGTGGTTTTGTGTAGTGGGGGTTTTTTTGATGGTGCCTTTTGCGGGTTGGGGGTGCTGGTGTTATGGTGGGGTTTTGGTTTTGTGGTGTTGTGTTGGGGGCCATTGTATTTTTGGGGTTTGTGGTTTTAAAAGGGGTGTTTTTGGTAGTGTTGGGTTTTGTTTTTAATGGCGTTTAGGTAGCGGTGGTTTTGGGTTGTCAGGGGGGGAGGGGGCATTTGGTGGGGTTGTGTTAATTTTTTTGGTGTTTTGTAGGGGGTGGTGGAGGTGTTATGGGGTTTTTTGTGTAGTGATGGGCTGGTGAATTGTAGTGTTAGGGGATTTACGGTTTTTATGATGGGGGTTTGTCCCAGGGGTTTGGTGCGGGTTTATGGTGGTGCTAGTAAATTTGATGGGGGTGGTGTTATGGTGGTGCTTAAAATTGGTTTAGGTGGTGTTACACCCATGTTACTGCAGTAAAGTATTGATGCTGGGGCAAATGCTTTTTTAAAAAACTATCATCCAAAAACATCTCTTTCCCAAAAAGAAAACATATACCAATTATTAAGGTAAGATATTTGGGCTTTTACGGGGAAGTTTTTCGTGTACGGCCCTTTTGCCCCTTCCCCTTAAAACTCAACCATAATACTTCAAAAAGGGAAATAAATAATGAAAATATCTAAGACGGGTGACAAAGTGTCAAAGGGCTGCTGAATTTAAAAAACTCCTGAAAAAAAAATTAACAGTAAGTTTTTCAGGGGGCGAAGGAAGATGGCCCGGGTTTCCCTTTTTGGGGTACGTCTAAATTTTCCCCAATTTTGTGAACAAAAAAAAAAAGTTTTTAAGGGTTTAATTTGAGCTTTTAAAAATTTTTTAAAAACCTTTAAATGTAATAATCTTTTAACAGATAGTCAGCCTTATTGGGGTTTAAACGATGTCTTTCGAGAACATACAAGTGAAAAAAAATCTTTTTTTAAAATGCTTTTTAAAAGGTGTTATGAGTCTGCATGAAGCGGGGCGAAAGGGCGGGCTCAGGGCGGGCTCGGGGGCGGGGGCTCGGGGGCGGGTCAGGGCGGGCTCAGGGCGGGGGGTTAGGGGGGGGCCTCAGGTCGGGCGCAAGCCGCCGCAATGGGTTTTTTGCTTTTTAAAATAAAAAAATTGTGTAATGAGACGGCTTATCATGTTTTTAAAAAAAGCTGAGGGGCCCCGAAAAATATTTTTTACAGCCCGGTTGTTTTTTTTAAAAATGAATGCAAAATGACGAACTTTTTTAAAGGGTGGGCAGCGGGGCCCAAGGTTTCCCCACTACAGGGGTGAAGCCAAATTTTCTTTCAACCCTTTCAGAAAACAAACAACTTCAAAGCAGTAACTAAAATATTATCCAAAATAGTTTTTCCAAGCAGATTAAACTCAAAAGTAGGCCTTTTTTCCGGACTTCACCCCAGAAAACCCTAGAGACGAAGTCTACGCAATATGGGACCTACCCTTTTCATGCGTGCTTCTTTTAGGGAATTTTCCTTTAGAGGAAAAAGGAAAACAGTGCATTTAAAAAAGGATGCGTCCACACTATTACTGTTTCCCAAAGCCCAAACCACGAATGAAAATTTCGTTTAAACCCCTCTCAAAAGTCTTGTGTTTTACAGGCTGGACATTTCCCCGTAACACAAGCTAAAGTCAAATTCCAAATGCAAAAATGTTTAATTTTCCCGTAATAAAATTTTTTGAGCGTGAAAATTGTGGGGGGTTTTTATTCCGGGTTGGAGAAAAAACACCTACTCTTAGCGGAGTGCGGAGAAAAAATTTGGGTTTTTTAAAACCAACTCGTATTTTTCAAAAAAATCAGCTACACCCTCCCCCTGTTTTTGGGAAAAAAATAGGAATAAGCAGGCGAGGACTCTTGGTATTTCAAAATTAAAAACAAATTCAATCACACAAATTATAAAAATTTAAAAAAAAAAAAGAAGAAAAAATTTTAAAAGGGTTTTTTTATAACGAAAAAAAAACGAAAATTTTGTCAACTTGTTGCAGCAACAATTTCCCGAAAGAAAAAAATTAATGGGGCTATTCTCTAAGCCCAAAAAATGAACAAAAAGTACATTACCTTTTAGGGAATATCGAAGGGCAAAGAAAGTAGTAGACCATTTTTTTCTGAGGACAAAGTTTATTTATTAGGGGGAAAAAGTTTAAAAATCCTTTTTAAATTTAAAAAAAATTAAATATTGAAAAACATTGTAGCAAAAAGCGCTTTTTGCTAAATGTTCCCTTTTTTTTTATTTCAATTTTTGCAAATACAACTTTAGCATCAAGGGTAAAATAATTGGAAAATCACTGGGGGAGTGTTTGGGGGCTGCCAAACCGCACACAAATGTTAAGACAAATTTTCAAAGAAACCCCTTATGTAAACAAGTGATAGGTAAAGTAAAATTGGGCCCGGTTTTTGAAAAAACAAACGAAAATTAACCCCAAAAAATTTAAAATCCTTTAACAATAGCTTAATATACCGTTTTTTTTTGTATCTAACGAAATCAATAGCCCAAAAAAAATATGGGGTTTATTTTCTTTGTAGGTCCCCCCTTGTTCTATATACGCTTTTTTTTTTTAACTTATGTTGGACTTTGTAAAATTTTTTTTTTTATAAATTTTTGTTTTGATCCCCTGTGGAAAAAAACATGTTCTTTCCCAAAAAAAATAAAAAGGGAATTTTCGTAAAAGAAAAATTATTATTATTATAATTTAAGGGGGGGAAACGCAAAACCCCGGGGGATTATACAAACCCTGGGGGGGGGGGGGAAAGTGGGAAGGGGATTCAGGCTTAATTCGGGGAACTGGGCCAGAACCAATTCCCTAAATCAAAGCCCCTCACCAAATCAAGGAACCTTCCTTTAGGGGAAGCGTTTTAGGAAAAAAGTCCGGTATGGTGTGTTAGGGGGTTTCCCTTATGTTGATTAAAACTGGGATCAAAAAGATTTGCTTTGTAACTTTCCTTAAAAAAACAATTAACAGTTTTTTAATAGGCTTAAAACGCTATTTGGGGCTACCGAAAGGGTCAAATTTAAAGGGTGGAAAGTCGCCCAAAAAACCAATTTAAAAAATTTTAAAATTTCCCAATAAAGGGATTAAGGGAAAAAAATTTTTTTTTATGGTTTCACAGAGAGATGTAAAACCACTCTTTGTAGGGACCCTGGTTTGATGGGCCCAAAATAGGGATTTTTAGTCAGAGGGCTTCTGGGTCACACTCCCCCAAACCCCCTGCAAACACTCTCTTGTTTAAAAGTTTACCACTCGCCCCGGCTTTTCTTCGAATTTAAAAGTCATTACCCAGAATCCCCAAAAACCCGTTGTTTTTTGTTTCTTACCTCGCCCCCCTTCTTAGTGGTTACCTGCTGTTTTCCTATCAATTCGCTTGCATTTTTCGGTCATTACCTTTGCGTTTACCATCTTTTTTTTCTGTGGCCTTTTCATTAAAAAAAATCGTTTAAACCCGCGCTTCCCTTGCAGAAAATTTTCCCGGGCATTTTCCCAAAAAATTTATAGAAAAGTTCCAAACCGTTTATTTTCCCCTTTAAATTTTTAGCTTTTTTTAGGCGCCCTTTTTTTGCCCCTGGGGACAAAAAGTCTCCACAGGGGAAAGGTACCTAATTTAAAGCAACTTGGTTTTATTAAATTTAAACGTCTGTTTTCCCAAAACCATTAATTTTATACTTTTCTGCAAACTTAAAAATGAAAAGTTTCTTACAGCTAAAGAGAATAAAATACACTTTAACTTTAAAGTATCGTTTTTTTAAAGCCTGAGAGTACTTGAAATTTCCTGAAGTATCGTACCTGCCTGAAGTTTGGTTTTCTCTCTAGTAATTTTTCAATTACCGGGGAAATATCAATACTCTGCTCTAAAACCAAAAAACCCCTGTTCTGTTGAAAAGTACTTACTCCTGCCCGGGGAGTATCTACTCCCACCTGAGTGTATCATTAAATCTGCCCCAAGAGTATCGTTACTTTGCTTGAGATTTTTTTACACTCTGCCTGAGAGTACGTAACTCGCCTGGAGTTTCAGTTTCCTGCCTGATGTTTCGGTACTTTTGGGTTTAGAACTTACACTCTTCCTGGGGAATTTTTACATTTTCCTAAGGTACTTTCACTCTGTTTGGGGTAAACAGTAATCCCCGCCTGAGAAATTTTAAATTTCAGTACTCTTTGGGCCCGAAGAGTATGAGTTTCGACTCTGCCGGAGGTTTTTACCCCCTTTCCCAAGAGTATGTTTCAATCTGCCTTTGAAATATCAGTACTCTTCCTGGATATGGTTTTTGCCTGGAGAAACTTACCCCTCTTCCCGAGAGCACTTAAAACTCCCCCTAAGAGTATAGTAAATCGCCTGAGAATATCATTTCTCTTCCTGAGAGTACTTTTCTTTTTGCCTTTAAGAGTAAGTACACCGCCTAAAAATTTCCCCTGCACTCTTTCTCAATATCAAAACTCTGCCTTAAATTTTCTTAACCCCTCTGCCTTTAAAGTAACTAACTCTGCCTTTAAAATTTTCTACCCCCTCGCCTTAATTTTTAAATCTGCCTTAGAGTTCTACAAATCTGCTTAAAGTATCTTTCCCCTCTGCCTTAAAGTATCTACACTCTGCCTTAAAGTATCTTTCCCCAGCCTTTAAAAATATCTACACTCTGCCTTAGATTTTCAAAAATCTGCCCCCAAGTATCTACACTCGCCTTTTGAGTATCTTCACTCTGCCCCTTTAAATATCTCACCCGCCTTTTAAAATTCTTTCACTCTGCCTTTAAAAATTTTTCCCCCACACTCTGCCCGAGATATCTACACTCTTTAAAGAAACTAAAACTCTGCCCTTTAAAATAATTTTACACTCTGGCCCTTTAAAATATCTACACTCTGCCTGAGGGGTATCTACATTGCCTTAAAAATATCTAAACTCTCACTTAGAGTATTACCTCTGACTTAGATTTTCCCACACTCGCCTTTGAGTATTTTACACTCCGCTTTAGGGGTATCTACCCCCTTCCTTTAAAGTAAACTTTCCCCTCTGCCGAAGGTATCAAAACTCTGCCTTAAAGTATCTAAACTCGACTTAGAGTATTACACTTGCCTTAAGTATGTACAACCCCCGCTTGAGGTATCTACACTCTGCCTTTTAAAATAATTTTTAAAACTCTGCCTTAAAAGTATAACCCTCCCGCCTTAAAGTATCTACACTCTGCTTAGAGTAAACTACACTCTGCCCTTTAAAATATCTAACCCCCTGCCTGAGAGGGAAATTAAAAACTCTGCCTTTTTGAAATCTAAATCTGCCTTAAAATAAACTACACTCTGCCTTAAAGTATCTACACCCCTGCCTTAAAATATTTAAAACTCTGCCTTTGAGTATCTAAAACTCTGCCTTAAAGTATCTACCCCGCCATAGAGTAACCCCACTCTGGGTTAAAGTATCTTTCACTCCCGCGTTAAAAGTATCTAAAATCTGCCTTAAAATATCTTAAAACTGTACTTAAAGATCTACACCGGGGTTAAAAGGGCTTTCAAATCTGCCTTTAAAATACAAAACTCCACCTTTTAAAGTATTACACTCTGCCTTAAAGTATCAACTCTGCCTTAAAGTATCCCACACTCCCCTTTTAAAATATAACTCTCTCCCAAAATTTTCTACCTCTGCCTTTTTTAAAGTATCTACACTCTGCCCTTTAAAATACTACACTCTGCCTTTAAAAATATCTTCACTCTTGGGCCTTTTAAAATATCTACAAATCTGCCCTTTTAAGTATCTTTCAAAATCTGCCCCTTTGAGTTTCTACACTCTGCCTTAGAGTTTTTACACCGCCTTAGAGTAAACTTACCTCTCCCTTAAAAATATTACACTCTGCCTTTTAAATATCTACACTCTCCCCGGGTATTACATCTGCCTTTTTTGGTATCTTCAATCTGCCTTAAAGTAATTTTACACTCTGGGCCTTTAAAATATTAACTCTTCCCAGAGTATCTACACTCTTTCCTTAAAGTATCCCACAATCTGACTTGATTTTCTCCCCTCTGAATTAAAAGTATCTTTTTCTCTGCCTTAGAGGTTATCTACACACCCCTTTTAGAGTAAATTTCACTCTGCCCTTTAAAATATCTACACTTGCCGTTTGGAAATTAAACTTCACTCTGCCTTAAAGTATCTACACTCTGGGCCCTTTTTGGGGATTACACTTCCTTAAGAATGTACACTCCGCTTGGAGTTTTTTTAAAATCTGCCCCTTAAAAGGGATCCCCAAATTTGCCTTAAAATATCTACAAATTGCCCAAAAATAAAATTTCACTCCCGCCTTAGAGTAATTTTAAAACTTGCCCCTTTAAAGAAACTAAAAACTTGCCTGAGGTATCTACACTTTCCCTTTGGTATCTTTCACTCTGCCTTTAAAATATTTCACTCTGCCTTAAAAAATCTACAAAACCGGGCCCTTTAAAATTTTACACTCTGCCTTAAAAGGAAAAAACACTCTGCCTTAAAGTATCTTAAAACTCTGCCCTTTGGGGTATCTACACTCGCCTTAAAGTTCTACACTCTGGGTTTAAAATATCAACCCCTCTTCCTTAAAGGGAACTTTCCTCGTAAAAAAAATCTACAAATCTGCCTTAAAAGGGAAACTAAAACTCTTTCCCTTTAAAGGGATTCAAAAACCCCTGCCTTAGGGTATCTACCCCTCTGCCTTTAAAAAATCTACCCCTCGCCTTAAAAGTATCTACACTCTGCCCTTTGGGGTATCTACACTCTGCCCTTTAAATATCCACTCTTTCCCTTTAAAATATTTTACACCTGCCTTAGAGTATCTACACCTGGGCCCTTAAAATATTTTACACTCTGCGTTAAAGTATCTACACTCTGCCTTAAATTTTCTTTAAACCCCTTTCTTAAAGTATCTACACTCGGGTTAAAGTACCCACACCCCTTTCCTTTTAAAATATCTAAACTCTGACTTTTGGGGTATCTACATTCTGCCTTAAAGTAAACTACACTCTGCCCTTTTTGGGAAATTTTCAACCCGACTTGGTATTTAACTTTCCCCTTGAAAAGTATTACAATCGGGCCTTTTGAGTATCTACCCTTGCCTTTTAAGTTCTACACCCCTTGAGAGAAAATACAACCCCTGCCTTAGAGTATCTACACTCTGCCCTTTGGTATCTACACTCCGCTTGGGGATATCTAACCCTGGGCCTTTTGAGTATCTACACTCTGCCCCTTTAGTATCTACACTTGGGGCCCTTTGATATCAAAAATCGCCCTTAGAAATATCTACACTCTGCCTTTGAGTAAATTTCACTCTGTTAGAGTATCTACATCTGCCCTTTTAAAATTCTAACCTGCCTTAAGAAACCCTTTAAAAAAACCCCTGCCCTTTGAGTATCTTACACTCTGCCTTAGAGTATCTACCCTCCGCCCTTTAAAAGTATTTTACACTTTCGTAGGGGAAAAAATGTTTGGAGTAAATTTTTTGTCCCGAATAAAAGAATTTGCTTACTTAAAATTCAGACTTTCAAAAAAATTTCCAACAGACTTCCGCCCCTTGACTAAGACACCCAAATTTTAAAAAAATAAATTTTGCACGTAAAAATTGACCTGATCTAGGCTCCGAGGGCGCACTGGGGGTCTTGCTTTCCCGCTTGTGGAGAGGGCTGGTTTTTGTTGTTTTAAGGTGGTGCCGAGGGTTTCCCGGTTGTTGCGTTAACTTCATTTATCGCCCCCTTTTTGGGGGGAGAGGCTTTAAAGCTTCACTTTCCCCGCGTTAAGTTTTCAATTTTTTGGGAAAACCCATGGTGTTTCCCGAGGGGAAAGGGAGCAAAAAAGCAACCCGCTTTCTTCCGCACCAGCAAATTTTACAGGCAAATTATTTTTGTGTTTTTGTTGGAGCGTGAAGCCCCGGGAGATTTTAAAAGTTGGCCCCCTCGAGGGTAGGTGCGGTTAAGTCCATGATGGGCATGCAATCCCCGGGAAAATTTTTTTCTACCCTTGCGTTCTTTAAGTCAAGCCCGGTATCAAAAAATTAAACCGAATTTGTGTGGGAAAACCCCAAGGATTAGCGCTTTTCCCCTAATTTTAATTATCAAAAAAAATTTTATGGTTCGCCCTTAAATTAAATTTTTCAAAAAAAATCTCTAAAACAAAAAAAATGTTTTTGGGGAATTTTTGCTATTTGTTAACGTTAGCAAGTCATCGATACAAAAAGTAAGACTTCAGCCATTTTTGTTAAAAGGGTTTTCCCCAAAATTTTTTTGATTTCCTGGAATTTTTCTCTTCCCTGTAAAACTTGAAATTTTACTTAAAACCTTAAGTTACATTTAAAAGGAAAGGTTTTTTTTTTTTTTAACCCCTCAGGGGGGAAAAAAAACCTTGGAAAAAAAAAAAAGATTTCTTTAAAAATGGGTTTAAGAGGTTAAATGACTCGAAAAACAACACAAAGGGGATAAAGTCTTGGGTTTGTGGTTTTGGGGTAATGGGGGGGAGACTGTTGCTATACTTAACGTTATTCCCTCCTGTTATTAACCCAGGAGCTGTAAACAGTCAATTTCAGGCCACAATGTAATGGTCTTCCAACCATGGAATGGAAATGGCAGTGCCACTCAGGACGATGGTTCCTTGAACACTCCAAGTTTCTTGTGATTTTGTTATGTCATATGTTTAGTGCATGTGTTTGTTGTGTCATGTGTTTGTTGTGTCAAGCATTGTCTCCTGTTTTCGTTGTGTCAAGCATTGTCTTATGTGCTTGTTGTGTCAAGCATTGTCTCATGTGTTTGTTGTGTCAAGCATTGTCTCATGTGTTTGTTGTGTCATGTGTTTGTTGTGTCATGTGCTTGTTGTGTCATGTGCTTGCTGTGTCATGTGCTTGTTGTGTCATGTGTTTGTTGTGTCAAGCATTGTCTCATATGTTTGTTGTGTCAAGCATTGTCCCATGTGTTTGTTGTGTCAAGCATTGTCTCATGTGTTTGTTGTGTCAAGCATTGTCTCATGTGTTTGTTGTGTCATGTGTTTGTTGTGTCATGTGCTTGTTGTGTCATGTGCTTATTGTGTCATGTGCTTGTTGTGTCATGTGTTTGTTGTGTCAAGCATTGTCTCATGTGTTTGTTGTGTCAAGCATTGCCTCATGTGTTTGTTGTGTCAAGCATTGTCTCATGTGTTTGTTGTGTCAAGCATTGTCTCATGTGTTTGTTGTGTCAAGCATTGTCTCATGTGTTTGTTGTGTCAAGCATTGTCTCATGTGTTTTTGTTGTGTCAAGCATTGTCTCATGTGTTTGTTGTGTCAAGCATAGTCTCATGTGTTTGTTGTGTCAAGCATTGTCTCATGTGTTTGTTGTGTCATGTGTTTGTTGTGTCATGTGCTTGTTGTGTCATGTGCTTGTTGTGTCATGTGTTTGTTGTGTCAAGCATTGTCTCATGTGTTTGTTGTGTCAAGCATAGTCTCATGTGTTTGTTGTGTCAAGCATTGTCTCATGTGTTTGTTGTGTCATGTGTTTGTTGTGTCATGTGCTTGTTGTGTCATGTGCTTGTTGTGTCATGTGTTTGTTGTGTCAAGCATTGTCTCATGTTTTTGTTGTGTCAAGCATTGTCTCATGTGCTTGTTGTGTCATGTGTTTGTTGTGTCATGTGTTTGTTGTGTCATGTGTTTGTTGTGTCAAGCATTGTCTCATGTACTTGTTGTGTCATGTGTTTGTTGTGTCATGTGTTTGTTGTGTCATGTGCTTGTTGTGTCATATGTTTGTTGTGTCAAGCATTGTCTCATGTGCTTGTTGTGTCATGTGTTTTGTTGTGTCATGTGTTTGTTGTGTCATGTGCTTGTTGTGTCATATGTTTGTTGTGTCAAGCATTGTCTCATGTGCTTGTTGTGTCATGTGTTTTGTTGTGTCATGTGTTTGTTGTATCAAGCATTGTCTCATTTGTTTGTTGTGCCATGTGTTTGTTGTGTCAAGGATTGTCTCATTTGTTTGTTGTGTCATGTGTTTGTTGTGTCAAGCGTTGTCTCATTTGTTTGTTGTGTCATGTGTTTGTTGTGTCAAGCATTGTCTCATATGTTTGTTGTGTCATGTGTTTGTTGTGTCAAGCATTGTCTCACGTGTTTGTTTTGTCTGTGTCTTATGCATCATGTGTTTAGTGTGTCATACGCTTGTTTTGTCATGGGCTTAATTCGCCATGTGTTTATTGTACCTCGCGCTTAGCATTATGTGTTTAGTGTGTCATACGTGCGTTGTATCATGTGTTTAGTGTGCCATGTGTTCAGTATCATGTGTTTGGTATGTCATGTGTTTCTTGTGGCGAGTGTTTGGTGTGTCATGTGTTTAGCATGTCAGGTGTTCAGGGTTTTCATGTGTTTAACAAAGAGAAAACCCCGAACAACTATATATCAATAAAGTGGAGTACAGTATACAATTATCATTGGAATATTTAATATATATAAGTTATATAAAGCTATGTATAAATTATATAAAGCTATGTTTAAATTATATAAAGCTATGTTTAAATTATATAAAGCTATGTTTAAATTATATAAAGCTATGTTTAAATTATATAAAGCTATGTTTAAATTATATAAAGCTATGTTTAAATTATATAAAGCTATGTTTAAATTATATAAAGCTATGTTTAAATTATATAAAGCTATGTTTAAATTATATAAAGCTATGTTTAAATTATATAAAGCTATGTTTAAATTATATAAAGCCATGTATAAATTATATTAAGCTATAATAGACAATGAGATAAATATAATAGTTTACTTGAGTACTATACTTGCCCAAATTTGACGTTTAAATACTGTTTCAGACTATGGGGGACTGACCACCTCAAACCTACATCTTGGAAGGTGATGGACTGATTACATGGTTTTTTACATCTCCACTGCTTCTACTGCCACCTCTGTATTCGACTGAAGAAGCCTGCTGTGTAGACGAAACGTTTCGGAATAAAGGCATCTAACCGTTGTACATGTGTTTTATCATCATGAATTATGATACTCTGAGACCTAGTAAAACATGTGTTTGGTGAGCCATATGTTTAATATATCATGTGTTTGTTGTGTCATGTGTTTAGAATGTCGTGTATTTAGCATGTCATATGTTTGTTGTGACATGTGTTTAGTGACATGTGTTTATGAATGTAATTTGACGTATCATGAGTCTAGCAAGTCATATGTTTGTTGTTCCATGTGTTTAGTGACATGTGTTTGTAGTGTTAAGTTTCAGGGTATGTGTTTAGTGTATCATGTATTTAGTGTGCCATGTGCTTTGTATGTCATGTGTTTGTTGTGTCATGTGTATTCGTTGCATCGTATATTCATTGAGTCATGTTTTTAATGTGCTATGTGTTTAATGTGTCGCATGTTTAGTGTCATTTGTTTGTTGTGTCATGTGTTTAGTTTGTCATGTGTTTGTTGTCCCATGTGTTTAGTGTGTCAGGTGCTTAGCAAGTCATGTGGCAAGTCTTTAGCAAGTGTATCATGTGTTTACAAAGTACTGTGTTTGTCATGTTATGTCTTTACTATGTCATACGTTTGTTGAGTCATGTGTCTAGTGTGTCGTTGGTTTATTGTGTCATGTATTTGGTGTGTCATGTGTTTAGCGTTTCGTGTATTTATTGTGCCATGTGTTAGATGTGTAATTTGTTAAGTTGTTTAGTGTGTTATAGAGCATATCATGTGTTTAGTGTGTCATTTATGCTTTTCCTCGTTGACTTGACAATATGGTTATAATTTGTCATTATTAATGACGTAGGTTCTTGCTTTTTTCAGTGAGAACTTCCAACAGACTGTGTCGTAGGGACTTTGACCACCGAAATCCTCTCCAGATAATCTCCTAGAAACACACACCACATTTTTGCCAGGCCTCTTATATATATATATATATATATATAATATATATATATATATATATATATATATATTTATATATATATATATATATATATATATATATATATATATATATATATATATATAATATATATATATATATATATTATATATGTCGTGCCGAATATGTAAAACTGGTCAATTAGCAAGAACTCATTTAAAATTAAGTCCTTTCTAAAATTTTCTAAAGTAACATTTATGAAGGGGTTCAGGGAAACCGGCAGGCCGGACTTGAGTCCTGGAGATGGGAAGTACAGTGCCTGCACTCTGAAGGAGGGGTGTTAATGTTGCAGTTTAAAAACTGTAGTGTAAAGCACCCTTCTGGCAAGACAGTGATGGAGTGAATGATGGTGAAAGTTTTTCTTTTTCGGGCCACCCTGGTGGGAATCGGCCAGTTTTTTATTATTATTATCACACTGGCCGATTCCCACCAAGGCAGGGTGGCCCGAAAAAGAAAAATTTCACCATCATTCACTCCATCACTGTCTTGCCAGAAGGGTGCTTTACACTACAGTTTTTAAACTGCAGCATTAACACCCCTCCTTCAGAGTGCAGGCCAGCGTGATAATAAAATAAATAATAAATATATATATATATAAATATATAAGCAAAACAACCACTGTGAAAGAGTAGTGAAATTCCAAGCGCTACATTGCCCAAGAATGTAGATATACACCATTTCCTTGTCAAATTAAATAGCTTAGCCCATTCTAAAAACTTTACTGTTGAGTTTGAGGAAAATAACTCATTGCCTTTTCTAGATGTTTTAATTATAAAGAGTAATAATGAGTTCAAATTTAAAATTTACAGAAAATCTACAAATGACTGTTCCTATGTTCACTATTATTCTTCCCATCAAGATAGAGTTAAGCTGTCTGTTTTCTCATCAATGTTTTTGAGAGCTTTACGTATTTGTAGTCCAGAGTTCATAGATGAAGAAATATCCAAAATTTATGAAATAGCCATTGATCTCAAATACCCGAGAAATGTAATTGATAAATCATTTAAAATTACTAGAAATACTTTTTACATCCCAAAAAGGGATAACCAACTTTATTCAACTAAAAATATGTTGGTTCTCCCTTTCCATGAAAACTTGGTTGATATGCTTTCTCTTCTTAAGACTTTTATTATTAAAGTTGTATTTAAAAATCTTGATACAGTAAAAAAAACTTTTGATAAAGAATTCCCCCCAAAATGCTGATGGATGTGTCTATAAGATTCCTTGTAAAATTTGCGATAAAGTTTATTACGGTCAAACTGGTAAAAATCTCGAACTTAGATTAAAACAACATAAATATAGCATTAGAACTGGACAAGATTCCAATGCTCTATTTATTCATGTGAGGGATTTTAACAATCCAATTGATTTTCAAAAAGTTGAGAAAGTTGTATCAAGCAAGTCCATGGTTGACAGAAATATAATTGAATCTTGTTTCACAAAAAGCAGTTTTGAAAATACATGTAATATGAATATTTCCTTAGGTGTATATAAATTAGATTCATTTATAATTAATAAAATTTGGTTAGAGTTTAATAATACATTGGACTAATAATAAACCTTATTTCTTGGGTAGAATATTTTGTTAGTGGGATGTCGTGAGGACCTGTCTAGTTGGACCAGCGGACCTACTGCAGTGTTCCTCTTTTATTATGAGTCCGGTATTGTCGCTCGTCAGGTGTCTCCTTGTTGTGGGGGTTGACTGTGAGGTGTAGTCTAGGCCCTTTAATTGCCTTCCTTTGATGTATGACTTTCATAGTTCCTTGACAATGTGAGTAGTCACGAAAGCGCTTGGAATTTCACTACTCTTTCACAGTGGTTGTTTTGCATATTTTAAAATCACCTGTTTACTGTGTTCTTATTGCATATATATATAAATATATATATATATATATATATATATATATATATATATTATATATATATATATATATATATATATATATATATATATATATATATATATATATATAAATATATATATATCATATATATATATATATTTATATATATATATATATATTTATATTATACTAGTATATATTTCATGTATATACCTGTGGTTCTGTTAATTGTTTTTAGCGATTTTTTCAATGTACATTTTTAGATAATAACTGAGGAGGAGAGGGAGGGTGGAGGAGGATGCAGACTGACACTTACATGGGATTATCGCTGATGATTACACACCTCCGATAACGGAGGCTCGAGGCCTCCCACATAAGTCATATTTAACTTGACTTACCCAAGATTCGCCTTGTTTAACCGGAATATTCAGGGGAACTAAAAACAGCACTGATAGCCACGAGCCCCTCGCAAATAAGATACCATTAGAAGTTGACGAGTGTCTGAATTTACCTATAAGTATTGTGTAGGTGAGCAAGCGAGGCAAACAACTGACCAGGACATGTTAAACAAAGTGGTGTGAAAACATTACGTTGTAAGGATGATCAAGAAAATCATACTGCTTTTTTGCGAATGATATATATATTACTATATATATATTTATATTATTTATATATATGTTATATAATTATTTATATATTATATATATATATATATATAGTATTATAATACATATCATATATATATTTATATATATATATATATATATATATATATACTATATAGATATGTGTTTGTGTGTGTGTGTGTGTGTGTGTGTGTGTATGTGTGTGTTACTCCAACCTATTGTACTCACTATTTGTGGTAGCAGGGGTCGAGTTTTAGCTCCTGGCCCCCCCTCTTCACCGGTTGTACTGGCCCTCTCTCTCCCCGCCCCATGGCTTTAAAAACCCTCGTCTTAAAACTGGAAAGGGGTTCTTGCCTCCCTACGTCGTTTTCTGGAAATTCCATGCCTTACAACTCTATGACTAAAGAAATATTTCCCTAATCTCTCTGACTATTTGTGTCCAACCCAATTTCCTTTTTTTTCTGTGTCCCCCCCCTGGAACACCTGTCTTTGCCCCACCTTGTCTTTTCCCACGGTATTTTAATGCGTTATCTGTCTCCCCTGACCCTCCTGTCCCCCTTTGTCGTCGGGCCCGATTTCCCTTAATCTTTTTTCATAGGACTTCCCCTTAGCTCTGGAACTAACCTTGCGCAAAACCTTTTTGTACTTTCCTAGTTTCTTGACGTGTTTATCAAGTGGGGTTTCCAAACAGGTGCTGCATACTCCGTAGGGGCCCCTGACATACCGGTATCGGAATGCTGTTCTCGGTTTGCCAGGCGCCCATATGCTGCAGCCTTTATCTGATTGATTTTTCCCCCATGTCGGGTTATACTCACCCCAAATTTTCTCCTTGAGTGGGGTTTTGCAGTCTTTGGCCCCCTGCCTATACTTGCTGGGGGTTTCTTCCCCTTTCCCCTATTTTTCATGATTTGCTTTGGCAGGATTAAATTCGAAAAACCATTTGCTGGACCAGGTGTCCAGTCTGTCCAGGTCCTTTGAAGTCCTCCCTGGCCCTCATCAGTTTAATTCTCCTCTTTAAAACTTCACATCACTGAAAACGGGGACATTCTGAGTCTAACCCTTCCGTCATGTCGTTACATTACCAAAAATGCACGGGGCCCTAGGACCGCCCCCCCGGGGGGCCCCGTGGCACAGGGCTCCTGTGATACTCATTTTCGTACCATGACTCGTTGTTGCCTCCTGTCAGGTATTCTTGATCCATTTCAGTGCCCTTCCTGTTATATCACCTGAGCTCTAGCATCTGCAGTAATTCTTGTGGGAAAATGGTCAAAGGCCTTTTTGCAGTCCAAGAAATGCAATCAACCCCCCCCTCTCTTCGTGTCTTATTCTGTTATTTTATCTAAAACTCCCGAAGGTTTGTGACGCGGATTTTCCCTTTCCCTGAATCCGTGGGTTGGGTTTTTCTTGTTCCCTTCAGGGGCCCACCCCTCCTCTGATAATCTTCTCCATAATTTTGCATACTATACACGTAAAATGACACAGGTCTATAGTTAATGCCTCTTTTCTGTCTCCTTTTTTAAAATGGAACTACATTGCCGTCTTCCATACCTCAGGCAGTTGCCCAGTTTCCAGGAACGTGTTGAAGATTGTGGTAATTGGCACGCACAACATATCTGCTCCCTCTCTAAGGACCCACGGGGAGATGTTGTCCGGTCCCATTGCCTTTGAGGTATCGATGTCCCTTAGCAGTTTTTTTCACCTCCTCCTCATCTGTATGTATGTCGTCCAACACTTGTTGGTGTATTCCTTGCTGGTGTCCCCATCTGGTCTGTCCCCCCAGAGTCCTTCCTGTCTCTACTGTAAATACTTCCTTAAATCTCGTGTTGAGCTCCTCACATACCTCCTGATCGTTTCTTGTGAGTTCTCCACCTTCTTTCCTCACCTTATCACCTGGTCCTTGACTGTTGTCTTCCTCCTAATGTGGCTATACAGCAGTTTCGGGTCAGATTTGACTTTCGATACTATGTCGTTTCATACTGTCGCTGGGCCTCCCTCCTTATCTGTGCATACTCGTTTCTGGCTCTTCTACTAATCTCCTTGTTTTGCTGGGTCCTATGCTCTCTGTACCTTTTCCATTCTCTGTTGCACTTAGTTTTTGCCCTCCCTACACCTTCGGGTAAAACCAAGGACTCGTTTTGGTCTTCCTATTATTTCTGTTTCCCTTGGGAACAAAACTTTCCTCTGCCTCCTTGCACTTTGTTGCCACATATTCCCTCATCTCGTTTACTGATTTTCCTACCATTTCTCTGTCCCACTGAACCTCCTGCAGGAAGTTTCTCATACCTGTGTAGTCCCCCCTTTTATAGTTTGGCCTGTCCCCTTCAGTTCCTGTTACCTTCTCCACTTGTAACTCTACTATACGTATAGTCAAAACTCAGAACCACGTGATCGCTAGCTCCAAGGGGCCTCTCGTAAGTGTGTGTGTGTGTTTGTTTGTGTGTGTGTGTGTGTGTGTGTGTGTGTGTGTGTGTGTGTGTGTGTGTGCGTGTGTGTGTGTGTGTGTGTGTGTGTGTGTGTGTGTGTGTGTGTGTGGTGTGTGTGTGTGTGTGTGTGTGTGTGTATGTGTGTGTGTGTGTGTGTGTGTGTGTGTGTGGTGTGTGTGTGTGTGTGTGCTGCTCGAGGTTCAGTACCTGGACTTCTTGTTCAATTGAATGCTCTTCGCCTCACAGGCTGCTTTGACATGCCTGCCATCCACGTCATTCACACTTCATGACCACCCTAAGGCTGAAAAATTACTTCCTGACACCGCTGTGACTCACCTGTGTCTTTTAAGCTTTCGACTTTGCCCTCATGTACTTGTTTTCCATCTCCTGATGATTTTATTCCTGTCAAATACTTCAAAGAGGCAAAGTACAAGGTGCAATCCGACAACAGCACCTCCAGCAGTGATTTGGAGAGTGGCAGCCGCTATAAGTGGCAAGTGGTTCACAGTTCAGGAGGAAGGAAGATAAGGAAGGTTAACAGAGAAGATGTGAAGGTATGAAATCGATTCTCAGTTCTCCAAGATGAGTGTACTTCAGTGGTTATTGAGGTTAAAGGTACCACAGACTCCCCTGCTAATCAAGGTAAGAATATTCGGTTTGTCGGAGATTCTCAGGTAAGATATATGGACTTCACTTTTAGTAACAGAGATAGGAAGGTCAGACAGAGGGTGTGCCTCCCAAAAGCTGGTGTTGGTGATATAGTCAGCAGGTTGGAAAATATTATGTCAGGTAATGGGAACAAGCGCATTATCTGTCTCAGTGCTGGTGGAAATGAAACTGGGAAGGGCAGGAGACAGGAGCTGCTGGATGAGTACAGGTCAGCCATAGAAGTAGTCATTTGCATTTTGCATTTTGCCTTGAAAGGGAGTGGGTAATGAATTGATGTCTAGGGCAATTGGTATAAATTGCTGGCTAGACAGGTACTGCCAGGAACTTGCAATCCCATTCGTTGATAACTGTGGCAAATTCTACGGCAAACTTGATATGTATGCAAGGGATGGGGTTCATCTCTCTGCGGCTGGAGTAGTTGCATTAGCCATTTCAACTGAGGGGTCATTGGTGACTTGTCTAGAACTTTATAATGAATGATTAAAGAGGTATGGGTGTTTGTGAGAAACAATCAGGCTGGAGTTCTAGGGTTGAAAGCAGCAGATATTACCAGAATAACCCAGAGATATGTTTAAAAGACATTATTCAAAATAAAGTTGCTAGTAAAGGCAAAGCAATTGTCCAACAAACAAAGAGAGATAGTAGAGGGCAACGAGTGACTAGCTCCCTTAAGGTTTACTATGCAAATAGTAGGAGTCTAAGAAATAAGATAGATGAGCTAAGATTACTTGCAAGTGCAGGTAATATAGATATTATTGCTATAACGGAGACCTGGTTCAACCTGAAAGATAGAGAAATGCCTTCTGAATGCAACATGCAGGGTTATAAACTATTCCACACTGATAGGGTCAACTGGAAGAGTGGTGGAGTGACGATGTATGTCAGAGAAAATTTAAATTGTTGTGTTTGGCTACAGTTTCTCGAAGGTCGTGTAAAATTAATTTTGGGTGTGATTTATAGGCCCCCAAACCTTGATAGGGAATGCAGTAAGCTGCTATGGGACGAAACTCATGAGGCATCTAGATATGAAAATGTTGTGTTAATGGGAGATTTTAACTTTAGACAAATTGATTGGAACAATGTGACAGGAAATCTTGAGTCTAGTGACTTTCTTGATACGGTTCAGGACGGCTTTTCAAAACATTTTGTGACAGAACGTACTAGAGTAAACAACCTGCTTGACATAGTTCTTGCCAACAAAGAATCACTAGTTAATAATCTTGAGGTTAATGATGAGCTTGGGGAAAGTGATCACAAATCACTTAGTTTCAATATATCATGGAATTACCCAGATAACAGCAATCAAATCTTTGCCCCAGACTTCAGCTTGGCTGACTTCAAGGGACTGAGAAATTACCTGGGTGGGCTAAATTGGGATGACCTTACTATGGGTCAGGTAGGTAATGTTGGTTGCCAGTATGACATGTTTCAGGGCATAGTGCTAGCTGCACTATGCTCTGAAACTAATTTCCCGAGTAGGGAAATTAGATCTTACAAAAATTATAAAAATTATCCCAAATGGATAAACAATAGATTAAAGCATCTCATTGGTAAAAAGAGAGGAACATATAGGCGCATCGTATCAAAAGAGGAGAAGGGCAGTTAAAAAATCAATATATTCAATTAAAGAGAGAAAAAAGGAATAAGAAAAGCAAAACGGGATTATGAGGCTAAAGTTGCAAGGGATTCAAAGACTAACTCAAAAGGGTTCTTTCAGGTATACAGATGTAAGATTAGGTACAAGATAGGCCCACTTAAGAGTAACTCTGGTCAGATCACTGACAGAGATATGGAAATGTGTGAACTTTTCAGCATCTACCTTCTCTCAGTTTTTACTCAGGAAGATACTAGTGAAAGTCCAGAAATAATAAATTATGTTGAACAGGACGATAAACTATGCACGATTGTGGTAACTAGTGACATGGTCTTTAGACACATAGAGAAATTCAACCTAACAAATCCCCAGGCCCTGATGAACTGTTTGCAAGGGTGTTAAAGGAATGTAAAGAGGAACTTAGCATACCTTTTGGCTAATCTTTTCAACACATCACTACAAACTGTCATAGTGCCAGGCAAGTGGAAAATGGCAAATGTAATAACTTTACAGGTAGGTGACAGATCCTTAGGTTCGAACTATAGACCAAGAAGCCTTACCTCCATATTGAGAAAATTTATGGAATCAAAAAATTGCTGAGGCAATTCGTAACCATCTTGAAAGGCATAAATTGATTAATGAATCTCAGCACAGTTTTACAAAGGGGTGTTCGTGTCTAACGAATTTACTAATTTTTTTTCACTAAGGTATTTGAGGAGATAGATCGTGGTATTGAATATGATATTGTGTATATGGACTTCAGTAAGGCTTTCGATAGACTCCCACATCAAAGACTATTGAGGAAACTTAAGGCACACGGAATAGGAGGAAAAAAAATTCCTGGGTAGAGGTATGGTTGACAAATAGGAAGCAGAGAGTTTGCATAAATTTGGAGAAATCAGAATGGGGGCACAAGCGGTGTTCCTAAGGGTCCAATGTTGGGCCCCTTGTTGTTCACAATTTACATAAACGACATAGATGAGGGAATAAATAGCTCTAATGTCCTCTAATGAGGACATTATAGCACTCCAGGATGATTTGAATAGACTGATGCAATGGTCGGAGAAGTGGCACATGCAGCTTGATATAGACAAATGCAAAGTCCGAAATGTTGGACAAGAAAATAACCATGCCACATATAAACTAAATAATGTAGATCTTAATATTACTGCTTACGAAAAGGTTTTAGGACTTCTGGTTAGCAGTAATCTGAAACCAACACAACAGTGCATAGGTTTTCGCAATAAAGCTAAGAGAATCCTTGGCTTCATAGCAAGAAGTA
Source organism: Cherax quadricarinatus (assembly GCF_026875155.1). NCBI lineage: Eukaryota > Metazoa > Arthropoda > Malacostraca > Decapoda > Parastacidae > Cherax > Cherax quadricarinatus. The sequence goes on from NC_069399.1 coordinate 108,554,743, forward strand.
TAAAAAATAGAAAACCTCTGGTTGTTCTTCAACTCTATACATCTTTGGTTAGGCCTCATTTAGATTATGCTGCTCAATTCTGGTCACCGTATTACAGAATGGATATAAATGCACTGGAAAACGTACAGAGGAGGATGACAAAGTTGATCCCATGTATCAGAAATCTTCCCTATGAGGATACACTGTGGGCCCTGAATCTGCACTCTCTAGAAAGGCGTAGAATTAGAGGGGATATGATTGAGGTGTATAAATGGAAAACAGGAATTAAAGAGGATGTAAATAGCGTGGTAAAAATATCTAGCCTAGACAGGACTCGCAGCAATGGTTTCAATTTGGAAAAATTCAGATTCAGGAAGGATATAGTTAAGCACTGGTTTGGTAATAGAGTTGTGGATGAGTGGAACAAACTCCCGAGTACCGTCCTAGAAGCTAAGACGTTGTGTAGTTTTAAAAATAGGTTAGATAAATACATGAGTGGGTGTGGGTGGGTGTGAGTTGGACCTGACTAGTTTGTGCTACTAGGTCAGTTGCCATGCTCCTTCCTTAGGGAATGTGACCTTACCTGACTAGTTTGTGCTACTAGGTCATTTGCCATGCTCCTTCCTTAGGGAATGTGACCTGACCTGACAAGTTTAAAGCATTGGATTAAGCCGGTGGGTGAATTGGACTTGCCTTGCATGTGCTAGTAGGCCTGTTGCAGTGTTCCTTCTTTCTTATGTTCTTATAAGCACTGTATGGCTCTTAAGGCTTAGTGTCTCCCCGTGAATGAAAGTAATAATAATAATATAAATATTTCCGTCAACCTGCCTCGGTGGGATACTGCCGGTTTGTTGTAAGAAGATTTCCGTCAATTCAGTTAATTATCTTAACACTTGTTCTCTTGCAGCTGTGTGGCTGCACGAACTGCAATACTGTTTTTTTTATTTACTTTCCAATGAATGACATTTTCAAATTACTTCGTCGTGTCTCTTCCTATTTTGACATAGTTACTCATAGCTCTGCTCATTTCCATGTTCTCTGTTATTTCCCGAGCTTTATGTTTCCCATGCCCTTCTGCTCCTCTTTGCTTGTCTGTGTTCGTTGATGCTGAACCACTGTTATCTGTCTTTGTAACATTTCTTCTCATATTCAGGAAGAATCGCTCCTTCCTTTCCCTACACTCATTATCTATAACCTCACGTCTCCTTTGTGCCATCCTTTTATGTAATTCTCTTTATTCTTGAATTTCCCTCATGAAATTCCTCATTTCTTCATAGTTTCCCCGTTTGTAGTCTTGAGTTACACTGCGCCTCTCCCTTAATTTCTCTCACTGCTCTCACTTTAACTAGGTCATTAAATTTTAGTAGTCTCGCTCGCTGGTTCGTCTCCCCCCTTTCTTATTATTAACTTTGCTCATGATGCTCCTTATTACTGCTTCTCTGTGTTTTGCAATGGTGTTCTCTCTCTCTCTCTCTCTCTCTCTCTCTTCTCTCTCTCCCCTCCCCTTCTCTCTCCTCTCTCTCTCTCTCTCTTTTCTCTCTCTCTTCTCTCTCTCTCTCTCTCTCTCTCTCTCTCTTTACACAGGGTTTGAAAAGGTTAGGTTAAGGGTCCTTAGCTTTATTGACAAGCTATTTACAGGTTAAGCATTCCTAACTTTATTGACAAGCTAAGTGCTGTTACCTACATCAGCTCATTTGAGAGCATTTTTGTTATGAGACATACAAGTAAGGAACAGGATAAAGTTGTAGCCATCTGTGGGCCAGCATTTACATTTGATCAACTGACTTTATCTCAATGACAGGAAGAGGAGGCAGAGGGTATGTTTTCCTGGGGCTGAGATGGGGGATATTGTTAGCCTCCTGGACGATATCATGAAGGGTAATGGGAGCGATCCTATTATCTGCCTCAGTGCAGGAGGAAATGATGTTGGCAGACGTAGGAGTGAAGACCTGATTAGCGGGTACAGGACAGCAATAGAGATAATTAGGAAGAAGGGTGGGAACCCTGTCACATATGGCATTTTGCCAAGGAGAGGAGTTGGAAATGAATGGTTGTCCAGGGCAATTGGTGCCAATTGCTGGCTGGATAAATACTGAAAGGAAAATGCAGTAGCATTCATTGACAACTGAGACCTCTTCTATGGCAGACGTGACATGTATGCCAGGGATGGGGTTCACTTATCTAGGCTTGGGGTGGGAGCACTGGCCAACGCAGTGGAGGGAGCTGTTAGGTCTTTAAACTAGGAATAGTTAGAGGTATGGGTTTTGGCAGGAAAACAGTGAAGTCCCAGTGTAGTAATGTGAGTACTAGGAGAACTAGTAATAGGCAAAATGAGGTGGATATTGGAAAGCCAGTGGCACAAGGTGACAAGGACAGTAATAGGTTTAGTGGAATAACAGAAAGGAGCAGGAAGGGTAAAGAGAAAGGAGGGTCCTTAAATATATATTACACAAATAATCGTAGTGCTAGGAATAAGACGGACGAGTTGAGATTAGTTGATAGTGCAGGTAACATTGATGTATTTGCCTTAACTGAGACGTGGTTCAATATGAAAAATCGGGACATGCCTGCTGAATGTCACATACAGGGTTTTAAATTGTTCCAAGTAGACAGAGTATCGGGAAGGGGGGTGGAGCGGCACTGTATGTCCGAGATCGCTTGAATTGTTGCATAAAAACGGGTATTAAGTCTGAAGTAACACATACAGAGTCTGTTTGAATAGAATTTTCAGAGGGACATGAAAAATTGATTTTAGGAGTGATATACCGTCCCCCAAACTTAGATAGAGACCAAGGGAAACTACTATGGGAGGAAATTGTTAAGGCCACAAGGCACAATAATGTAGTAATTCTAGGAGACTTTAACTTCAGTCATATTGATTGGAATTTCTTGACTGGGAATTTAGAATCAAACGACTTCTTGGAAGTAGTTCAGGATTGTTTTTGAAGCAGCTTGTGACAGAACCTACAAGGAAAAATAACCTGCTTGACTTGGTTTTGGCAAACAAGGAAAAGCTTGTTAATAATTTAGAAATTACAGATGAACTCGGCACAAGCGGTCACAAATCAGTTATCTTTAGCATTGAATGGAAGTATAATAGTAGGGATAATTCAGTAATGGTCCCAGATTTTCGCTTAGCAGATTACAATGAGATTAGAGAACATTTATCATCTGTGGAATGGAGTAACGAAGAGAGCTATCAGTATGACAGCTTTCTTAACACAATACATGCTGCCCAAAGGATATTTATCCCATATAAGGAAATTAGATCGAATAGAAATGACCCTAAATGGATGAATAATAGGCTCAGATATCTTTTAGGACAGAAAAAAGGAATTTATAGGCGCATCAAAAGAGGTGAGGGTCATCTTATGAATCGGTATATTGACATTAAGAGGGACGTTAAAAAGGGGATAAGAAAAGACTAAACGGACTATGAAATTAAAGTTGCTAGGGATTCGAAAACTTACCGAAAGTCTTTTCCAGGTTTATAGAACAAAAGTTAGAGATAAGATAGGTCCCCTTAAAAATAACTATGGGCATCTCACTGACAAGGAGAATAAAATGTGCTCTATTCTTAATAATTATTTTCTCTCGGTTTTCACTCAGGAAGACACTAACAATATCCCAGTAATTAATTTTTATAGTGGGCCTGTTGATGATAAATTATGTAATATCACAGTCACTACCGAATTGGTTATCAAACAAATAGACCGGTTAAAGCAAAATAAACCCCCGGGCCCTGATGAACTTTTTTCAAGGGTTCTTAAAGAGTGAAAAATGGAACTTTGTGAACCATTGTAGTGTCTGATATGTGGAAGATTCCTAATGTAATTCCCATTTTTAAAGCAGGGGACAAGTCGTTACCGTCAAATTACCGCCCAGTAAGCCTAACCTCAATTGTAGGCAAATTACTTAAATCAATAATAGTTGATAATATAAGAAGCCATCTGGATAAGCACAGCTTGATTTATAATACTCAACATGGATTCACGAGGGGCCGTTCCTGCCTAACTAATTTATTAACCTTCTTCAGTAAAGCTTTGGAGGCCGTTGATCATGATAAAGAATTCGATATTGTTTATTTAGATTTTAGTAAGGCTTTTGATAGAGTACCGCACCACGAAAGTGGCAGCTCATGGCATTGGATCGAGTCATGGCTCACCAATAGGAAGCAGAGAGTATGCTTAAATGGGATTAAATCCGAGTGGGGATCTGTAACAAGTGGCCCGTTGTTGTTTATAATATATATCAATGACCTTGATGAGGGAATTACTAGTGATATGAGCAAATTCGCCGATGACACTAAGATAGATAGGATAATTGATTCAAACTTAGATGTCACGGAACTTCAGGAGGATTAGGACAAACTCAGTTCGTGGTCAGAAAAGTGGCAGATGCAGTTCAATGTAGATAAATGCAAGGTTCTGAAGCTCGGAAGTGTCCATAACCCTAGCACTTATCAGTTAAATAACGTAGAACTTAGCCATACAGATTGCGAAAAGGAT